>OU015744.1:110198608-110218078 GCA_907169655.1 Acomys percivali
ACACACACACACACACACACACACACACACACACACACACACACACACACACACACAAACTTCTAGTCTGTGAATCCTGAGCCCTCTCTGGCTTCAGTGTGTATTCTTTTAAAAACGTAATTCCAGTTCCTTCGCTTCTGTTATAGGTTCCCTTCAGAAAAGTGATGGGCACATCTAAGTGTAGCAATTTATTAGGAAAATTTCCACAATAGGCAATACTGTTCTGGACTTGATACCCCACACCCACAGGGTGTCTTATATTTAGATGGTGATTTTCAATTAACAAAACCCTTGAATGTGTGTGAAGCCATCAGATTCTAAATAAAAGGATTTGGGTGGTTTTTGTTTGTTTGTTTGTTTGTTTCTTGTGTTTTGTTTTGTTTTGCTTTGTTTTGTTTAATGAGGAAACTCACCTACAAGTTGCTGAGACATTTGACCAAACTATCCCAGCCAGTAAGTGGAGAACTTGAGGATTCTAATTCACTTCCTTTGACTCCTAAGCCAGCACTTTCCCAAGTAGAAATGGGGAACAAGCCAGTCCCACACTCTCACCACCTTTCCCTCCCACAGTCAAACTTTGAGGGCTGAGTGCTTCAGTGCTCTGAAAAGCTTGCAGAAACCACCTAAATACTGTAAAGTGTTGGGGGAAAATAGAAGCTACCTAGAAGGAAAATGGATGGGAACTATTTTAGAGTGTGCTAACCTGTTGATTTGTGCCTCCAAGAGACAGGGTGGCATGAAGAAACTCTTTCCTTCTTTAACCACATAATATTGGTACATTTTGATCAATATTTTCTCTCGTGTTTAATGAGAAAGACATTGTCTATTTATCTGCCAGGCATATGCTCCTCTGTTCATTTGTTCTGTCTCTTCAGGAAAGGTCAGAATTAATAATTTAAAAAAAAAAAAAAATGTGAAAGCGATGGCCAGCCTGAAATGACTGAAGACCTCGGGAGATATGAGTCTGAGATCTGCGAACTACAAAACCCACTCCTAGGCAGCCTCTGCTCTTGTTCTCCAGGAACAAAGAAGAGATGGGTAGATAGACCCTGTGTACAGCTTCAAATAGGTTTTTTTTTTCCAGAGGACATTTTGTTATTATCTCTTGTCTCCAGAAGCTGTCCTCTGCCTAGGGGCTTGATTAATACAGTGTATAAAAGTGTGGGCATCTGTAAATTAGCCAGTGATTCAGACTCATTAGAAGGTCACATTTCATTTTTTTATGGCTTGTTTGGAAATTTGAAATGATAACGGTGTAGGGAGCCCAAAACAAATTACATTTTTAGTGATTAATTTAATATCAAATTTATTATTCAGTGATAAATGCATTCCTACTCCTGGTTATTCCTTAAGAATTTATGTTCCTCACAAACCTCATCAGGTTGTTTTTTGCAAGACAACACGCCTAACTATGCTTAAAAGGACTTCAGTTGCTACTTAGTCTCACTAAAAACTAGTTAAATCAAATCCTTTCTATTTTAACCTGCACTTACACATTTAACATACGTGATTGGTGTCCACTTAACACTTCCTCTGAGCGTGTGGCCAGCATGCTTAGACACGAAACCTGGGCAATACAGTTATTAGCTAGGTGGCTATGTATCCAACAAAAACTCAATAGATTCTATTTTCAAAAGTGAAGATGAAAGACCTGCAAGAAATTAGCAGTCTTTGCCATGTCCATGTTGCCTCTGTTGAATTGAGTTGGTAGCTGGTCCTTCCCAGCCTTATTTTCTTTCCCTGTGGCAGCACCTGCTATGTAATTACTGGGTAACTGGAGGGCAGAGTGTGGCCCAGGCCTCAGTGGAGGTTTCCCAGCTTGCTCCTAGCTGGGTTTCCTAGGTGTTTATAGTTCTGATAGAACAGGATTACAGTGATTGGAGCTCATGGGAAGATAGGCAAAGAAACACCACTCCCGGAATGGCCCTGAACTATAGTATGTAGTGGTTTTCTTCCGTACTATCTTGACACATGTCTAAAACATGCAAGATATTCAAACCCATCATTCTCTGAGATGGTTTTGGAAAGCTAAGGATGCAAAAAATTTAAAAACCAGTGTGAGGTCAAAATTCATCATTTACAAGACAAGGGTCTACATTAAAACTTCCTTGATTGTCTTAGGTTTGAAGGCATGTCTATCTGCCAGACTTGGGGCATGAAAGGAAAGTTTAATGTAACGATGGAGTTTAGTTTGTAGCTATATACATTTAACAACAAATCAGACTTAACCCAGAAAAAGCAGCCTATTTTCTTAAAGGCCTTTGATATTTTCTAAAAGATCACATTTCCAAATTACTTTTAGCTCAGGGGATTTTTTTTTCCCTATCAATTTTGCTTGGCATTTGAAAAAGTTATTTCTTTTGGTAGCTTAATAAATCTTTCATCTTTTCTCTATCAGTAACCCAAGCTCCAATACAGAATGAAAAGCAAGGAAGATTGAGAAAGGCAAGGAGGAATAAAGCAAGGGTGAAGGATCATGGAACAGTGAGTTTCTGCTCCACTCACAAATAAGTCTTTGTTTTTAAAATATACATCATTCAAACCACTTTCGATTGTCCCTCCAGACTTCTATTGTAATGGGGATTTGACATTACATTGTTCTCAGAGATTTTGCTACCATTTCAATTTTTTAAACGTCATGATAGTTAAAAACCTTCCATTTTATTCAAAAAGGGCGGGGGGGGCTGTTTTTCTAGATTCAGGTGGAGATAGACAGCCTTTGCTTTGTAGGACTGGCTTCACTTTTCATTCCATTTGCTCAGCCTGGCCTACAGATTCACACACCCCGCCCTGGTGTGACTGAGCATATTGGAGATTGTACACCATTGTCTGTATAAACACATAGTGGTTTTCTAAGGAAGAGATCAAGACGTTTTCTTTAGATGTCCAGTAGAATCTACCATTTCAGGCAGAACTTTCAAATGTATGTATCCTCTGCTCTTTTCTGAATTCTCAAGGGTTTTTACTCTTCTTTTGAGGAAATAGTATGTCCCTCCAAGACTCCCTTCTCTGCCTGTGGGAGACATGGTGGGGCACCACAGACACCAGGACAGAAATGGTATCTGTCAATAGAAGATACAGTAGTCAAAATCTGCAGGTCAACCCCACTTGAGGCAGCCTGCCTTCTCCCGCCATACTCACTTCATAACATTTTTCCTCTCAGGGCTTTGTTGTTTCTGTTTGTAAAATGCATTTGGGACCCAGTTCATTAAGATGTATATTGGGGGAGAGGGAGGAAGCTGGAGATGTAGTGCAGATGTGCTGTATAAACAAAGACCAACTCAGAACCCCAGCCCTTCAGAAAGCTAGGCATGACGGTATATGCTCTTAACTCTAGCAGCAGCAGGAGGTGGGTCCAGTAGGCAGGAGAGTCAGAAAGTCCTCTACTACAAAGTGAGTTCATTCCCACTTGGGATACAACAGACCCTGTTTTTAAAAAAAAAGTATTTAAAAAAAAGAAACTTGACATATATTTATACACAAAATTATAAGCTTCCTGGGTGCAGGCACCATCATGCCTCCTCTCTTATGTGCCTCATGTATAATATATATATCATAAAAAATTTTTTTTAAATCTCATAACACTTTATTAAATAGAATGAAGCATAAGAATTAGACACGCTGCATATTGTATGTTTATCAGGGCATTTGGCATTTATATAAAACCCTGTTTCTATGACTTACTGGGCAACCAAAACCTCACTGGGGCTTCAAGTAAAATACAAAATAACAAATCCAATTAAATTTTCTGGTGAACTTCTCCCTAGCAAGAAGTACATCCACATGCGCTTCGGGATTGTTTCCACCTATCCTGTGAACTAACCGCACACACACCACCCTGCGCAGCAGGCACTGCCATGAAACAACAGCCCACAGACCATGATGGGCAGGCGCTGAACTGCTGAGATTTCAGTAAAAGGTGTGTGTATTCTTTTATTTCATCATTAGTTGGAGTTGATGTTTACCATCATCCACCTACCTGATGTTACACTTCGATGGGTTTCGTTCCTGCAGGTCCTTTCCTTTTCATAGGGCAAAGATTCCGAGTAAGTACACTTTAAATTAAATATCCTTCCCCTGAGTACTGATAAGGAGAACAGAAACAACAAACAGGTGAGCAAGGAGGGACTCAACGGGAGGAAATTAAAAGGGAAGGAAACAGATGCAGGCCAGGCATTTTATCTTATCTCCTGGGCTTTTATTTATTGTTTGCGCTTAGCAGAGTACGCGCTCAGCACCTAGGTCATTCTGTGTGTCAGGCAGAATAAGTTCAGTGCTTGAGACACAATCGAAGCCTCCACCACTAGAGGACATGAACAAGCCATCTTTGAGAAGACAAGGGAAAGGAACATGAATTTGAAATGTAGTCACGATCACACAGCAGTATTTTAGTCACTGACAAGCACCATGTGGGGCAGAGGTCTCATGAGACCCAATCACCTAGTGACCATGGCATGTAGCTATCTAGTCCGTGTATTGATGCCCTGTGATATGCATACAAATGTTCACCACCTAAAAATGCCTTTCTCAAAACATGCCCTATCCACTGTGCTTTCCTTCCACGACTAACTGTAACTAATTGGGTATGCCCATGGAAAAAAAATAGCTTCTGACAAGAGTCCGGGTAATGTTTAATAAAAGAAGTCTCTAAAATATTGAGTTCCAATGCTTAAAAGAGGAAGTTTCTGGAGCCTCGATCTAAGAACAAGAAAGGTTAAGTGGAGTGTGACAAATTCACCTTGGCCTTGTTAGAAGGCAGAACCCCTTGCCTGCTGCTGAGACCTGGTGCTCAGTAGCATTTTGGGGTGGGATAGAAGATTGCCAAGTGAGGGGTCACCAGAGAAGGGGACAGAAGGAATCCATATGTGAAAGTAGAATAAAAATAGCCATTGACTCAAAAGCAGTTCGGCTGACAGTATTTCTCTACTTCACAATGGTGAGAAACTCACCAGGACTCAAAGTACCCTTTCCAGTTTGGAATGTCGTTTTAGGGAGGGCTGTCTGTGGGAGGGCAGTGCTGCCTCAGGATGCCGTACCAAGCCAGTACAACTCTGCAGGGTGCTGTGTTGCTCAGCTGTGACATGATAGGCTGGATGGAGTGAATACATTTTTAATTTATGACGGTCTCCGTTTATGATGGATCTATTGGATGCTAAACCCACTGGAAGTCAGGGCATATGATCAGAAATGTCAAGATGCACTGTGTTGGAAACATAGGTGGACCCATTTGTGTCACTCCATGTTAGAATGTATTGAGTAACAATAAATCCACAGCGTCCAGTGGTTTCATTGGTTGCAGATGACTAAATAGTCCTGTCCTCCTTATTTAGCCTTGGCCAAGGCAAACTGAGACTAGCCAGTGGTGATGTTAACACAACTCTCTAAATGGGTAAAACCACTCACAGACGCAAATCTTAAAATAACTACATTAAAACTTTAAAAACAATTTAAAATGTTTTCAATTCAATTCCGTGACAAACTGCTAATGAGAATCACGTTTCCTCCTCACCTACTGAGGAGTGTGCCCCTCAGCAGCTCCCCCTGAAAACTCTGCACCCATGCGTGCGAGAAATCTGAGAGAGGTTTCTGCCTTAGACACCAGCTAGAGGACACCTCAATGTTTGCTGAGCTCAGGCCATAGAGTAAAGAAATTGGAACTTTATTGCATTGTTTAAGAATGCAAATGTATTTTATTCCTGTTCAAAATGAAATGTTTCTATTATAATAGAAAACTAAATGTGTAGCACTAGGGGATTGGCTAATACTGACATCTGCATTAAGTTAGATACTAAGTAACTGTCCAAAGTGTTTGGAAAACCATATGTGACCAATATACAGTAGTGCATAGTAAGATAAGTGGTTATGTGTACAATTACATAATTTTTAATGTGCATATTAGTAGAAAAAAGACTGGAGCATCAAAATATGACATAACGGGATTGTGGGGGAGTTTCCTCTTTGATTTCCCCACATGGCCCAAATTTTCAAATATGGGCATATGTAGCTTTTAAAGTAGTTATATATAAGTCAAGTTTGTTTTAAAATATAGGAGTCTACTCAAATATGAATAATCTTTAAAACGCATGTCCTTTTGAATCTCATATTTGACTCAGAAATGAATAATAGTGTTTCTTGGTCAATTTACAAAATAATGTTCCATCTTCAGACAAAATCTAGGATCCAGCATCCTGGAAGAGATCCTCTATCTCCCAGAGTGGCCTTTCCCCCACACTCCCTGTCTGTGTGCGTGGGGGGGGGGGTGTGCTCCACTTCCCTGGCCTTCTCACACCACCCCCTCTGCCCCTGAGAAGGTTATTTCTACAATGGGTCCATGTACTGTCCAAGGCTAATTTCCAACTGTGTGTTCTTCATCCTAGATCCCCTGGAAACAGCTTTTTCCTTGAGAGATAAAGATTTATGCTTTAGGGAGGAAATTATTTTTGAAAAACAGAAATATAAGTCAATCTCTGGGAGTTTTATGTTTAAAGCAAAATCTCCCTCACACTCCCTCAAAATATTCCTCCTTGGGGACTCCCCTACCTATCAGCAAGCCTGGGCTCTGACCTAGATTTATAATCAGAAGAGCTGTGAGCAGTTTTTGCCTGGATGAGTATGAACTGGGAAGCCTGATGCCTTGGTAGACCGGACAGTGATCAGGCCAGTTATCTGCAAGACCCAAAATGTTTTCGATTTTCTGGGCTTTTGTGCTCTGTGAATTTGCCCACCTGCAGTCAGCCGTACTCTGAAAATATTAGCATTTTCATTGATTCTTTCAACACAGAGACTAGGATAGTTTAGGTCTTGTAATAGTATATTGTTAGACTTACTCTATCCTTAATTATAGTTGTTACTCCTTACTGTGCTGAATTTGGACATAAATTTTTGCATTGAATATGCATGTGTAGAAGAAAACATAGTGCATATAGGGTCAATGCTATCCATAATTCCAGGCATCCACTGCAATGCTGGAATGTCTCTCATGTGGATGACAGGGATGAGTGTACTTTATTTCTTCTCTGTGGAGGTCCCTGAGCTGCTCTGCATTTTCCAAGGAAATCATAATACTTGTCTAACCATGTACAATTTCCCATAACTTTGATTTGGTCACAATGGGAATCAAATATATCTAGCCAATCACAGACATCTAGCCAAGTACACTGAGCCATGAAGATCAATCCTAGTATCACCACATTCATAGTATGATAAACCACTCCATTATAGGCCATGCAGAATATTCAATGTAAAGCAACCAATCAACAAGATAACTACCAGATTCTAGTAAAGAAAAATTATATGTGTGAGTGTGTGTGTGTGTTTTTCATTCATTCACTAAACAAATACTAATTGTATTGAGAATTCTTTTAGGTACTAGGAATCCCATAGCACAGAGTAGAATCTAATAAAGTGTTCTTACTCAAATACAAGGTCTATCTAATGAGAAAAAAGAGATAAAACCACAAAATCAAGTAGAAAACATATAAACTAGTTGTAAGTAATTGCTATGAAGAAAAATACAACAGAGAAGAGGGATTGAGAGATTGGAGAGAGTCATATGAGGAAGGTGGCCTTTGACTGAGCATGAAGGCATCGGGACAGAGAGCACCAAGGTTCAAGGCAGGAGGCAGGTGTACTACTGTTAGGTCTGAAGATGGATACACGTGGTCGGGGTGGTTATGACAGAGTAAACAAGAGGAGGACAGTTAAGGAAGAGGTCAGAGAGCTGAAGAGGAAGTGCCATACTGGCCAAGTGGCCATTTAAGTTTTGCTGTAGATGTAAATATCCCTAAGGGTTAGAAGGGGTTTATTTTGTCATCAAAAGAAGAGATACACACAAATCAATAGGGTATTTGTTTTGTCTCAAATTTCAAGATCCCTCTCAAAGATCACAGTGACTTGGGTCAGTACAGTGGGAGCAAAAGTGTGAAGAAGTTTTAAAACTGTCCAGCTAAGCATGCCACTTACATCTGGCCAAGACGTATGGGTAGAAGAGAGCAGGTCTTTGTGGCCCACCTCCACCCTTATGCACTACTACAGGAGATGCTGAATTGGCCTCTGTTCTGGTTAAATTAATTATAACAGGATCAGTAAAGCAATAGTCAAAGGGGTAACTGATATCAGTTAGGTGAGTAAATGTTAATACAATTTCCTGTAGCAAGCACACAGGGAGACTGTAATTCTCTGCATCCTGAAAGCAAATAAGCTGCATAGGCTCAGGGTTAAGGACTATATAGCAATAAAACAGCGTCTCTCTGATTTTTTTTTTTTTTTGCAAATAAACTAGCTAGCATATGCTTTATAATAGTAATTTACATAGCAGATAAAACTCTAAGGGGGGGAGGGGCGGGAAAACAAGCAGCAGGAAGCAACTTCATTTAAAGCAGGTAGCTGGTTTACAATGAACTCCAGACTGCTACCCTGACTCTGAAGGAGGTGCTCTTGGCAAGTACAGTACACCCAAGCTGAAAGGCTCTTTATTCTTTCAAGGTTCTTTATACAATGTCATATCTATCATCAACTCTAACTCTGCCCAAGGCTGAATCAAATAATCTGGCTTTTATGATTTTTAGCTCTATGACATTGCCGTGTCCAGCCATGAGAACAGAGCTTGCAGATAAGGACTGACTGAATTCTCATTCTCTCTCTCTCTCTCTCTCTCTCTCTCTCTCTCTCTCTCTCTCTCTCTCTCTCTCTCTCTCTCTATCTATCTCTATCTCTACCTCTCCCTCTCCCTTCCTCCCTCTCTCTTCTCTCTTCTCTCCCCCTCCCTCTCTCTCCCCCTCTCTCTGACTATTTAAATTAGAGCAACAGAAAAGAGTGGAACAGTTAGCAAGTGGGGAAAGGGAACCGAGGAAAGGCAGCTGAGCTGCATTACATCATGGAGAGGGAGTAGCACGGACAAACAGGAGTCCTGACAGTCCCGTGGGTGTTCTCTGTGAAGGATGTCATGTGTCACTAGTGATCTCAACATCCTTTCCCTATTGCCAGAGAAATTGTGGCTTGAGGAGTTGGGTGAGTCAACTCCTTGCCACTAAAGTCCTACAGGGCCCTGAGGAAAATGCAGCCTGTGCACTGAGGCCTCCTTTCAATTGATGGTGGTAAGATAATTTCAAAATCATTGTCTTCCAACTTTCCTTTCTAGTCTTTAACTGGATATGAGAAACAGGCTTTGTAGGTCGAAGTGGGCTTGCTTGCCATTAGTGGTCCTTATCCACACAGTCCCTGTCTCAAGTCTTACAAAAGAAGAAGTCTGTCTTCAAACATAACACAGAAGAAAAGCTAGCTGGAGCCCTGTCTATCTATTCAAGTGAACTGCACTCTGTAAACTATCATTTTGGTGAACTGTGCCCCCTATGTCTAGTTGGCTAATTCATAAGTATGTGAATGATAAGATGGTTACATATTAGTTTACTGAAACTTTGTGTGTGTTGGGACTTGTACTGAGATATTTATGCACAGCATTCTCATTAATCCTCAGAATTAGTTTAGGAGACCATTTTCTTTATCCACCTTTCTAGAAAGGAATTCATCAACTAAAGACACTGTGTGAGTGCACTGCATCGTCACACAGCTAATAACAACCTGGCTATGCCTCCGGACCACTTCCATATTCCTCACCCACAGTGCAAAGCTGGTGGAGTGAAAGTGTGGGAAGGTGGGATAAGGTGCCAAGCATGTGAGTGAGCAATGGTCTGAACTGGTGACTTCATCATGAGTACAGAGCTACTGAATCACAGGGACTTCACCTCTACCTGTCTCCGTCAATCCTTAGTGGAGATGCTCAATTTCATTGCAATTCTCAATTTAGACTCCGTATTTAGATGTTCCAGTGCCTCAGAATGACAAGCAAAGAAGGCTGGGAAAGAGAGATAAACAGGATTCACCTGGTTCAGCTGCTGGGGGGCTGGGAGAGACAGTCATTTTCTTCAGATCCCCCAGTGACCCCATGTGACAGTCATATAGCCTGATGGATTAATTTCTCTCCTCTCTACAAAATTATTCTGATTGTGTGATAGCTATTCTTTCTTTAAATGGTCCATTTCGTAGTCAATTCCAAACCTAAATAATTCTTGTTTCTCAGCTTTGTGCATGCAAATGCCCATTATAGAACATCAGAAAACACTGTTAAAGGCTCATAAAAGTTGTCTTGCATGATTATGCTTTTATGAAAATAACAAGAATGACACAAAAAGCTTCTGGGCTCTGGGTAGCTAATTAGTAGCCCAGAGTCCTAGTTCTCAGGTAACAATCCAAGACACTGAATTATTCATGGGTAACTTCCCCAGATCCCTGGCTGAGTGCAAGGCCTGGATGACTCCAGGGAAAACCCACTAGTGGTTCTCTGTGTATCTGGCTTAATTAACTATCTGGGAAAAAAAAATGTGTTCTACATTTGCTCATAAAAATTACTCTGTGAGACCGAAGTTCAGCCAGCAATATAATTCATGCCCCAACTGAATGCTTCATCATCTGCCTCCTTTCCACAGTATTTCCCCTCCCAAGTTCACAGGGCATGCTGCCGTGTTAGGAGCAAACTGGGGCTGGGAGAACAAATTAAACAACCTACAGAACGTGCCTCTTCATAGCCCAAAGTATCTGAGATGCTAAGGTCACACCAAGCTCAGAGTTTGCCTTAAAACAGGGCTGGATGGAGCAAAGTGGTGGACCATCCCCTTGCTGCTGGGCCTCCTCTTCCCTCCAGGCCTTCCTGGGGAGCACCCAGGTTAGCAGAAGATGACCTGAAGAAAGCTGTTCATTCTTTCGGATTTCAAGCATCCATGGAAATTATCTTCTGTAGCCACTCCCACTTGCTTAGCTACAGTTTGATTCTGATGCTCACTATCCAGACATGAGACACAGCAGACTAAAAAGCAAGGCCCTCACAATTCTACCTTCACTTCAGATGTCAGCTACTGGGTCCTGAGGTCATCAGGCTACCTACTTCATCTCTCACTGACTTGACGTTGAGATCAGGCTGTGCCCTACTGTAAGTTACTTTATACTGTGCTGTTGATTTTTAGACCGTGCCACAGCCAGGAGACTCCATTACAAGTAGCATTTTACTCCATCTTAACAGTAGGGGGATAACTATGCATTCTGATGGACACATAACCAAAACCATCTGACTGGCACCAGGCATGTGGCACAGGATGATAAATAACTTATTCCTGAAAATAGAAAGGAGACCACCCTAAATTTACCAAAGTTGGAACTCTATGAGGAGATGACTGTACTAGTTTCATATCAGGAATAGCAGGCTTGGGGCTGCATCAGACATATCCAGACTAAGAGAAGGGTGCAATAGCCTCACTTGCACCCAGGAAAAAGGAGGAAATCTCACACTGAGAGATAGTGAGAGCAACAGCTGACCTTGACACTTGACAGCCCACTGCGTGTTTTAAGGGACTGACATGCAAAGAACTCCCAACTAACCTAGGCACTTAACTCAGCTCCACCCCCATTGTTAACATAGCCTATTCCAATTGTTGTCTGTCTGTCCTCCTATTCATCCGGTCGAACTGTTATCTGTTCATCTACCTATTCATGTATCTAGAATCAAGCCTGCCCTTCACCTCTACAATCTTCCTGCCACTCATTCATTGTATCAGGTCTCTTGACCCCTGAAGCTTGGCTCAGCTTGACTCTGTAGCAGTCCTCCAGCCAGACTTGTTACTTCATCGCCTACAATTGCATCTCCAACATCATTTTACTGGCATCCAGTTAGGCCTCTTTGGAACTCCTTGAATGCTGCTATGGCCTCTTTATCCCTTTTTGCAAGCATTCTGTAATCTCCACATACATGTTTATAGATATATTTGCTGTGTGATGGTACAATGTGTGATCTAAAAGTTAGTAGTTAAGATTTGAATAAAGAAGCCCGTTTTTCTTGACTAGCTAACATTAAAAATTGAGGCAACACAACACATTAAGAGCAATGGAGCCAGCATAGCTTGTGAAGTTTTTGTTATTCACTGAATTCTGACACTGTGGAAAGACAAATGTATCTGTCTATGTTCCTGGCTTCACACAATCACAACACTTGGCTGCAAATCCCTTCCCTTCCGGGCTTGATAATTCCCTAAAGTACTCTCAGAACACAGGGAATTACACTTCTGTTAAGAACACTGGGAGAATTCTGGAAGAATTCCAGATGCATCATTTCCAAGCACCCAGCCAAGTTGTCAAGGCACATCTATGTGTAGTTACCAAACACAAAGTGCTCCTTGACCACAGGAATGCTACATTTTTATTGGTAGTTCTTGTGTAGAAAACACCGATAACCACTAGCTGTGTATTTGTCCTGATTCTCCATTCTCCTCCCTCCCCTTGTTGGGTTATATTTGTGATGATAATTTCTAGTGGGGGCCTCATTATAAGACTGTTTAGAGACCCAACATGAGCCACCACAATTAACATAAAACCTTCAGTCAGGAATATTTACTGAAGTTATGCCAAAATCAAGACAGAGTGGTGCTATATTCTTGCTTGTGCATCTTCTGCCTCCATAATTATCTGTATTACAGTAACTCCGATTCTTATACCTAATATCCACATCTTTATGTGGCTTTGCTATGGCTATCTTGTAGGCCTTTCCAATTAACTACAGAACAAATAAACTGAGATCCCTCTAACATAGTTTACAAGCAGTATCCAATCAGAAGCCTACAACTTTTAAATGTGGCAGATAGCAATGACTTTGTCACAGGGACATCACTTGCTGCAGTCACGGGAACCAAGTGTATAAGGTTGTCTTTGCATTTGGTGCTGGAACATGAAGCCAGCAAAATGGAAAGATAAGTATGAAGTAGGTATGCTAGAAAGAGCCAGGGAATCTGAGTCATGAAATTGAGCTGTGTGAGTCTATGCTGGCCTGGTACTGTCTCCAAGCCTCCAGCTTGACCCTTAAGAGAAGCTGCCTGCCTGGCCCTATTCTTGAGCCTGATTTAGGAGCTAAAGAAGCTGAGGTAGCATCTGGCAGGGCCGAAGGAACATATGCCCACATTCTGTCCACACACCAAGAAAGAAAAGACAACAGCATACGTGAGCTGAGGCGTGTTCTGGTGCCTCCCGTCCATCTTTCTGCACAAAAAGAATATGCTTGCTTTGTAACTGTCACTTTCCAAATGTTGTGCAAATTGCTTCCTGTAGCCTTTGCTAACTTTGAACTATTGGGGAAAGGGTATTCTGAAAACTGTAATTTTAATTAAACTAAAACAGGGTAGTACAAATAATCAATAGAAAGCCTCAAATAGTTATTCCTCCTTCCATCATTCTATACTTCAAATGATAGGTATACATTACACACACACACACACACACACACACACACACACACACACACACTTTAGGTCATCAATACTGAAAAGCAAACATTCTTTTCCCACCTAATCAGTATCTAGTATCCAAACCAATCACAGTTTTTTCAATTGTACGTTCTGGTAACTCATTATCTTGTTAGTGATCAGGCCACATCACTGTCACTAGGGGCTTAATTTATACCTCCGTTGCTTCACAGCTGCTTAGCTGAATTCCCCATGCCAAGTTCAGAAAAGATAAAGTCTAACGTCATTTCCAAAGCTTATATGACTCTTCACAATCTGGTTATTGCTTGCCTTACTGCCTCCATCTCTCCCCTGGCCTTATTGAAGAGGTACCTCACAATTCCTGCACTGTCCATATAACCATGGCCTTGGCAACCAATTTTCCCACAAATAAGCTACTCTCACCAGGAAAAAAAAAACTTCTTTGAACAACCTATGATACTTTGTCAAATATGAAAACATATAAAATATCACAATGGGTGAAAGACACTCAGGCTTGAAAGTTATCTTGGGCTAGTATATCTTTACTTCATTGTGATATAATATAAAAGTATGCAGAATAATGGATAATATTACAGCAAAGGTAAAGACAAGAAAAAAGCAACAAAAATTATTTTCTAATTAGATGCCAAATATGAGAAAGTTGAATTTTTCTTATTTGCATATTCTATGACTTGATTATCATGATAACTGTGAAAGTATGACTAAAATTGAAATCTCATTGATAAGATATAGATTAACAGTATATTTATAATACTATTGAGCATCTACAATATACAGGGGACTACAATTCTGACATGATCATTTTCTGGTATTCACCGTAGTCAAAACAAAATTCAAATGTTACTACTTTGTTATAATTATAGTTGACAGTGTAAGTTTATATGCTTTTAACTAATTATATCACCAAGTATTAGCCCTGGAGATATTCTTGTGGAATTTTTATTATGCCACTTTATTCTCAAGGGCTCACTAATATGCTATTTTTTAATTAAGAAAAATGAGGCATAAATTTTAATTATTCTAGTGTCCTATGCCTGGGATCTTCTTTTTCATTTATATGTTTCCCCAAATTCAGACTTTATGTTTACAATTATTTAATACAAATTAAGACTCATAAGTATTCTTAAAACAACACTGCCTCCAAAGCAAACAAAATTATCAACCACGAAATATTCGCTATGGATGAATCAGTGTTTTGGATGCCAGTTGCATAATCCATCAAAGTGACGTCTAACAAAGATGAACAAATTGGTTTGATTGATAGGATGAGAGATACACTTCAGTAACATACAAATATTGAGCTCTTCTAGGAGATGAACTTCTGGCACATGTTAATATTGTAACTAATTTAAATTTTTAGTATAAATTTTATATAGAATTATATATTATTTTATATTTGGGCTTCTGCTTCCTTGGAAAAGAACTTCACCAAACTGCATACTGAGGATGTGCTTGGTAGAATCTTGCCTCTCACTGTGGGGAGTAAATCACTTTCCCTTCTCTCATCCAGCCCTGCCCTCTGCAAGTCACCTTAGCCTCACAATCTGCTCCAGTCTAAGGTCCAAACAGAAAGGAAATTCGCCTCCTGACTCCTCACTCCAAATTATCTGAATGGCACAGGGATTCAACTCTGAGCAAACAAGGCTGTTTCACCCTACTATAGCATGAGATGCTAAAGAGAGAGGAGAGTGTACATGAGGTCCATGTGGTACCCACTTAGACTCTATTCCTGGGGACTCAGGACAAAGGCAGTGCTAGCAATAGAAGTTAACACGTTATGGTACCTTACGCTATGCTAAACACTCTGCTAGGCAATGTGCATGCTTTGTCACACTAATATCATCTTCTACCCTGTGAAAGATCTTTTGTGGTGTTTCATTTTCAGATGCATTAACACTGATATAAAAAAAACCTTGAGTAACTGACTGAAACATAACCCAAGCAAACATGCAAAGCCAGGTCTCTTAGACTCCCTGACCTACTTAAATTGTGGGCATGAATCTCAAGCGAGGTCATATAAATTTGGCAGTGGTATAACAGACAATGACCAAAATTTCATTCCAAATCAAGTGCATAATGAATCTGAAGTGTTTCTGGCAGTATGCCCATGCTGGGTACTTCACTGCAGCCTTAATTCTCAAGGTGCACTTTGCACTGTGTGTGCCACAAAGCCACTCACCATTTTACCATTTGTTTGCTCATTTATGAATTTTTACAATTTTTTATCAATAAATGTTTGAAATGTGTACCTTCTTTATATACTTATATACTTGTGGAGGGGTGCCACAAAACTTCTCAAGCATATTTATGAGTTCCCAACAGACAAAATGTCTAAGAATCCTTGTGTATAGTCCGAGCTCTGTTTTCAGTCTCTGTACTATATTGCATCCCCACACTATGCAAAATGGAAAAGAAAATAACTTGTCTCCACAAGTGAGTTGTTCCTTTGATATCTTTCAAGCACATCTGCTACGTCTCTTGGTAAATTCATCCCTACTCTTGTGCACTAGATCTCAACTCTCCACCCCTCATCAGCACCAAGTTAGGAATAGTCTCCTCTCTTCTGCCTATGCACCACATGCTCACCAGCACACAGAGGCATGCTTACAGCCCCGGCCATGAGTCATTGTCTCCAACTCTCCATGCTTTTCTGCCTGAACCCCATTTTCCCATCCCCCTTTAAAGCAAAACTTACCAACTGAATCTTGCATCTTGTATCCTCTCAGTCCTCTCTATGAGACCAGAGGTTTAAACTTGCACATTTTTTTCATTTTTCTTTGACTTTTAGGCTTGCATGCATGCGTTGCTCTCTGAGGTCCAATGCAACTTACTGACTCCACTTAGTGTTGCTTGTATGCTTGTTTTTAAGACTAATCACTTAGAGTGGGATTTCCACTTAAGGGCTCATTCCTAGAGGAGACTGAGTGTCCCTCTCTCAGCAGTCATTAATTGCCATCAGTCTTCATCTAGGAGTGGGGCCCCGTGAGATTTTCACAACCCACACTGTCCTGTCAATGGGTGTCTTCCATGTTTTCATTATTCAGGTCTTGCTTAGGTCACATCGTTGATGTTTCATGGCTACAACTTCCCTTGTCCAGTATAGAAGACACACTCTCACAGCAGATGCCCTGCTCCTGTGCCTGCTACAGTCTCCCACCCTCTCTTCTGCTATGTTCCCTGGGCCTTATGGGCATGGACCACCCTGAAGACCTCATTAGTGGGGCTGCGCCTCCTCAGTCACTTGTTCTTGAAATGATGCAGACTCTTCCTCAGCACCTTTTTGTCTCATTCCATTTCTTTTAGCAGATTGGGCCTTAGATTGTAATTGATTTCAGATATGGCTCTCTAAACACTCAACAATGTGAAGGATTGGATTCTGCCTTGGAAGAGGTCTGTAGACCCTGCCATTTCACTCACAATGCAGGACACCAGCGCTGAGTAGCGGGGGGAACAGTGGAAATCCAGACCACACTGAGGAAAAGCACAGGAAGTTCCCTTCTGCTGCTCTCTGAGAAGGCTTTCGGGTTTGTTTTTCTCATATATATATATGATTTATGCATAAATGGGGAGTGTGCTGTATATATATTTTTTAAAAAACAGATGAAACAGAACAAGCAAAATGAACATAGAGGTGCAAGAGAGAGCCTTAGGTGAATTAGGGTAGATGCCTTTATCATCGAGAGAATGCCTGTGTAATGAAAAGCATTCGTCTTTTGTGTGGCTCAAAATGTTAATGTATCAGGTGTGCTTTAGTAAGCATGCTTGTGTAGGAAGCAGAACATTTGTTTGTGACTCTATATTATATCACTGTTCTCATCTTATTAGGTGGTTCATTTGAAAAATCTATAATAAGTATTATATTGGGGTGTCTTTTCTCTCCCACCTTTACAGAAAAATTTTAAATGATACTTGTCAGAGAGAGTGCTTAGGACATAATGTCATAAGGTAATCCTGGTGTGATTATTTACATGGACCTGAGATGACATAGTGTTCTCAGAAAAAAAGTTCAGAGACTGCAGACTTAGAATAAACACTGTGGAAGAAACTCAGTGTAAACTGTGTGTTGTGGTAATCCCAGCACTCAGAAGCCAGGCAGGAGCATCACAAACCCAAAGGTAGCTTAGGTGAGCTCCAGGCCGTGCTGTGCTGTATGCTGAGGCCTTGTCTCGTAAAGGAAAGGAAATGCAGCACAGTTTTTATATAAATGTAAATGGTATGGGAGAAAGAAAAAGAAGAAAGCAAAAAGGCTCATGGATGGAAGGATGGAGAAGGGCAGGCAAGATCGTTACTAACATCTGGTCACCTTTGAGTACAGGAATGCATTCTGTAAAATACACAAGTGTGGACCATAGCACTAAACAGCATTACTTAAGCACCTTCTGTTTAAACAATTAACAAGGTATCAATTGCTATCATTAGCATTGGATATGAAGAAGTTGCCTTTAACTGATTTAAATACCTTTGGGACTGGGTAAAGGCTTGGAAGCTGAAATGCTTGCTATGAAAGCATGAGCACCTGAGCTTGTATATCCAGTACCCACTCAGAAGCAGTCTGTGACCATAAGCCTAACCTTCAGTGGCATACCGAACACTTACTGAACACCATCTATACCTTTGTGTGATGCTTTAAATAAGAATGCCACCTATAGGCTCAAATATTTGAATGAATGGCCATTAAGGAGTGGTGTTATTTGAAAGAGATTAGGTGGTGTGGTCTTGGGGAAGGCATAGCCTTATTGGAGAAAGTGTGTCCCTAGGGGTGGGCTTTGGGATTTCAGAGGTACAAGCCACACCCAGTGGCTCTCTTCCTCTTCCTGCTGCCTTTAGATCCAGATGTAGATCTCTCAGATACCAAGTCTACATACAATACAACCATGCTTCCTGCCATGCTGATAATGGACTAAACCTCTGAAAGTATAAGCCAGCCCCAGTTAAATGCTGTTCTTTATAAGACCTGCCTTGGTCATGATGTCTCTTCACAGCAATACAACCCTGGCTAAGACAAGCTGTGATGAGATACGATTCTTATATTCCATTGATAAGAATATGTAAGGTGAGTGGGCAGAATCAACTAAAAGTTTAAGTATGCATGTCCTCTAACCCAGTAATTCTACATCTAGATACTTATCCTACAAACAGTGACATCTAAACATCTAATCACTGTGATATTCATCTATTTCAGAAAATTAATTACAGTATTATGCATAAGAAAAATGTACAAAATAGGCTAAGCATACATAATTATGAGATTGATTGGATAGAGTGTTGTGCATACATTTTAAAAGAACTAATTTTGTATATACTGCCATAACAAGTACAAGTGATAATTATTAGAGGCTGTTTGAAGTGAAAAAGCAGGTGAACTTTGAATTTTTTCAAACCTACTTTATTTGGGGTTCTTTGATGCTTATACCTCACTTTCAGGAGAAGTAAACCTTTTTAGACTCAGTTCCTTGGAATGATTCCACTGGTATAGTTGGCAGGATTCCAGCAGACCTGTTAAACGCAAACCAGCAGTTCAGCAAAGGTAACTGCAGCCACAGCCACTGGAACCCGGAGCAGTAGCCAGAACCTAGAAGCACTTGCCTGAACTGTTCTCTCTAGAAGCATCTTGAAGGGGAATGGTGAACAGTCAAACAATGGGAAATTATGCCAAGACCAAAGTCAGAACCTAGAAGCATTCACTTAAACTGTTCTCTCTAGGAGCATCTTGAAGAGGAATGGTGAAAAGCCAAACAATAGGAAATGATGTCAAGATCAAAAAGTCCAGCCTCTTGTTTTGGGCACATATATATATCCTCTGAGAGTCTGTACTAGAATGTTTATCAGTTGCCAAAGACCATCCCCCCCCCAAAAGGCGGCTCCTCTTCTAGTGGACAAGCATCACCTGTTCTCTCACAAGTCTGTTTCCAGAAAGAAGAAAAAAAAAAAAAAAAAAAAAAAAAAAAAACACTGCACACCCTCACATGCCATACTTGGGATCAAAACAAAAACATATTTACATCCACTACAAGCAAGATGTAGAGCAACATGTTAAGTGCACATGTTTACAATGACCCATTTATGATTACTTGTTATCCATAAATGTGCAGAAAGCACTTAAAAGTGAACAAACATATATAGTAGTGGGGTAATTAAGTAGTTTTTT
>OU015744.1:110218088-110230523 GCA_907169655.1 Acomys percivali
CCCCCAACTTGCATGGAAACATTACTCAACCTCAGGATACTCTAGTCAGAAGACCAGACAAAAAACAGAAGTCAAGGAACACTCTAATAGCAACAACAAAACCAAAACAAACAAAATTCCTCAGAAATGGGCACCAGGCCTATAATTATTCCAATCCCATATGCTTAGAGGCCAACAGCACCTAGGGCAATATGTCACCACCAAAGCATGGCTATTCTACTACAACAAGCCCCAAGTATTCCAACACAGAAGAAGCAGAAAAAATCAAAACAAACCAACAAAAAACCAAAACAACTTAAAACCAACTTTATAAGGATGATTGAAGTACTTTAAAGAAAAACAATGAGCTGGGCTCAGTAGTGCATGCCTGTAATCCCAGCACTCAGGGAGGCAGATCTCTGTAAGTTTGAAACCAGCCTTGTCTACAAAGCAAGTCCAGGACAGCCAAGGACACACAGAGAAACCCTGTCTTGGAAAACAAAACAAACTAAACAAACAAACAAAGTTAAATCTAAAAAATTCCTGACACAAAGCATTCTAAAAATCTGGCACACCATGAAAAGATCAAACCTAAGAATAATAGGAGTAAAAGAAGAATCCTAGCTCAAGGGCCAGAAAATATTGTCAACAAAGTCATAGAAGAAAATTTTCTAACCTAAAAATTGACATACCTGTAAAGGTAGAAAAAGCTTACAGAACACCAAATAAATTGGACCAGAAAAGAAAGCCCACTAGTCAAATAATAATCAAAACACTAAACATACAGAGAAAAGAAAGAATATTAGAACCTGAAAGAAAAAAACAGCAAGTAACATATAAAGGCACACCTATTAGAATTATACCTGACTTCTCAAAGGAGACACTAAAAGCTGGAAGGGCCTGGACAGATGTCCCAGAGACTCTAAGATACCAAAGATGCCAGCCCCGAATACTATACCCATCAAAAGTTTCAATCACCATGGTGGGAGAAAACAAGATATTCCATGACAAAGTTAAATTTAAACAATATCTAGACACAAATTCAGCCCTAGACTGAAAATTCCAACCCAATAAAGTTAACTATACCCACAAAGACACAGGAATAATCTCTCACTAGCAAAACCAAATGATGGGAAGAAAACACACATACATACACGCGCGCGCACGCACACACTCATGAAAAATCCACCAAGGTGATATTTTAATTATTGACATCTGTGCCCAAAAGCAAGGGCATCCACATTTGTAAAAGAAACATTAATAAAGCTTAAATCATACATTGGCCATCACACACTGAGAAAGAAATCAGGAAGCAACACCCTTCACAACAGCCACAAATATTGTAAAATATCTTGGAGTAACTAACCAAGCAAGTTAAAGGCCTGTATGACAAGAACTTCAGGTCTTTGAAGAAAGAAGTTGAAGACGATAACAGAAGATGGAAAGATCTGCCATCCTCATGGTTCAGTAGGATTAACATAATAAACATGGCTATCCTACAAAAAAACAATCTACAAGTTCAATGCAATCTCCATCAAAATCCTAATACCATTCTTTACAGACAGTAAAAGGATAATGCTCAACTTCATATGAAAAAACTAAAAACCCAGTATAACTAAGACAATCCTGAACAGTGAAAGAACTTCTGAAGGCATCACAATCCCCGATGTCAAGCTGTACTACAGAGCAGTAGTAATAAACACCACATGGACAGATTGATCAGTGGAATAGAACTGAAGACCCAGAAGTAAACCAGCACACCTATGGACACTTGATTTTTAATAAAGAAGCCAGAAAGACAATGGAAGAGAGCATCTTCAACAAATGGTGCTGGTCTAACTGGATGTCTGCATGTTGAAGAATACAAACTAATCCATATTTATCAGCCTGCACAAAACTCAAGTCCAAGTGGACCAAAGACCTCAACATAAAACTGGATACACTATTAGAAGAGAAAGTGGGAAATAGCCTTGACCTCATTGGCACAGGAGACAACTTCCTGAACATAACATCAACAGCTCAGGCATTGAGGAAAATCAATTAATAAATGAGACCTCATGAAATTGAAAAGCTTCCATAAGGGAAAGGACACTGTCAATAAGAGAAAACAATAGCTTACAGAATACAAAATATTTTCACCAACTACACATCCAATAGAAGGCTAATATGTAAGATAAATGAGGTAACAAGAAAACAAATATACTACTCAGCTATTAAAAACAAGGAATTCCTGAAATTTGTGGACAAATGGATAGAACTAGAAATGATCATACTGAGTGAGTTAACCCAGAAGAAAGACTCACATGGTATATACTCAGTTATAATTGAACACTAGTCCAAAAGGCATGTCCCATGGAAGTCTTCACTTACCAGGAGATTGGGATAGATGTAAGGGCATCCTATTGGGACTGTAGGTAAGAGAATTGTAGGAGAATGGGGAAATAGAAGAATCTGGAGGGTCCTAGAAACTTATAAGAATAACATGATGATGGGTAGATCTGGGCCCAGGTGGGTTTGCTCAAACTACTACACCAACCAAAGACAACAAGCAGTAAACATCGAACCCCTACTCAGATCTAGCCAATGGACAGGACATTCTCCACAGTTGTGTGGAGAGTGGGGACTGACTTGGACATGAACTCTGGTGCCCCATATTTGACCACTTCCCCTTGGTGGGGAAGCCTGGTGGTGCTCAGAGAAAGAATAAGCAGGCTAACCAAGATGAGACTTGATAGCCTATGACCATATAGTGGGGATGGAGGTCCCCCTCAATCACAGACATAGGGAAGCGGAATAGGGTAAAAGCGGAAGGGAGGAGGAATGGGAGGATACAAGTGATAGGATAGCAATTGAGATGTACTCTGAATAAATTAATTAAATAAAAATAAACAAAAAGAAAACAAATAATACAATTAAAAATTGAGGTACACATCTAAACAGAGAACTCTCAAGAAAAGAAACTCAAATGGCTGAGAAACACTTAAAGAAATGTTAAATATCTTTAACCATCATGTAAGTGCAAATCAATACTATTTTGAGATTCTGTCTTACACCTGTCAGATGGCTAAGATCAATAATCCAAGTGACAACTCATGGATGCAGAACAGGGAAACACTCTTATGTTGCTGGTGGGAGTGCAAACTTGTATAACCACTATAGGTATCAATATGACAGTTGCTCAGAAAATTAGGAATTTATCTACTTAAAAACCCAGTTATTACACTCCTCAGCATATACCCAACAGAGACTTCATCCTACCACAAGCACACTTGCTCGACCACGCTCACTGTAGGCTTATTTGGCAATCACCAGGGACTGAAAACAATCTCAATGTCCCTCAACTGAAGAATGGATAAAGAAAATGTGGTACATTTACACAATGAAGTATTATTCAGATGTTTTAAAAAAATGACATTGTAAAATTTGCAGGGAAATTAATGCAACTAGAAAAAAATCATTCTGAATAAGGTAGCCCAGACCTAGAAAGACCATCATGGTATGTACTCATTCATAAGTGGATATTAGCTGTTAAGTAAATGATATTCATTCTACAATCCACAGAATAAGAAAGGCTAAGTAACAATGAGGGAGGGCTCTAAGGGGGATGCATGGACATCCTTAGGAAGGGAAAATAGAATATATTTGTGAGGGGCCTGGGGTGGATGGGAATGGGAACAGGAGGAATGAGAGTGTGGAGATAGAGAGATCGATGGAGGACGGGGGACTAGATGACTGGAATTGGAGGGCATTTAGGAGGGTGTCATATGGAAAGCCAATGCAATAGGAAGTCTCAGAATTCTAGGAGGGTGACCCTAGTGAGGATTTCTAGTAATGGAAGATATGGAGCCTGAACAGGAACTCACCTGTAACCAGGAAAGGCTTCCAGTGGAGGGATTAGGACACCAATCCAGCCAAAAGGTTTTCAACCTACAATCTGTCCCACCTACAAGATGTGCGGGGACAATGAAGCACAGAACTTGTGGGTGTGGCCAAACCATGACTCATCTAGTTTTAGGCCCATGTCAGGAGAGGGAGCCCGTTCCTGACACTGCCTGGATGACCAGGAATTGGAGACTGAATAGCCCAGAGATCTAGGAAAAGAAAAATAACATGTAATAATTCCTAATGATATTCTTATATACGCATAGAGTGGAGCCCAACCCAATATTATCAAAGATGCTTCTGATGGCAGATGATGGGAACAGATGCAGAGACCCCACAGCCAAACATTACAAATACTACACAGAAAGAGAGCCCAAATTGGAGATCATCCATCATGGGGTTCCTATCCTTAGAGCTCCAAGAACCCTAAGAAAGGAGAGGAAGAATTATAGAATCCAGGGGGATTGCAGGTACCAGGAGAACATGGCCCACAGACATCAACTAAATAGGCATCATAGGGCCTCATAGAGACTGAAGTGGCAACTATGGCTCCTATATGGGTCTGCTCTTGGTCCTCTGCATATATGTTATAGCTGATAGCCTGATGTTTTGTGAGACTTCAACAGTGGGAGTCAGAATATCCTTCACTCTTTTGTCTGCTCCTAGGACCCTTTTCCTCCTACTGGTTTGCCTTGCCCAGCCTTGATATGAGCATTTGTGCCTAGTCTTATCGTATTGTGTAATGCAATATTCAGTGGATATCCTTGGGAGGCCTGCTCTTTTATGAATGGAAATGGAGGAAGAGGAGATCTGAGGGAGAGGTGAGGTGGGGCAGGGACTTGGAGGAGTGTGGCAAGGGCTGAGAGGAGTGGAGGGAGGGGAAACTGCAGTCAGAATGTATTGAAGAAAAAAGCACACACAAAAAAAGAAGGAAGAAAAAACAAGAAAAGAAAAAAGACTTGACTTAAAGATCAGAATATAGTCTACTGTCTAAAAAGTTTTTTGGGCTACAAAGAAGAATGTGAAGTTTTTAGCTGGTTGGGTAGAATGATTTCTCAGTGTCAATTCTGTATAATTTACTGTGCCATTGAAGTCTTAGGTTTGTTTATTGACTGTTCTGTCTGCGTAGCCCACTGTTACTTTACCTGCATTTATATCTGTTACTTTATGTTTAGTTTTGTTTGCTAAATCAACTTTCATGCATGTGTATTTATGCATATTATATGTTCTTTCTGGGCTTAGTCTTTATTACTGTGTAGTGACTTTCTGTATTCCTTTGACTAACTTTGTTTGGAAATCAACTTCATCACATATGAGAAGAGCTGGGCAAACCTACAAGTTTCCTGCTTCCATTTGATTGATATATAGTATTCCAGGCTTTGACCTTGTGGCTGTTTACCAGTGAGTCATGTTTATTTTGAATTTTGATCCAATTAGCTAGTCTGCATTCTTAACTGGATAGATGAACCCATTAACAACTGGGGTTATTATTAAGAGGTACTTGCTGATTCCTGTCATTTTAAAATCAGTTTTCCAGGTTGGCTAACATAAAATTTTTTATCTTTTATTAATCTGAGAGGCTTATAGGTTTTCAGAATTAGGTTTTTTATTCTTTCTTAGTTTCTTCCATTAATCTATAAGATTCCTCTCATAAGATTTAGTTTTCACTTTACTCCTGTGTTAGAACTGTCTTCCTTTCTCCTTTGTGTCTAAAATCCCTTTAAGTATCTCTGCGATGATGGCTTAGTGGTTATGAATTGCTGTGTGTTATACTTATCCTGGAAGGTTTTCTTTCTTCATTTATTTAAAAAAAATGTTTTAGATGAATTAGTAATCTTGGTGGGCAGCTATTTAATTTCTGGATTTGAAACTTGTCACCCAGTGCTGTCTTGGCTTTCAGAATTCCTGCTGCGAGGTTTGATGCTATTCTGAAAGAACTGAGTGGGTTTTTTCTCTTAGTGCTTTCAGTACAGTGTATTTGTTCTGTATTTTTTAACATCTACCAATGCTATAGCTTGGGGAGACTCTTTACTAGGCATTTTTTAGGGTTCTAAACATTTCTAGCACTTGCATCTTTCCCTCTATTTTAGAAACTTTGTGCTATAATTTCATTGAGTAGTTTTCTATACCTTTAGCCTTTTTATTTTTAGAAAACATAATCTAGTCTTTGAAATTTTTATACATCTATATAATGTATTTTAATTTTATTCACTCCATACTATCTCCCTCCAACTCTCTGTAAAATGTACAAAAAGCAATTAAATACTTCAATTATGTCCTTAATAATTCAGGGAAAGAATAGAATTGGAGTGCTGTTAGAATAAATATACTTAAAATTATTAAGGGTTAGGAAAATTATTTATTTTTAAAGATATCTCTTCCCTCCTGCATGCTTGCCTGTGTGTGTGTGTGTGTGTGTGTGCACGTGTGTGTGTGTGCACGTGCGTGTGTGCACAAAGGTTTCCTTGTATGCCAGGGAATGGCTTCAGGTCCCCTGAAGCTCAAGTTACAGGAAGTTGTGAGCTGCCTTGCATGGGTTCTGGAACCTGAACTCAGGTCCTCTGGGAAAGCATACAATGTTCTTAACTGCTGAGCTATCTCTCCAGCCCACGAAATTTATTCTGGGGAAGTAAAGCAGAAGAGCAGATAAAGAAACAGAAAAACTAACACAGCAATAAAAGGGAAAGTATGTGAGTTGAAGATTAGAAAAATAATAATAAAATAGGAACATAAAAAGGTAGAACAATCCTAAAAACCTAACTGAGCAAGAATGAAAACTAAAACAAAACAACTAAGAAATAATAATGCAAATATAAAAGAAGAAAAAGTGTAAACAGAAGTTTCTGGAACTATAACATCAGCCTATATTTCTTCCTTCCTGAGATAAGGAGTTAGGTTTTCTTAGCCCCTGGGTTGATTTTAGGAGTTGACTCGGCTAGTGGAAGACCGAGGTGCTCATGTGTGAGTTCTAACATGTTAGACTTCATGTCTGTATGCGTACAAGCTGAAGTCTGCCTGTCTCCCTCCCGGGTTGGATTCCCAACAAGAGTCTACCTTCTCATGGGAGTGCCCGCAGGCCCCCATGAGCTGCTTGTTCAAGACAGTACTTACAGCACCAACTACTATCTTCCATGTGTGCCAAGTGGCCATGCTGAGTACAGCTGGATTTCAGTGTCTGAGGCTCTGACAGGGCCTTGCCTGAAATAGTGCTTATCGCTGGGGCAGGATAGGCCTGCCTTACATGATGCAGGCTGCCTTTCCACTTACGTTTTGTAACCTTGCCTGAGTGTATTTGTATCCACTGAGTGTATGTTTACATCTTCTCGTGTGGAGTGTTCAAGTGGTTCACAGGATAATGGCCCTCTTAGTCCATGGAATGCAGTACTTTTGGGGAGAGAACAGACAGGCAGTCATACCAAACTTTTTAGACTCTCCTCAAGAGAGTGGTCTAACTACACCTTCTCTTACGATCTACTTCGCCGTTGTTTGGAGTAACAGGTACAACAGCATGCCTGGGACCAAATCCCTTTCCTGTGTTCTGCTTTACATAGCTTTGAGATTGTGTCTAAACTGTGTCAATTCCTGTGCTCAGGGCTATGAGGCAGGTCGTTTCTTCCCATATATGCTAACATTCACTGTCTCTTACCTCATTAGTGGCTGCTGCTTACCACGGGCCTATCTGGCCTTTTATGCTTCTCTCCTCCTTCTGATGTCACAGATCAGATGGATTTTTGCAGGTCTCGGGGAACACAGGAGAGAGCAGGCTGCCTGCACTCCTTGCCTTGTCTGCATCAGTGTCCTCAGCTCATCTTTCTTTTGCCTTGAATTAGTTTTGCCTTGATATTAAGTAGCACAGCATTGCTTGGTTCATTTTTGGGGGAACATGTATTTTTATTATTAGAAACTGTACACTCTTTTGATTTGGATATTGTTTTTATAGACTACAATAATTTATTTTGATTTCAGAGCATTCATCTTCTCATTGATGTTTTAAACATATTTACATATAATCTGCATTTTATTGCCTTATTAACTTTTATTTCTATTTCCCTATCTACCTAGCATTTCTTTTCTATGATTTGTTACATTCTATTGAGCGGGGAAAATTTTCTTCTATTTGAAACTTAAGGATCAGCTTTACTTTGTCAGTAGATTTTTGTTTGGGTGGTTGGTTGGTTTCTGTTTTTGTTTTTATACTTTCTTCCTAAGATGAAACTCTTAGTTATTTACCACATGTCCTGCTTGTTCTTCTTTTTTTGTTATAAGAAATAGAGGAGGAAATGGTGGGACTGCTTCTAGAAAACAATTTCAGGAAAAAAGAGTAGAATTGGCATCCATTAAATTCCCATGATGGGAAGAAAACTAAGGTGCTGTATAGCCAAGGCAGATGACCAAGAGACCAAGGTTACAGGAGCATCACGGCAAGGGAATAGGAATCTGATCAGGAGTCGGGAGTGAAAATATAAAGTAGATCCATCGACAAGTGTAAATTACTCTGCTGAAATGAGAGTAACCTCAATTCTATATTCTCCATATACACGTGCTTAGGCCATTTTTCCTTTTATTATTTAGAATTTGTGGATAAGTCTCAAATGAACTAGAGGAAAAATGTCTGGCTGGAATGGAATTGAAACCTGGGAAGAAGGATGTAATTTGGACATCTCCTGTGGTGAGCTAGCACTATTGCCAGTAGCCTTCCAGGAAACTTTAAGTTATTGAGGTACAATGTGCTGGGGTAAAAAAAAAAATACCACCAAGAAACATTTGGTGTTACAGAAACCTACAGTTCAAGCCTGAGGAAATGTTTTTATGATTATTCTGCCCACGCTTAGTGTCAGCTTATAAATACTATGCTAGTGACTAATTTCTGTCTGTTTTAATTGCTGAGGGTACATGGCTAGCAGTTAGAATGAAAGAAAAGTAAAATCACAGAAGCCAAAGAGATGAAAAAAATTAATCATAGATCAAACACAGTTTACCCCCAGAAAAATACTGTAATAAATTTCATTTCTGTACTGTTTTGGGTCACGGTCCTAACAAACGTAGAGAGTTTTAGAGATCACTTCAGGGGAATCCGAATTATATAACAAATGCTTAACTCATATTCCCATGCCACCATTAATTATTATGAACTTTTCCTTCCCCCATAAATGTAATATGAAACAGCAGCTGACAAGCATGGCAGGGCTGCTGAAGTTTCTAAAGACAGGATGGAGCCATTCCCAAGCTTCGGCAGAAGGGAGAGTGGCTTAGTCTGTCCTCGGACCCTTGCTAGATACTAGGATGCCAAATGTCCATCTCCAGATGTGTAAACTCTGTAAATAATGCCTTAAGAGTCACTATGAAAACAGGAAGGGGCATTTATAGATTATACAAATGATGCTCTTGACCATCATGTGCAGGGAAGCTTGGTAAAACTTTGCTGCTTTTGACCCCCAGCCATAATGTCCCTAATTGAGGTTGGGATTAAATAAACAACACATTTGACTGAACTTTAGGCGCTTGTTACATCGCTGTATGCTTCATTCCCTTCTCATACTTATTATTAAATTGTAGGATGTGGATGAGGACTCCTGGAAAGAAGCTGTGTCTGCAGAGACTGATTGGTTAGAACTGTCCTATTTGGTCATTTAAGATTTCTCTGTTAAGAATGTTCTGTTTAGATGGGTACTCCATTTTTTAAATTGGATTATTTTATTTTATTTTATTTTTGATGTCTACTTTCTCGAGTTCTTTATATATTTTAGATGTCGGGCCTCTGTCAGATGTGGGTTTGGTGAAGATGTTTTCTCATTCTGTAAGCTGTCAGTTTGTCCTTTTGACAGTATCCTTTGCCTTACAGAAGCTTTTCAGTTTTATGAGGTTTATTAATCTTCCATATTAGTGCCTGCCTAATCAATCAAAGTTATGTCCTGTGCTAATGTGATCAAGGCTACTTGCCAGTGTCTCTTCTATCGGGTTCAGTGTATGTGGTTTTATGTTGAATTCTTTGATCAACTTGGACATGAATTTTGTGCAGGTTGATGATTATGGATCCACTTGCAATCTTCTCCATACAGACTTCCAGGTGAACCAGCACCATTTGTTGATGATGCTTTCTTTTATCCATTGTGTCTTTCTGGCTTCTTTATCAAAAATCAGGTGTTAGTACATATGTGGATTTATGTCTGGGTCTTCAATTTTATTTTATTGATCAACCTTTCTGTTTTTATGCTAATACCATGTGGGGTTTTTTTTTGTTTTTGTTTTTGTTTTTTTTACTACTATTGCTCTGTAGTACAACTTGAAATCAGGGATGGTGATGCCTCTAGAAGTTCTTTTATTGTACCAGATATTTTTTTTAGCTGTCCTGAGTTTTTTTGTTTTTGTTTTTGATAGGAAGTTGAGTTTTGTCCTTTCAAGGCCTTTAAAGAATTGTGTTGGAATTTTTATGGGAATTGTGTTGAATCCGTAGATTAAATTTGGTAATATAGCTGAGAAACACTTAAAGAAATGTTCAAAATCCTCAGCCATCAGGGACATACAAATCAAAATGCTTCAGAGATTCCATCTTACACCTGTCAGAACGGTTAAGACCAAAAGCACAAGTGACAGCTCATGCTGTCAAGGGTGTGGGGCAAGGGGAACATTTCTCCATTGCTGGTGGGAGTGTAAACTTCTACAGCCACTTTGGAAATCAGTATGGCAGTTTCTCAAAAAATTGGGAATCAATCTACCTCAAGACATAGCTATACCACTCTTGGGCATATACCCAAAGGGCACTCCCCCACACCACAAGGATACTTGCTCAATTATGTTCACTGCAGCTTTATTCATAACAGCTAGAGACTGGAAATAATAACCTAGATATCCCTTACCAAATAATGGATAAAGAAAATGTGGTTCATAAACACAGTGGAGTATTACTCAGCTGTCAAAAGCAATGACGTCATAAAATTTGCAAGCAAGTGGATGGAACTAGAAAAGATCATCCCGAATGAGGTAACCCAGAAAGACAAGCATTGCATGTATCCTTCTAAGAGGATATTAGCCATAAAGTACAGGATAAGCATGCTATAATCCACAGACCCAGAGAAGCTAAGTAACAAGGAGGCCTCAAAGGGAGACATATGACTCTCACTGAGAAGGGGAAATAGAATAGACATCACAGGCAAGTGGGGGAGGGGTCTGGATGGAGGACAGGGATCAGAACAGGAGAGATCAGGCTGGGAGAGGATAGAGGGCTAGAGTACTGGGAGAGACAACTAAAAGGCAGGGGCATCTCAGGGACTATAGAAACCTAATGCAATGGAAACTCCCAGGAATTAATGACTGTGACCCTAGCTAAGGCTCCTGCTAATGGGAAATACAGAGCCTGAATAGTCTATCTTCTGTAACCAGGCAAAACTTCCAGTGAAGGTGTTGGGACACCAACCCAGCCACAAAACCTTTGACCTATAATTTGTCTTGCCTACAAGATGTGCTGGGGTAAAACATGGAGCAGAAATTGTGGGAGTGGCCAATCAATGACTGGCCCAGCATGAGACCCATGTCATTAGAGGGAGCCCACCCCTGACACTGCTCAGAGGGCCAGGCTTCAGAGGCAAGATAGCCCAGAGTCCCATGATAGAAATAAATATGAATGGGGAAAAAGTCAATGAAATGATTCCTAGTGATGTTCTGCTATGCTCATGGACTGGTGCCTAGCCCAATTGTCAATAGAGAGGTTTTACTCAGCAATTGGTGGAAACAGATGCAGAGACCCACGTCCAGATGTAAGGTGGAAATTGGAGATCCTGTGGAAGAAGGGGAGAAAGGATTATAAGAGCAAGAGGGGTCAAAGGCCCCACAAGAAAACCCTTCTACAGGGTTGCCTTGTCCAGACTTAATAAGAGAGGTATCTAGTCTTACTGCAACTTGATACGACATGGCTAGTAGATATCCATGAGAGACCTGCCATTTTCTGAAGGGAAATGGAGGAGGAGTGAATGTGAAGGGGGGTTTACTGGGAGAAGAGAGAGGGGGAAAAACAAACAAACAAAAAACAAGCAAAGAATTGTCATTCTGTGGAGAGATGGGAATGTTACAAGTCCAGAGACTACCCTGTCTTGGGCTAGCTTTAGCCCCCAAATCAGCCATTCCTCTCCCACCTCTGTATCAGGACCAGCATCCTGAAGCTCATAGATAAAAACCTTTGGTATCTTTAATTTATCAGACTGCTGGCTTCCATTTTCCCAAAAGCTAAGAATGTCATCAAGTAGCTTCACTTCCCCCACCTTGCTGCAACCACCCCTCTGGTGTACCCACCAATGTGCGTCAAACTCTCCTTAATTTATGATCTTGTTTATTATATAAAACTTGGAATATCCTAAATCTGTGCTCCCAAATCATGGTTGCCTAAAATGGCTCCAGAATAAATTATCTCTTATTTTCTTTAAGATGAGAGCTATTATTTTTATGTCCGCTGCAGGTAAAGGCATTGCCATGCCTAATGACCTGAGTTCAGTTTCTGTGACCCATATAGTGGAATAAGAGAACTGACTCCTGAAAGTTTTCTTTCACATCCACATGTATACTACTATATGTGGGTACAGA
>OU015744.1:110240280-110265002 GCA_907169655.1 Acomys percivali
GAGAGAGAGAGAGAGAGAGAGAGAGAGAGAGAGAGAGAGAGAGACAGACAGACAGACAGACAGACAGACAGACAGACAGACAGACACAGAGACAGAGAGACAGAGACAGACACAGAGACACAGAGACACAGAGACACAGAGACACAGAGAGAGAGCTGCTTTCAAATATGGGAGGAAAAGGAGGCATGAGTAGCCCTGTAGTCAAACAATGATCACAGCAAATGCAATTGGCCAAGGCACATCCTACTTTGTGAACTGAAACGAACCCCCACCTTGAGACAGCACCACAGTGGAATGTGGGGCACACAGTGCATTGTGGACCCATGATGCAGCTGTTCAGCCAGCGATCTTAGTGCTGTCCCACTCACACTGTCTGCCTTTGGCCTGTGAACATTTGAATCACTGTGTCCTCAATTCATCTATCACATCCTTTTAGCCTTCCCTAGCATCCCATCACAGAGCCAGCTACCCAGATCCCCAAAGCCTCCCCCAATCCACAACCAGCTTAGAGCTGTGATTGTCTCCCCGCCCCGCATTTATACAAGGTTCACCTGCGTCTTTCCCACTAGCTCTATCTAAGGCACTTCCTAGGCAGAAGGCCATAGCACATCTTCCCAACCTCACATTACTCAAGACAAATTACACCTATAGTGCTGTTCTGGCCATCCCGGCTGGGTACCAGGCAATCCTGGTCTTCCTGAGAGTCTTTCATCAGTGTATTTACTCTACACCTATACTTTCTATTTATATCTTGATGCTGTTTGTTTGTTTGTTTGTTTTCTACTTTTGCCAACTTCTGCTTTGTCTTTGTAATTGCTTTCTTTGTAGAATAATGAACTTAAAGCCAATTAAGTAAAAGAAGGAAAAAGAAGATTTTTTTTTACATAAAGTTAATGCATTGGTTGGAATGCTTTTGTTCTTAGGAAAAAAGATGACTACTTAATTTTCCCTATCATGTCTTCTCATTTGCAAAGGAAAAAAAGCTTTTATTTTTAACAAAATAAAGTACATCATATGGAATAGTGAACTTTATTCTTACACGCTTTACCTGTTCTAGATTATTATTTGTCATAATATGATGTTGTAGAGTGACCTTTGCTTTCTGAATCCAACAAATCAATACTGATTTAGAAACATATTTACAAAAATTTTAGGAAAACTTATAGCATTAAGAAATCTGGCTACATTGTTCAATATCAAGCAAATTCCTATTTGAGAGAAAGAACTCTCAACTTGAAATCACTTATGTCCTTTTTGCTAGTGGTGTTCTGTGTTTGCCCAAAGGCACAGCTACACTCCCCTAGAGTTCAAACGTGCTTGGCCTGGGAGGTGGGACTGGAAGGGTGGGCCCTGTGGCTATTCTTGCAAAGGACCCGTGTTCAGTTCCCAGCACTCACACAGCAGCTCACACCTGTCTGTGATTCCAGTTCCACATGATCCAACACCCCGTTCTGGCTGCCAAGGGCACAGGGGACACATTGCACAAGATACATACATATACCTGCAGGCAAAACCCTATATGCTTAGGCACAGAAAATAAAAATAAACAAGTCTTTAAAAGAACAAGGACTCACTTTTCAAAGAAAATCCCCCCAAAAATGTTCTGAGCAGTTTTCCTAAGGCACGAATAAGGAGTCTTGGGGAAAAACAATCTTTTGATGAAAGAAACATAGAGACTCCTCCATCTGTCCTGTTCACAGAGGACATTTCTTCACAGCCAACAGTTAGAGTCCACTGTCTTGTGTGTAGAGGTCTAAAGATGGAAATGCCATGCCAGTTAAGATGTGGAACCCTCAGCCGTCCCTCATCTCTGTGTGTTTTCTCTTTAAACAGGATTACACCCAAAAATATTTCCCTTCCTCCAAATGAAAAATTAATACCCATTCAACCAATGTTTAATTTTTAAGTAAGACCGTTCATCACTTCTTAACAGCCTGCCTTAACCACACAGTATTCTGACAAATGTCCATATTATCTGAGCCATCTAATTCCTCCTGTGTGCTCTAAAACCTGCAGTGGATACTGAATCTGTGATGGCAGCTTGTCTTTGTCCACCATTGGTACCTACTATTGTTTCATCTGCTAGTACCATTGCTGCGGCGAGCAGGTGTGCTCCCAAGATTTATAGGACCCTTTGTGGCTTCTACTCAGAGCCAAACTGCCAGTGGCAAATGTCAAGAGGGGTCTAGGGCCTGTCTTCTGCAATGAAGCCAACACACACCCTTCTCACATCTTAGACCCTCAATATCTCATCACCTATTTCAGCATGCATCCCCTTGATGTCCTAGCAAGTTAATTAACCTGCTTTCCCCTTGCTGCTGAGTAAAGCTATTAGAAGGTGAACTGCCAGCAGTCTGGTAATATATTAAAGAAACTATAATGAAAATTTCTAAATCTGATGTCTGAATCAGATATGGATAATGACTACATGGTAGTTCATTCTGCTGACAGTTAGTTCACTCCACTGGTAGGTAGAAAGCCTTCTGATCTGAGTTTTCATTCATTTATTAGAAAAAGTGCTCTAGAAAAGAGATATCTTTGTACTGCTTGACAGATGCACATGCCTCTTTCCCATAATAGCTCACTTCTGGCTGCAATTCACTAATGCTGCCTGCAATTTTTATTTCTCTTTTTTTGTTTCTTTTTGTTTTGTTTTTCGAGTCTGGGTTTCTCTGTATAGCCTTGGCTGTCCTAGACTTGCTTTGTATACCAGGCTGGCCTCGAACTCACAACTATATGCCTGCCTCTGCCTCCCGAGTGCTGGGATTAAAAGCGTGTGCCACCATGCCCACCCTCAATGTTTATTTCTATATCAGAATTCATACAATACAATACAATAGACAGTGCCCACTGTGGGGTTTCACCTACGGTCAATATGTTGAAGTCCTAACCACCCCCCCCCCTTATTTGCTACACTGTGGGTTTATCGAGATGAGTCACTGCAGATAAGACGAAGGACAGTGAGGTCATTCCAGGCTCGTCAACTCTCAGCAGAATCTTTATATGAAGGAGGGTGAAGCGGGCCATGTGAGAACTGAAGTAGACTTGGAGTTTTACTCCCACAAGACAAAGAACACGTGGCTCTACTTGAAGCTGAAATAAACATGGATGGGGCTTCCCCTGGAGGTTTTGGAGGCATTGTGACCTGTTGACACCCTAATTTCAGACATCTTGCTTCAGGACTATCAGAAAGGAAAGGTATGTTTCTCAAACCACTCTCTCTGTGGTACTAGCTACAGCTGCACAAGGAAATAACATATCCACTAAGTGATAACTCTACCAGCATATCCCTAGTCACTTTAGCCAACACCTACCTATTAGGTGTCCACCGCTGACTCTCAAAATCTATGTACTAGGAACAAAGAGACTAGTGGCATGGTCCCATTGTTCCCAGGAAGACCCAATCCCGGTGAAGGGGAGGGCACTGGGCACACATACCGACAGCCAGCATGAACCAGAAAGATGCAAGCTCTAACTTTATACCCTATGATCATATACAGGAGGAGGAGGTCCCCCTCAGTCACAGTCATAGGGGAGGGGAATAGGGTGAAAGCGGGAGGGAGGGAGGAATGGGAGGATAGAAGGGATGGGATAACATTTGAGATATAATATGGAGGAATTAATAAATAAATTAATTTTTAAAAAAAGATGCAAGCTCTAAACACCATAGGAGCAAACACATGCACAGTACCTGAAGAAACTGGGGAAGTGTCACAGAGGTGGCAGTTAGCATGGATGTAGGGACAGGTTAGAATATGATAGAAATGGGAGGAATGGGAAGTTTTGAGACAGAAAGACCAACACTCAGAAAAGAGATGGCCCTAACAGTTTGCTAGCATAACCAAAGGGATCACTGGCCTGCCTTCAAATCCATGAGAACGCCTTTCTACAGTAGCATTGTGGAGACAAATCATGTGGCCTTTGCCTTCTGATCTCATAGACACTTCAAGTGTCCTCTTGCTTCTTTGCACAGAAGAGATGTGTTAAGGTGAAACGCCAGAGTCCTCCAAAGACTCTCCTCCTCAAGTCTGGTTCAAAGAAGGTTCAATTCTACTCCCTCAAATCCTCACCTTAAAGAACTATTTTAGTGCTAAGTGTCTTCTATAAATAATAGGAGGCAAAAGAGACAGCCCCTGTCAGGAGTCTGGTTGGCTGAGACACAGTGGCTCTGCTGCTGCTGCTGACGGGAACGAGAAGAGGACACTTCTTTCTCTTTCCCTGGCAGACAAGGAGCTGAGTAGCAACAGCTATTTGGACTAAATGGGAGTTAAATGAGCTTCATTCATGTGGTGTCAAACTATACAAGATTGATTCGTTGGCTTTTTATTCAGAACTCAGAGAGAACAATGCCAATTATTTCCATAAATAGCGAGGAGCAATCCTGTTGAAGAGGGCCTTAAGCACAGCTATTCCTTTTATGATAAAGCCTTTTTGCCTTTACAGCTCTCCTTTCTCCATTTCTCCATCCTTCTTTCCCTCTTTCTCTCCCTTCCATCCTCTCCTTCCTCCTGCCTTCCCTCTCAGAAAAAAAGATATTTTAGAAATTAAAATCCATGACTGAGGGGGCCTCCTCCCCCTGTATATGCTCATAGGGTATCAAGTCTCAGGCACAGTCATAGGGGAGGGGAGGAAGGGGAAAGCGGGAGGGAGGGAGGAATGGGAGGATACAAGGGATGGGATAACTATTGAGATTTAAAATGAATGAATTAATAAAAAATTTTTAAAAACAAATAAAAAAAGAATGTGTATGTATATACATTTGCATATACTAAAGAAACAACAATTAATTTATAAAGAGACTATTTTAAATAGAGCTTGGATGTGTGTATGGGATGGTTTGGAGGAAGTAGAGAGAAATGAGAAATTATGTAATTATAATCTTACTAAATAAAAAATTAATTAATTAATTAAAATCTACAACTATAATAGGAAGGTTACTTTCTTCCTAGGCTTTTGCCACCAGCACTGACTGCTTTTTATTTGCCAGGTGCCATGCTGAAAGCCTAATCAGATTTCACACCCTTTGGGACAGATATTCTCCCTTCTATAGTGTGGCAAATGGGTGATGTTAGGTGACTTAGGCTGCGACAATTAGGAGAATGACAGATTGTACTCAAAGCCAAGTCCATCTCACATCATCACCAGCATTCCTGATAGTGCTTCTTGGATTGGCCTCTCCGCCTGGTTAAACTGCAACTGCAGAGTTCTGCAGCTCACAAGTGCCAGGCAGTGCCGTCAGTGGCCGCCTCCTGAGCTGAAAGGCGATGCTATTGCCTGGTACGTAGTCTGCTCCATCAAGGGACGGGAACCCAGTTCTCCACACGATGAAAGTTGAAATGTATGATGGGCTCACCTGCCCAGTTTCGTTGACTATAAACAAATATAGGAAAACTGGTTTTCCACTAGAACTTTAACATACTGTTTTTAATGTACAAAAAAGGTAGGAACTGAACACAGTTGTTCTTCATGATGAGGCTTTGGTGTGGCTTTGGTATCTTAGTAAATGCTTTATTGATATTATTATGAATTAGAGAGTTATTTTTGTTATCCTGTTTTACAGGAAAAAAACTTGAGACCTATGTTGAATATCCATATATCTGAATATTTATTCAAAAGTACTATACGTATTTCATCTGAAATTCAAATTTAAGCTGGTGTCTTTTTTCCTTTGATGTTATATTTGGCTGTTGTACCAAATCTGGCAATTCTCCCTCTACGCTGTCTTCCTACATGTTCAATTGCCACCCCGGAGGCTTTTAGTCCCCTTTTATACCAACTGTACGTCCTATCACTTTTTCTAGCATTGTAGTAATGGCAGGCCTCTGCTAGTTTTCATTGCCTCTGTCTATCCTGTTAAAACAGCAGGCATCATAGTGCTCTTCCCACAGAAAGGAACTAGCAAAAGAATTTTCTTCTCAAGAACTTTTCCTTGACTCTCCCACCCCTCCAAGTACCAGCTCAGGATTTTAGTCTAAATTCAGGCCTTTTTTCTCACTGATGTGCATTTTGCTACTTTAACTACTGGTTGTTCAGTCACCCTTTTCCATCTTACTCCATCCTAAAACCCTCTTTCAGATTTTCTTTGCTTTATCAGCTGCAGCATCATTTTTATGATGAAACATTTTTGAGTCCAAATCATAACTTACAAAATAGTTGCTTTACTTCTAACATGAAGCCATCACAGTTGGGTCTTTTGGGGTTTTTTCAAAGTATAAAATGAATAGACCCAAGGACCCAAGGAAGACCTTTGGTTGTGTTTTCACATCAGTATGGTCAACAGATTATTTTCCAGAAGTTGATAAGGTCTCCAGTGGCTTCTCTGAGCCCCAGCTTTTCTGGTCTATCCACCTTTCCTCCATTCCCACGTCAGCACACCTTCTCAGATGTTTTCAGGTAAAAAGTATTTGTTGATTTCTTGTGCTGTAGCCTTGCTACAGAACTAAGTCAAAGAGCAAAACACTTGTAGGCCTTTGGGAGAGCTAAGCAACTCGAGATCTATATAGGTTATTGAGTTCATAAGTTGGAGTCAGAGAGGCACATGGAAAATTGAGAAGATGAAAGTCTAAACACAAAACTGTGTGGTCACACTCTATCAACTCCACAACCTCAGCAGAACCAGTTTTCAACTGCACAGGAAGTCAGTCCACTTACCATTAGCATCTTATGTAATACACCGTGTGCTCTGTCACATTAACCATCCACTCTCTTTGTCAGGCTTGATTGTTTTCCTAAACTAAACCTACCTTCGCTCTCAAGTAGAAGGCACGGAGGTGCAGACTAACAGCATCTGGTAAACAGTCAAAGGAAGAAGCTGAGTTCTTCATTCCTAATCTCCGCTGAATTACCACTGTTCTCTGGACTACACACCTTGACACAGCTAGGTTTTAATCCATGGAAGTTATTAAACTATGGGTGGATGAGTTTTCAGTGACAATTGCAGTGAAGTGAGTCTCATATGTCAGAGAGAGGAAAGAACCTTCCCCTGATTTAACTAAAGCGTCCATCTCTGTTGCCCCTTTTTATGCCTTTCTGATGTTTGTCATCCAGAAGGCCTAATTAAATAAGCACCTTGCCTTTCCTATAGCAAAACCCAAGGAATCTGTGTGGAAGGTGAAGCCAGGTAAAAAAAGTGAACAGTAGGGAATGAAAGGACACATGTGCACACCTTAACCTGTTGCATTTTGTGTGTGCCAGAATTCCTGCATGGTTTTTTGACTCCAAGTAATAAATAACCCATCCTTTCTCATTAGCATGCCTTTAGAGCACATTGGCTTAGTGCGGTGAAATAGACATTTCCTCACTACTCACACTGGTATATTAAAGTTCAGTATGGCTGCATCAGGGCAGGTTTTTCTGTTTGATTTGTTTTTCTTTGCAGAGATAGATTAAGGCTACCGACAAATTGATCTTGGACCTCTCAGCTTCTGAAGCCAGAAACTAAATCCCCAGTGTTGTGGAGAACAAGTCTGTCCTCTGTCCACAGGTACTCTTATGGCAGACTCTCACAGGCAGTGTCACTTGGCCTCAAATATGGATGATATGTCAACCAATAAAATTTCTTTTAATGTAGTACTATTTGCTTGGTAAAAGTATTTTAATATAAATTAAAGTATCCAAAATAGTTTTAAAATACTTAGATACTTTAGAGTATTATGTATGTTCATTAAAGCCATTGGTTTTTGTAGAAGTCATATTAGCATAAGACAGAAAAAATATTTAACAAATCTGAAGATAGATCAAAGATATCTAAGGCCTAAGTTTGTGATATGGGATGGGTTTTCTATCCAAAGACAACACTTAACAGCCTTTCTCATTATGTAACCTCACTAGTACTTTGGTAGGTAGTACTTGTGAGTAGAGTCAGCCCCAAATGTTGGAAGCATACGCTATACTAACTAACTAACTGCCGAGGCAAGAAGTTTGCAGCTGCTAAAAACCAAAGTGAACATGAAATTTGTCCAAAGTGCAGCCCAAGGAAGAGGATGCATAAGGCCTACCCCAAGGCTCCCATGCCAGATATTGTTTAGGTCAGCTCATTTGACTTTTCACAAATCAGAAAATGTGGTACATGTTCCATTAAGATCTGCAGAGCAGGATTCTAGCCTCATCCTCCTCTGGTTTCCTGAACTACCGATGCCCAGAAAGCTCAACCTCAGTTTCTCAACTTCCTTCGTTCAGGTTTCTGTGTTTGGTGAGAGGAATGGGCTACAAGTTGAACTATCAATCTAATTCTAGCTTCAGGAATACTTGAATATAAATTATCATTGGTCAAATTTCTTGAAAGAGCAACCGCAGTTAAACGGAGACTCCAAAGTTCTGCCCAAGTGTGGTATGCCTAGTTGTTAAGAGCATTTATTATATATACCACAATTTATGAACTGCGGCTACACCAAAGAATAAGAACTTAGCCCAGCATCCAGGTGTTCTTTAGCAGTCAAGAAAGCTTTTGCTTAGAGATCCTAAAGCCTATGGCTTTCTCTGTTGCTGTGGTCCACCCTCACTTCAGCATCTCATCATTTGTTACACCAGAGCATGCTCCAATGAATGGAATGGAAGGGGCATCCAAGGCCTCTGTGATCCTGGTGCTCTAGACATTCTTTCCTTGGTATCTTAAAACCAAGAGTATATTGTCCTGGGTCAGTCTATTGTGTCTTATAAGTTAGAATGACAATCCCAACTGGAAGCTTGCTCCAACACCCTTGCGTTTATACTCTGCTAGCCACAGCCCCCAACATGAGACTTGGAGGCTGAAGTGGGCACCAGGTGTTGTGCCCCTAGGTATAGCCATCAAATCCTCTAATAGACCCAATGGGAGAGGTATTTGGGTTTTCTGGAGTAATCTCAGTTGCTTTCTGTTGACTGGCCTCTAGCCTCATAGGTGTGATCAGCAAGCTAGCACATTAGAGTCCCCCACACACATACAGACTCAATTACAGCAAGATGGAGTACATGGCACACTTAAATTATTTTGCTTTTGGTGTTGAAGACTCTAGAGGCCAGCCAATCTAAATATGACTCACTTTCTGATTTTGCAGAGAGAGTTCTTTTCCTGCTGTTAAGAATCTTAATATAATTGGAACTTTTGCTCTTTCACATTAAAGCAATTGCTGCAAGAATATTTTATGAATCTTGGTTTGGCTTCAATGTGACTGTAAACCTCTAGTGAAGCTCACCACCTTCAGACTATAATATATAATATTTGGTTCTGCAGGCTATTTCCTGAAAACCACAAGCCCTAAAGTGCTACATAAAGTTATTTACAATTCCCACATGAACACAACAGAGGAGGAAGGAAAACCAGTGTTGAAGAGTGCCTCTTAGACCTTGCCCGCTACATGTCACATCAGCAGGGTATGGGTTCCGGTTCTCAACAGAGCAATAAACAGAAGTGTGTTTATGGACCAATATGTGTTCTTGTGCTTTGAAACATTGTGAAAGCTAAGGAGAAATGAGGCAGCATCTGGGAGAAGATCTATATAACCAAGGGACGAACAGGATAAACAAACAAGCTTGAAATATAAAGAAACTGACTGGCAGGACTTCCTTGCATAAATATTGGTAATTACATGAATAAAGCACAAATATACACACTGAAATATAAAACATCTTAAACAGATGCCTAATCTTTCATTCTACTATTGTTCTGCCTGTCCTGAACCAGAGAAAATCAGTAAAGCAGTAACTAAGAAGTCTCTTCATTGTGCCGGTGCCTACACGTGTCTTCTGAATTAAAGCACTGCAAGTATGTGGCTGCAGTATAACCATAGTCTGTGAAGTTTCTACTGAAAAGCGTGACAACTGGCTACTTCTAACACTTGTGCACACGAAAATGTGCCCATCTATTCATTTGCTTTCATACTCAATAACACATACTTTTTAGTTAAAATTTAGCTCTAATTTCTGCCTAAACAAATACATTTAATTTTTTTGGACAATAATTGCTCCTTCTTAGAGCCCCAGGTTAACAGAAGTCCATTTGTGGGGGGGAGGGTAGAGTCTGAGGTACATCCTTATTCCATAACATTGCTTTTATCACATAAATACATACAACTGTGATTTATACAGATTTACAAATTAAATCAGAGTACAGAAGTTATGCCTAGGCTTTGTTTGGTCAGCATAGATAGCATTATTGTTGAGTGTCCAGTCTGCCAGTATCAGAGATCACTGCTGAGTCTTTTGCTTGCCAATACTGCTTAGGGAATTAGGGATGTATCTGAAGGCAGACCAAGTACATGGGTGTTGTCTCTAATTGACAGTGGCAACCTGATCTCATTGCAATAAACATATATTTTGGATATGAGCTGACTTTCCCTGCTTATAATGTTTTGCCAAAAGTACAATTATTGTTTGTTAAGTCGGTGGTAGGACCACCTGTCTGCTAAGTCAATGACTATGTATTGCTTTATTTAACATCATGCTATTAGTGAAATACTTTTATTAATCAGAGAATTCATTTCAGAAAACAAATACACAGTGAGCTCATTAGTCTTCTAATTCAAATCACCTAGAAGCTATTAACATAACAGAATGGTGGATTGTGCCACTAACCAAACTAGTAAAAAGCTATTCAAATGATCTGGGCAATTGATTCTGGTGCCACGAGGAAAGATTTAGAATATCTCACTGAATGAAAACAGATTTTTACCTGCTGAGTTAAAGCTGACAACAAAGGAAATGTGATGTCAATAGTAGAGGAAGGAGATTATAAACTGTTGCCTTGTGACCACAACTAGTTATAAAAATAAGGATAAATATATTTTATTTTCTGACTATTACTTAAATGAATGTGCATCTCTCTGTATGTATATGTTTATTTTCGTCGCATCTTTCTCATTTAGAGAAAGTTTTGTTGTCAGTGCTAGTTGTAATTTGGTCTTTAGATGACTAAACATTGAGATTGAACTATGACTAATTTTGATGAGCAATTATTATTGCCCATTGGCAATTGTGCATTTGTGGTTGGGACTTTGGAATTTTCATTTTGAGAGAAAAAATGAACACATCATTGTGTGTACAGTCAGAGTTGTACTTCTGAGTGAGAACATGACGTCACGTGTGTGTAGAAGCTTATGAGTGTGCAGAGAAAGCAACGGGATGGAGCTTGCCAACCAGCCTTGCTCCCTTCTCCACTCTTCCTTCTCATTCTGAGCCATTCTGACCATTGACAAATGGTTGTGGTGGGTTTATTTTGTCTGGGTTGCCTGTTGTACCAGGATGGGAGTGAATGGAGAGTCCCACTCATACGAGGCAAGGCCTCGAATCTTGGACATATCCCCCAGGCCTGCCAAACATTTTTTCTAGGCTATGCCAACAAAGCATGTGAAGGAAAACTACTGACTGGAGAGGATGGGGCTTGCTTTTCCTCTTATTTGTCATCTATTCCTTGTTCTCAATCAGCGCCACCCAGTCTCTCTTCTTTGTTCAAGTAGCAGCCATTCTAGTAACAAGTGTGAAGCAATCTATACATTTCTATCACTTACAGAAACAATTTGCTTTATCATGGGCTATTGAAGGGATACCTGGCAAGGCGGCCCTGCCTTCTCAGAGGAATCCATTTCAGCTGTGCCAGGCTTGATCACTAAACTTCAAAAGTGTCATCACTTTAACCTCTTCTATTGACTTCTTCCATCCTTGAACTGATCACTGCTTCCCATAGTTGCTGCCCCTGTTCTATCTCAAGGTCTTTTTTGCTGTATCATATCTTCAATAGTCAACAATTTTTCATGCCAAATTCTCTTAGTTTTTGTCTTCTGACTGGACTTTATAACATGATAACATGCATGGGCTGGATCATGGAGCATTTACAGTATCAAGGGTTTGATTTATCCCAAACAAGATAACATTGAAGGATTTTTAAAGCAGGGAAGCGAATAAATTCAAATTTAAAATTGAGGGAAATTACCCCTATTTCCCTGTAGAGGATATACTCAAGAAATAATAGCAGAGGCAATCAGAAACATAGTGAAGAAAAATGAATGATTTGTGAGTGGGCTGGTGGTGATTCTTCTTGCAGAGGACCTGGATTCTGCCTCCAGCACAAAGTGGCAGCTCACAACTGTCTTTACTTTCGCTTCCAGGATGTTCAGTTCCCTCTTCTAGCCAACCTAGGTACCACATGAACATGGTACATATGCATATATATAGGCAGAACACTCATAATAAAATAATAATATAATAAAATTATTATAATAAATAATAAAATAAAAAGGAAATACAGATGAGATAGTGACAAGCTAAACAGACAAACCTGTAGGTAGAAACCATGTTAATAATAGTTATTAAAATCCACAGGACCTTAGACTACCTAATACCCTCATTCTTTTGAAAGACTTGCTATCACCCTTCATTTGGTTCCTAGCCTGCCAGGCCTCACAGCACTACAGCCTCTGGTGCAGATTTTCCTGTCTGTGGACATGGCTATTTAGATGACCAGAAAGGAGTGCTTCATGCAGAACTGAGGCAGAGGTACTGACGGGAATACTTGGACGTCTATGAATTATACGAACACCTCTAGAAGCAAATGTCTAAAGAGCCACTTGGTAGAAAACAAGCAGTAAGTAAGCACCAACCAACTGATCACCTTTACCAATCTAGTTGCATTTTTCTTTGGTGAAAAAAGATAATAGTGTAACAAACTTAAAGAATTGGAATCCCAACTATTTGATTTATAACAAGTATTTCACAACTCAAAGCTGCATATGACTCCTTTATAAGGCAGAAAAATCTATATCAAACAAACCATAGGGAGTAGATATTAAGTAATCTGTATAAAATAATCTACATAACGATTGCATAGAAACTGTACAAGAATTGAATGAATCCCAGTGCCTGGGATATAAGCAATTGATGTTACTTGTGTAAGATGGATACTAAGTCATCCTATATCAGCATTTCTATGATAATGGAAACTTCACCATTTCTGTTTTAGAATAAGCACAATTAGACAATCTGTGGAGACTTCTGGAAAGTCATTGGAAACAACGGTTACTGCTCTAATGCCAATGTGCTGCAATTTTGTTTCTTCTCTGCTTCTAGTGCATTATGGTCAAGACCACATATGCTGGGGTGTACTCTTCCTTAGATGTACACATGGAATGTACAGTTGTTGCCTCACATGGATGAGTGACCACCTCACACGGCCCTGCTGACACAGTGGAGTGAATATCACAGGCTCTGTTTCACCCTGCCCATGTTCGAATTCCTACCCCACCAACCTTTATCCATATGCACCCCATAATAGATTCTGTAGAACCTACTTATTTGGGGGGGTCATGAATGCCACAACATCTGTGGAAATGTCAGAGGACAACTTGAGGAGTAAGCTCTCTACTTCTTCTATTTGAACTCAGCTTGTGAGACTTGGCCACAGGTACCTTCCCCTGCTGAGCCATCTCACTGGCCCCCATGCTGACTTCTTGAGACTTCCAGATAGAGACATCAAACCACTCATTTTCTGAGGCCCAATCTCCCATGTGTCTCCTAGTATACATAGCCCTACAGACATTCATACTACATACTCAGATCTGAAGATTGTCTTGCCAGCAAGCAGGATCCCCAAAGCCCAACCTCCTTTGTCAGCCTATGTATCAAAGCAACAGGCATCTGCCAGAGGCCAGGATTCTGATTGTTCATTATTTGGATAAGACATAACCTGGGGCAATATAGCAGACATCTCTGCTGTTTGCCACACTTTCCCCACTAAGATCTCTCCAAGTTTGTTCTTCCTTGGCTACTGTCCTAGTTTTCTTTCCATTGCTGTGATAAATACCACGACCATGATGAAGGGGTGTCTTTGGACTGTGTGTTCTGATCACAAGATCATTGAAGGAAGTCAAGCGGCAGCCGAGGCAGGAGCCACAGAAGACTATTTACTGGGTTGCTTTCTTATATAACTCAGGACCACCTGAGCAGGGGTGACATTGCTCACTGTGGGCTCAGGCCTCCCATATCAATTATGAATAAAGAAAATCCTCCACAGGAATATTGCTCTTCAGACAATCTGATGGAGGCAATACCTTGGCTGAGATTCTCTCTCCCCAGATATGTCACAGTTCATGACAAGGTGACAAACCCACCAGAACCAGGACCATTATCCAAAGGATGATACAGTTCTTCTGACATTTTTAGTCACTCCTTGACTTAGGACTCTCTGCATTATTAAACTTTCCTTGAATCCTTACCAATGTACTATTCTTAGACATTATTTCATTAAACATGTACTTATTGAGAACCTACAATTTGGTCAGTGAACAAAACAAAATTTACACCCTTAAGAAACATGCATTCTCTATAGGAGATATGAGTCTGTGCAACAGTAAAATGAATCAGCTTGGAGATCAAATTCTCACTTTTTCTGCCTTACAGGGATTGTTTTTGTTTGTTTTGATTTGTTGTGTTGTTGTTGTTGGTGGTGGTGGGGTGTGTGTGTGTGTGTGTGTGTGTGTGTGTGTGTGTATGTGTATGTGTATGTGTGTGTACTGAATGAGAGAAAGAGAGAGAGTGCATGAACTTGCATGGGCAGGGAGGTGGAAAGGATCTGAGGGAAGTAGGAAGAAGGAGAATACATCATCAAAATAAATTGTATGAAATATTAAATAAAAATAAAGCAAATGAATAAGGAATTCATATAAAATGTCAACTAATCTAAATCTAATTTGTCTAGATGATGTTTTCTAGTCTGCTGTTTAAATCAAATGCCTTTTGACTGAGCATGTCTTAATGTTCATTATGACATGCATTACATGTAAAATTGTACAGTTCTTGAAGTTGTTTTCAGTTTTTCCAATATGAGTGGCAGGCTTCTCTGGTTGTGTCTTACTATACACCTCACTATTTTCTTCGGGTTGCTTGGCAATAGTTACTCAATATTCATCTCCTTTCGGCTTTTGCACTAAAATAATTTGAAACCCTTAAGCGCTGTGCAATTTGAGATATATGCCATTGAACCCTATTTTATTCTTACTAAGCCAATACAAGTTAATCTTATCATTTGCTCAACAATAGCACATTTCTTGTAGGCCATAATTATTTCTAATGGAGCTCAGAATTCAAAATAAGAAACTAAGCAGAATACATGAGGTTTTTTTTTTTAATTCACTAATGTTGAGAATTGGGGTGCATTATTTGAACAGATGCATTCTGAAAATGAAGAAACGAGAGTCCGCTTCAGCTTCTTCACATAGACAAGTGGACTAATTCCACTGTAAAGGTCTTCTAGTCTGCCTTTTACCAACTGTCCTACCAAGAGAATAAATAGAGGCTAGAAGGAAAGTTTAAACAGCCATCCAACAGTCACTGAAAAACCAATGTTTTTCTTTTTATTAAAAATAGATTTTTTTCTATCATACTATATCCTGGTTTCCCCTCCCTCTAAGTTCTTCTTCACCTACCCTCCCATGTCAATCCACCCACTTTCCTTATCTCCTTATAACCCAAACTTTTAAGGAATAATAATAAATACAATATATACACATATATAATAAGATACAACAGAAACTAACACATTAGAATTGGACAAAACAAACAAATAGAAAGACCCCAAGAGAAAGCACAGAAGGAAAGACCCACACATTCACACAGCCAGGAATCCCATTAAAAATGCTAAACTGGAAGCCAGAGTGTATAAGCAAAGGGACTGGTGAAGGTCTATGTAGGCCTTGGGCATGCTTGCAGTCTCTGTGACTTGTCTGTACGTGTTTGCTCATATTAATTTAGGGAGTCTTATTTTCTTGGTGTCCTTCAGCCCTTCTGGCTCTTACACTGTTTCTGCCTCCTCCTCTTACATGAGGTTTTCTGAGGCCTGAGGGGGAGAGTTTGATGGAGTCAGCCTGTTTAGGACTGAGTTTTCCAAGGTCTTTCACTTTCTGCATAATGTCTTGCTGTGGGTTTCCCTGTTTGTTCTCATATACTGAAGGAGAAAGCTTCTCTGACAATGGCTGAGTAAGGCACAGACCTAGGAGTATAGCAGAATGTCTTTAAAAGTCATTTAATTGCCGTGTTTGTTTGTTTGTTTGTTGTGGAATTCATTTTTTTTTTAGAACAATGTTAGTTTTGGTTTACCCTAAGTCCCTGAGCTAGCTAGTCTTAGGTTCTTGATTACCCAAGCAGGGTCAGGTATGAGTTTTATGTCCTAGGGTGGGCCTTCAGTCAAATTAGATATGGATTGGGTATTCCCACAAGCTTATGTCACCTTATCTCATTGCTCCAGCATATCTCACAGGCAAGATCCCACTGTAGATCAAAAACTTTGTGACTGGGTTGGTGTTTAAGTTTCTTTTTTGGTAGGATGCAGAGTACCTTCCTGTACTGATAGGGTAATTTTTATAAAACTGTCTTCGTTTCTCTTAGTTTCCCTCTTAACTTGGCTATCACACAAATAGTTGAGACTTTTATATTTGAATAATAATAAGCTTCACAGCACAATCTTGAGCAGTTTAAATCTGTTCTTAACCCTCTATGTTATCCTGACTCCATCTTTGCCAAAATCCCCAAGTTACTTGCTTCTTATTATTTCTGTACTCCAGCTGAGTTTTCCTCCTCTCTCTTGTACCTCTGCCTGTGCCTGAATCCTCTCACTCAATCCCTTACTTTCTCTTCTAACTCCTCTTCCTCCCCATGGCTGGCAGGAAGTCCAACCCTATTCTCTCCCTTGGCTCAGTGATTGGCTGTAAGCTGATTTATTGACATCAGGGGGCCATTGGGGAGCAAAGTTTATACAACATTAAGACAGAAGAGTCTCAGAACAAGGCTTGCAATCAGATATGGAGGATACAGAAGTCAGCATTTGAATTACACAATAACCTTATGCCTACACTATACCAAAAAAGCTAGCATGGAGGAGTGAAATCTTTGTGTAGGTACCAGGTCAACTTCTCCATCTTTAGTGAGTGGTGCAGGTGATGTCTTCTGCAATGGGTCCTTGCCTTCAATTTATGGCGAGCAGCCTATACTCTAGGCAGCAGGCTGGATTGTTTGGGAATTTCTATGGGACTCTTTTGACCAACAACTCAAGAAAATTGTAATAGCACTCTGCATTCTATGTGAATAGCACAGGTTAAAGCTGGATATCAACAGCAACAAAAATCTTATAAACTCGTGGAAACTGAACAACTCACTAATGAATGAAAATGGGTCAAGATAGAAGTTAAAAATATATAAAACCCTTTTTAGAATTGGATGAAAATGAAAACATAATACAGCCAAATGTATGGACACAATGAAGGTAGCACTAAGAGGCAAGATCATAGTAGTAAGTTAAAAAATATGGGGCAATCTCATATAATAACTTAATGCCATACCATAAAGCTCTAGAAACAAAGAAGAAATAAGATCCAAAAGGAGTAGATGGCAAGAAATAATCAAACTCAGGGCTAAAGTAAATAAAATAGAAGCAAACAAATAAGCAACAACAAAAATAATACGAAGAATTGAATGATGCAAAGAGTTGGTTCATTAAAGAAGTCAAAAAGATTAGCAGACTCTTATATAACTTACACTAATAAGAAATTAATATGGAGATATGACAACAGATCCCAAGGAAATCCATAGAATCAGAAGGATATCCTTTAAAAACCTGTACTCCACCAAATTGGAAAATCTAGAAGAAATGGATAACTTTCTCAATAGATACCATTTCCAAAGTTAAAACAAGATCAGCTAAGCAATTTAAACAGATGCATAACCCCTAGTTAAATAGAAGCAATTAAAAGTCTCCCCTCCCCCCAAAAAAAACCCAGGATCAGATGGTTTCAGCACAGAATTGTACCAGATGTCCAAAAAAGAGTTAATGTTAATACTCCTCATATTATCCCACAAAAGTAGAAATAGAAACATTGGCCAATTCATTGTATGAGGCCACAGTTACCTTGATATACAAACCACATAAAGACCCAACAAATAAAGAGAATTATAGATCAATTTCCCTAATGAATATAGATGTAAAAATTCTCAATAAAATACTTTGCAAACGAAATTAAAAAAACACATCAAAAAGATCATCCACAAGGATCAATTTGGCTTCAACCCAGTGATGCAAGCATAGTTCAACATATATAAATCAATAAATGTAATCCACCATGTGAACTAACTGAAAGTCAAAAAACATTTGATATCTCATTAGATGCAGAAAAGGTCTTTAACAAAACCCAACACTTCTTCTTGATAAAAGTCCTGGAGAGACTAAGGATACAAGGGACATATGTAAACATAATAATGACAATTTACCCCAAGCATATAGCCAACATCATATTAACTGGAGAGAAACCAAAGCAAGTCCACTAAAATCAAAAACAAGAAAAGGTTATCCACTTTCTCCATACATATTCAATATATTACTTGCAGTCTTAGATAAATCAATATGACAACTGAGGCCTCAAGAGTATACAAATAGGAAGGGAAGAAACAAAGTATATTTACTTGCAGATGATATGATAGCATATATAAGTGACCTTTAAAACTCCACCTAGAAACTCATACAGCTGATAAACACTTTCATCAAAGTAACAGGACAAAAAATTAACATGGAGATATATACAAGTGTGTCCTCTTCAGACATAATGGCCCCTGCTACTAGGAGTCTCAGCTAGAGTTACCCCCATATCCTCCCAGGAGCTTACCCTGTCATGGGTCTCCAGCCTATCTCAGAGATGGCCCAAGCCATGGTTTCTCTTCTCTCTGCAGCCCTCTGTCCTCTTGCCCTTCACCCCAGCTCTCCCCACATCAGACCCCCACCCACATTTCGCTCAGCACTCCATCTCCTACCCTGTTCCTTTTCTTCAAGCACTTCCTCTCTACCTATTCTGTTTCCCCTTCTCAGTGAGATGCATGCATCCTTCTTTGAGCTCTCCTTAGCTTCTTTGTATGGTTATCCTGAACTATATGGCTAATATCTGCTTATAAATAAGTACATGCTATGTGTATCTTTCTGGATCTCAGTTACCTCACTCAGGATGATCTTTTCTAGTTCCATTCACTTGCCTGCAAATTTCATGGTTTCCTTGGTTCTTTGTTTGTCTGGGGGAGTGTTTTTTCAAGACAGGGTTTCTCTGTGTAACAGTCCTGGCTATTCTAGTACTCACTTTGTAGACCAGGCTGGCCTCCAACTCACAAAGATCCGCCTGCCTCTCCCTGTGAGTGCTGGGATTAAAGGCCTGCACCACCACTGCCAGGTGATTTCCTTGTTTTTACTAACTGAGTAGTATTCCATTGCTGAAATGTACTACATTTCTTTATCCATTCTTCAGTTAAGGAATATCTAGGTTGTTTCCAGTTTCTGGCTATTAAAAATAAAGCTACTATGTACACAGTTGAGCAAATGTCCTTGTTGTATGATAGGGAATATTTTGAGCATATGACCAGGTATATAAGCAATTCAAGAAATTAAATACCAACAAACCAAATAATCCAATTAAAAAATGGGTTACAGAGCTAATTAGAGAATTCTCAACAAAGGAATCATGACTGGCAGAGAAACACTTAAAGAAATGCTCAATGCCACTAGTCATCAGAGAAATGCAAATCAAAACAACTCTGAGATTCCATTTTATACCTATCAGAATGACTAAGATCAAAAACTCAAGAGACAGCACATGCTAGTGAAGACTCAGAGAAAGGGGAGCACTCCTCCATTGCTGGTGAGAGTGCAAACTTGTACAGTCACTTTGGAAATCAATCCCGAGGTTCCTCAGAATATTGGGAATAGTGCTACCTCAAGACCCAGCTATACCACTCCTGAGTATATACCCAAAAGATGTGTATCATACAATGTTCAAATTTATATGAAAATGTGTGTATGTATGTGTGTATATGCACACAGACACATACACACACACACAACAAAACAAAACAGAAACAAAAACAGGATATGTAAAGCAATCCTGAATAATATAAGAACCGTTGAAGGCACCACCATGCCTAATTTCAAGTTGTAATACAGAGCATGTAACAAAAAATACCATGCTATTGGCAAAGAAATAGACATGTTGATCAAGGGAATAGAAATAAGTCTGTATGTTTATGGATAACCGTATGTAGAAGCCAGAAATAAACATTGGGGAAAAAATAAAACCTTTAACAAGGTACTGATCAAACTGGATGCCTGCGTGTGGAAGAATGCAAATAGATCTATATTTATCACCCTGCATGAACCTCAATCCCAAATATATCAACAACCTCAACATAAGCAGGATACACTGAACCTGGATGGAGAGAATAGCCTTCAACTCTTTGGCGCAGGAAAAGATTTTCTGAACAGTACACCAGTAGTGCGGGCATTAAGATCAACAGTATATATCCAAAGTATATAAAGAACTAAAACACTAAATATCAAGAAAAAATAACCAAATTTTAAAAATGAAGTACAGATTTAAACACGACCTTTTTTTACCAGATTAAATTTTTTTGGCATATACATTTATATTATTACACATAAGTAGAAAAAATTACATACAGCAAGAATAACCACGAAATAATCAGGGATCATGTGAATGTTACATTCAAGATGTTTTGGCTAATCGCATTTGGCAACCTTGTAGAAAACATCTTTCCTATCTTGGTGAGTCTAGAATTCTGAATGAGAATTATTATCTATCATCTCTCATCTCTGCCAACTCAAAATCTCTGTCTTGACCTAAAAACATCTTAACCCCTAAACAGCTTAAGTTAATTGTAAGACTAATCTATTCGGTTTTCAACCACATCAGAGACTTGAGAAAGAATGAAATTTAACTACTGGAGTGAACCAGAAGTGCAGGTTAGCAGCTTCCAAAATGAGAAAGAAAAAAATTACAGAGACTGTTTACTGCCTCAACAGTCACCCAAAACTCTAACATTGGAGCATCATCTTCAGCCTTCTGTCCCAGTATATATAACAGACAGATTTGTGAGACAGGAACTATTAAGGACTTGCTTACCCTGTCTTGGCAGAGTTTGGCCATCAACTCTGCGTGTATCCAAGCTTGCCCATTTTTAGGCAAAATTCCATTTGTGGCAAAAATGAGGATGTTTTGCATAGTGTCTGGTTTGCCACATTTGAAGCCATCTCCATAAGGAGGAACTTTGATGTTCATCACCTTGTGGTAGGTTGGGTGTTGTCAGGAATTAGCCTGTCTTGTTGTCAGAGAAACTTTAAAATATTAAAAGCTTCTTAAATGCCATGTTCTGTAGGTCTCTGAGACTTTGAAGACTATTTACCTGATCTATCTATAGGATCATATCTATCTGTTAAACCTAAGATATATATTATTGTGATTAGAAATAGGCTGGTAGTTGATATGACCACAATTTGATCAACCTAAAAATGGCTTGTATTTCTTAATTATCATAATCAGCCTGCAATAGCATTTTTTAGGAGGAATTGGAAGTATCCCAGTTAAGAAATGGGTACAGAGCTTAACAGAGAATTCTCAACAGAGGAACATTGAATGGCTGAGAAACATTAAATAAATGCTCACCATCCCTAACCATCAGGGAAATGCAAAGCAAAACTACTCTGAGATTCCACCTTAAACAGGACTTCTTAAAAGAGGTAACTCAAATGGCGGAGAAGCACTTTAGAAAGAAATGTTCAGCATTCTTAGTCATCAGGAAAATGCAAATCAAAACTACTTTAAGATTTCATCTTTTACCTGTCATAATGGCCAAGATCAATGAAACAAAGGACAGCTCATGCTGGCAAGGATGTGGAGTAAGGGGAACACTCATCCACTGCTGGTAGAAATGCAAACTTGTACAGCCACTGTGGAAATCAGTGTGGCTGTTCTTCAGGAAGAAGGGAAACAATGCCCCTCAGGATCTGGCTGTACTATTCTTGTGCATATACCTAAAGGATGCTTCATCCTACTACAGAGATGCTTGCTCAAACATGTACATTGATGCTCTATTCATAATGGAAACTGGAAACACCTAGATGTCTGTCAAAGGATAAGTGGATAAAGAGAATTGGGTATATTTACACAATGAAATATTACAGTTGGTAAAAATAAAATGTGACGGTGAATGGATGGAACTAGAGAAAAGGTAACCCATATCCCAAAAGACAGACCTTCTATATGTAGCTATTAGGTGTTAAGCTTTTGACAAGCAAACTACAGTCCATATAACCACAGAGGTTCAACAAAGAGTAAGGGGGAGGGACTGACCTCCCTAGAAAGGGGAAAGAGAATAGATAGTTATGGATGGATGAGGTGGGCCAGCTGGGACAAAAGGAGCAAACTGGGTGGGTAAGGAAGAGGGGATGAGGGAGGAAATGCCGGTAGAAACAGTAAAATTTAAGGGCCATTTGAAGGGCCATGTGAATATCTAATACAGTAGAAGCTTTCTAAAGTATATAAATATATGAAGTTAATCTAAATGATATCACCAAATAATGGAAACGGAGCCCAAACTGGATATCTTTCATCACTAAACACAGCTTCCAATACCAAGATGGGTTACATCTAATTGAGCTGTTGGCCAAAAGGGTCCTATAGGAACCCCCAAACAACCCAAGATATTGCCAAAGCTATTGGTTGATCCCCACAAACTTACAGTAAAGCCTTATTGCCGAAGATAATGCCTACACAACACATTGAAGCCAGAAAAATAGAGCTGGTGCCTACCTAGAGCCTGGACCACTACAGGTAGTGTTCACCATGGCACTGTAAGGTATTCTGCAGGTTACCAAGGGGGAAAGGTAAATACTAATCCAGCTACAACCTTTGATGTACAGTGGTGACCTGCCTGCAAGATACTCTAGTGCAATAGTAGCACAAAGCTTATTAGAGTAACCAACCAACATTGGATTTGGTTAAGGAACACTCAGCTGTAAATGAGATGTCTCCATCCTTATGTCTCAGGGACCCATGCTGAAGAGGATGCACAAAGTAGGTAAGCGCCAGAGGAGATGGAGAACACCAAAGAAAAGACACAAGGCCTTCTGTGCACAGTGTGATGGATACACATATGAACTCAGAGAGACTGAATCAGTATTTTCTGGCATGCATAGGTCTGCCCCAGACAGGGAGCTAGAGGTAAAAGAATTGGACACATGCTCCATCCCTAATCGAGAAGTTATCTCCAATTGATAGCTACTTGCAAGTGAAAAATTAGTTTTCTCCAAGGAATTTTATTGGGAAAACAAACCACCCTTAAGGGTTGGCCCCATGCCTAGTAGTAGATGCCCAACACATAGCAAATTCAAAGGCTTCTTTGGAGGTTATTTGTTTCATAATGTCAGAGTACTTTTTAAACTTACAGGTCATTTGCGCAGATAGATGATAGATAGATATAGATATAGAAATACATATGATATATTCCAGGTTTTTTTCTGGGATTCTTGTGTGTGTGCAAATGTGTCTTTTTATCTAGACGTGTATTTTATTTGGCTCCTTTTCTTCTGTTTGTTTGTTTAGTCATATTACAAGTTGTTTGGTTTCATTTTATATTACTTTATTTTATTATTATTTCTTAGATGCCTCTTTGTTTCGTAAGGAGAGACAGAAAGGGTATGCATGCAGATAGGAGGTGACGTGCAGAGGGGAAACCATAAATAGAATATATGTTATGAAAAATCTATTCTCAATTTTAAAATATCTTTTTAAGAAATGAATTTGAAAGCCAGGTGGTAGTGGTACACACCTTTTAATCCCAGGACTTGAGAGGTGTAAGCTGGTGGATCTCTGTGAGTTCAAACCCAGGCTGGTCCATAGACCAGGTTCCAGGACAGCCAGAGGTACCCTCTCTCAAAAAGAAAAGAAAAAAAGAAAAAGTAAAAAAGACATTTCTGTAATTAAAGTGTGGAGAGTATAGGATATTTGCATACAAAGATGTTTGCAATGTTCAATCTTTAGCAGTGAGTACCCCAGGTCTTCATATCTTTATAGAAACTTTTATAGTTTTTTCCAGAGTCTGGATATCTTTGAGTAAATTGGTGTCTAAATATTTACGATTTGTTGACAAAATACTTTTCTATATTTGCTGCATTTTGGAGGATTACAGTTGATTTTTGTATAGTAACATTTGCATCTACTGAACAGTAGGCCCTTACTCTCTCTAGTAATCTGTAGCTGTTAAATGTTCTGCATTAAATCTCGTATGATCAGTGACTGCTAGTTTTGCCTTGAGAAGAAGGAATAGTTTGCCTTTTCCTGAACCTCAGAGAGAAGGCTGTCAATGATTCATGATTGCCAGAGACATCCACATCTAATTGGACTGAAGTGTCCTTCATATGTAAATTAAGAACATTTTTTATCATGCATAAAAGCTGAATGTTTGGCAAATGCTTTTTCTGTACCTCTCAATGGATCGTGATTAACTCAAAACCTTTATTAACTCAAAAACCTTTATTTTGATTACATGGAATATGATAGTAGTTGATCTAGTGTGAGAATGGATTCCTGGCATAAATCTGACTAGGTCATGAATTGCCATTTGCTAGATTTATTCCATAGTACTTGGGATTTTTGCATGCATGTTCAAGGTGAAATTGGCCACTAGTTTTTCCTTCTCAGACTTCACTCAGTGTGTGATGAAGTGAATCAGAGAGTCCTCCTCTCTTTCGGCCCAGGAAAAATGGTTCAGTTCAGAATTATTTAGTTATTGATATTCGCAGCACTCATCCAGAAATTACTTAGGGTTGAACTCTTCTTTCTGGAATCACTGTGAACTCTTCACTAAATGGCTTTTGTTGCTGCAGCTGTGTGTGTGTGTGTGTGTGTGTGTGTGTGTGTGTGTGTGTGTGTGTG
>OU015744.1:110275427-110336229 GCA_907169655.1 Acomys percivali
CCTTCATTGCTGGTGGGAATGCAAACTAGTACAACCACTTTGGAAATCTATCTGGCGCTTTCTCAGAAAACTGGGAATAGGGCTTCCTCAAGACCCAGCTATTCCACTCCTTGGAATATACCCAGAAGATGCACTACCACACAACAGGGACATATGCTCAACCATGTTCATAGCTGCCTTATTCATAATAGCCAGAACATGGAAACAGCCGACGTGTCCCTCAGTAAAAGAATGGATAAAGAAACTGTGGTACATTTACACTATGGAATATTACTCAGCTATTAAAAACAAGGAATTCCCGAAATTTGTGGACAAATGGATTGAACTAGAAATTATCATAATGAGTGAGTACACCCAGAAGCAAAAAGAGTTAAATGGTATATACTCACTTATATTGATACACTAGTCCAAGGGGTACGTCCCCATGAAAAACTTTACCTACCAGGAAGTGGGTCAGAGGGGAGGTCATCATACTGAGACTTTAGGTGTGAGAAGCCTGGGAAAATGAGGAAATAGAAGGATCCAGAGGGCCCTGGAAAACTACAGGCGGGTCTGGGCCCTGGGGTCCTCCTCAAACTATGGCACCAGCCAAAGAAAATATAGGCAGTAAACTTCGAACCTCTACCCAGTCTAGCCAATGGACAGGACATTCTCCACCGTTAAGTGGAGAAGGAGATCTGACTTTCACACAAACTCTGGTGCCCCATATTGGACCAGGTCCCTTGGATGGGGAGGCCTGTTGGCACTCAGAGGAAGGATAATAGGTCACCAAGAAGAGACTCAATACCCTATGAGCATATACAGGGGGAGGAGGTCCCCCTCAGTCAGACATAGGGGAGGGGAGTAGAGGGGGGAAGCGGGAGGGAGGGAGGAATGGGAGGATACAAGGGATGGGCTAACAACTGAGATGTAATATGAATAAATTAATAATAATAATAAAAAGAAAACATAGTTGGACCTTTCTTCAGTAAGACACATTTTAAATGGACTGAACAGAAATTTACTCAGTAAGTGCCCAAGATTCCAGATTTGTCACTTTAGTGAACGTTGAGCCTTTTTACAGCACTACATCAGAACTTAGATCCATAGTGTGAACTACTAGATTGATGCTGGCTTGCCCATAACATAGAAGCAAAGTGACATAAAATTCCTTACAGACTTTCACAAACACTGAGACTGGTTCTGAAGAACAAAGCTAGACCACAGTTGGTTTTTTTGTTTGTTTGTTTTTTTTGGGAGGGGGTGGTTGTTGTAATTTGTTTTAAAGATGCCAATAAGGGCGAAAGTTTAACAGAACAAGATTTGAACATGTGATGGTGACAGACACAGAAAGCAAAAAAGTTAAAAACAAATCCATGCTACCCGAGGAGAAAAGCTGCTGGATCCCCACCTCCCTTTTTTAAGGCAGTGTGTTTGTCTATTCAGCCTTAGCTTATTTCCAATTTTTCTTCTGAATTCTACCAGCATTCCTAACTTCCTTACAAGAAAGGAAGAACAGTGTAGCTTGTACCTAGCATTCCTTCAGTTTGCTGGAAAGCTATAATAACAGCAACCTTTTAATAGTTTAGATAGATAATTTGTACTTCTTTTACTCTCAACCAGAAAGAACAGTATTGGATCGAGAGAAAAACGCCTCTCCCCAAAATGTCTTGACTCATTCCAGGATTCTACCCCGTTTCCCCCACAGACATGACTTAACATGCCACACCTCCCTGAGGAGCAAAATCAACAGAACATCTCTCCCCATGAGCTCCTGAAAGCTACCAGAATGGATTATTATCATAACTATTCAAATACACCTTGGGGATTTGAAGCTCCTCTGCCAAATCATTAAGACAGCCTATTTCAGATACCCACAAAGGGTCACTGGTAACTATGATAATAAATTTGAACTTTGATTCTTTTTTACTTGATTTTCAAGTCACAGACTTTATAACATGTTCTATTTCTCCACTCCTAAATTGCACTGATTCACAAAAGACAAGTCCAAGAAGTAACACACTATCACCAGCAAGTGCACTTCTCAGGTAACCGTGAAGTGAGGCCCAGGTCCCTTTGTCTAGTGCAGCAACCCTAACTCCAGACTCACAGCTGAGCCAGAGAAGAGAACAAGAGCAAGAACACGCAAAGCCCTTTGTGAAGGACATAATAAGGAAATGTTTGAGAAGAGATGGTTCATAAATGCTCTTTCCATTGTCTATTGTGAACTGTATGTCCTTGGCATTAGAGACGTACAAATGAAAACTGGCAGAGCATCAGAAACGGTAAGTCACAGGCAATGAATAAACACATTCTTGCTCATGAAATCCAGAAGTTCCTATATGCTTGATAACAACACTGTTCTTAAAGTAAATAATACATTTTTAAAATGTGCTATGTAACTCATCTACAAATATAATCATTGGATTAATTTTTTTTTTTCGAGACAGGGTTTCTTTGTGTAGCCTTGGCTGTCCTTGACTCGCTTTGAAGACCAAGTTGGCCTTGAACTCATAGCAACCCACCTGCCTCTGCCTCTGTATGCACCACCATACCCAGCTCATTGAACTAATTTTAAAAGTCATTTTGTGGTTATTCAAAAAAGCCAAATGGTGCCAAATGGATTATCTGTATATTTTGTTTTATATAGCTCCTTTTTCTTTTCCTTTTTAAAAAGTAATATTGCCAGACATCATGGCCCATGCCGTATACCAATTCTTACTTTCTTTGCCTGCATGTATGAACCATTGTGTGCCTGGTGTGTGTGGAGACCATAGGAAGGCACCAGATTCCCAGAAACTGTGCTTACAAACAGTTGTTAACTATCCTTTAGAAGAACAGCAGACCCATCTCCCTAGTCCCACAACCTTTTCCCTGAAATGGTACATCTTCATCAATGAATTTGTAATACTTCATTATGTTATAGATGTTGTGTCTACCCTATGTGAATACACCAGAATGTTAATGAAAAGTGACAAAAACAAAACACCAACCTGTTATTTAGCACTAATTATCAAATTATTAGGACATCTTTAATTGGAACATGCCAAACATAGCATGATGATGACATCTGTACCAATACCTCATGTGACTGTGGTGAGAATTAAAATGGTTAATAGTAGAACTATTAGAAATAGGCATTTGTATACAGGCTATAAAATACTGTGGACTCAATTCTCTGCATTTGTGTCTTTATGAATCCTCCTCTCCTGCCTTCACGGCTCCTCTTGTGACTGTGAGCAGATTGTACTGCATAAATATATTTCCCTTTTTAAAGGACTAAGTGATTGATTTTATGCATATGGCTGTTTTGTCCACATGTATATCTGAAACCAAGAAAAGGGCATCAAATTTCATGACAGAGGGTTGTAAACCACCACGTAAGTGCTGGGAATTGAACTCAAGACCTCTGGAAAAGCAGCCATCTTTCCAGCCCCCATAAATGCCTTTTTTATTTTAACTTGAAAAAATTCACATTTATTTGCTGTCAAACCATGTTAAACTTTGCTCTGGATATTCGTAATGGGCTCATTATTAACAGGTATATACAAAGGGCTTGGAAGAAAGAACAGAGCTTTGCTGAAACAATTTACATGCCATTAGAACTTTACCATAAAATAAATTACTAAATATAGGCAGGAAAAATATGGAAGAGTAATATTTCTGTTTTATTTTATTTTTAAAAAGAAAAATAGGTACCCTTTGTTAACTAAACAGTTTGTGAGAAGTGCTCAGTGCCCCATTAAGCCTCTGTTCCCGAAAAAACAGAGAGATGAGCCAAGACCTCCAGATTTCCCTATTTGTCCAAGGCAAGGCAGGACTTGACTGTATCTTACTTCTCCTGACAAGACTTGGAAAAGCAGGAAAGAGATTCTGCACCCATTTGCATTTCCCTGCAAACCTTTTACACTAAGGCAAGAACTGAAAACGTGTTTAACCAGTAGCCATCAAGCCATAGGCCTTATTTCCTGTTTCCTCAACTCTACAATGAATCATTCTCATAAAAAATGGCTAAAGAAATTACATTTTGTTCTATTGCTAGAGTAAAATAAATACATTTGTGTCCAACTAAGATATAATTGTCATTAAAATAATTTTAAAAGAGTTTAGAGAAAATATTGTGAGGATCTCTTGTTGCACATAATAGGAAATGTTTTTTCTTACACTCATCATGGTGAGTTCTACCCATTTTTTGCTTATTTTCCACTGTAGACAGTGTTCTGCTCTGACCAGCTAGTCCCTTTTCTCACCTTTAAATTTCCTATTGCCAAGAGTGTGTTTTATGGGGAGAAAACCCTTTGAAGTCAGGCTTGACAAGCCTTGCATAAACGTCTTCTTGAGGAAGCCTTCCTATCTTAAATTAGTCTTGCTACTCTTCTTCAATTCTCTGTCCACCATGCTCAACACTTACCCAGATAGGAAGCATTCTGTCTCCCCCACTGAAAGAGTACATGAAAAAGAGTAATTGGGATAAAGAAAAGGCTCAGAAGCAACCTTTTACTAGGAAGGAAATGAACATTAAGTGACTAAATTTTCTAGATATTTACAAGGATCAACAAATTAAAGATGATATTTGTAAGGCATTATAGTGCTAGATATAAAGTTTGCAAAATTATAACTTAATCTTGTAAATAAAATTGGCAGTAAACACAACCAATTATTTTACTTAAAATGAGAGGTATGATCCATTAATTCTGAAAAAAAATCTTACAATGATAATTATTTATCAGATTTTCCGTCAGTTATAAATACTGAAATATGAGAACCATGGCGGCTTTAGCTTGTGAGTCCATTTACTCAAGGCGATCATACTTGGTGAAGACACAGAGGTCCTGGTTGTGAGTACTTTCTACTTCTCAGTTTCCCAAGTATTCTAGAAAGGCAACATTTAATGGAAAAATATGTGCTGTTTCACTAAGGATGTTCTTAAACAGAACTGCCTTTTATAAGTGCTAGTGATGCAACAATCACTGCTTGTCCCAAAGTGTTAGTGTGACTACAAGTTTTTTATTGGGGGGATTAGTTTATTTAGTTTCTTAGTTAGCTGAATTAGTATCTACACTGCACAAAAATAAGGTCAAATCTAACCAGAAGAGACAAAGGGTACTTCATTCTAAACAAGGATCAATTAATCAAGAAAATATTACAATATGGAATATATGTTCACCAAACTGTTAACAACGCAATTTCATAAAGAACGTACTACTGAAATTAAAGAAAGATTATAACAAACCCAATAACCATAGGGTGACTTCAACACCACATTTCTCCAATAAACAGGTTTCTCTATTCTTTTTGTCTAGATGACATAAGAATGAAAGAATCTTTTAGATCAAATGGACTTAACAATTATCTGCAGAATACATCACCCAAACACCCATGGAAGCATCTCTAAAGCAGACCACATTCTGGAACCCAAAACAAACCTTAACAAATACAGACAAGTTAAACTGACAACAAACAAAACTCTGAGTATATAAACTCATGGAGATTAAACAGCTCATTACTCAATGATGGATTCTTTTCTAGAAGGAATCAAAAAAGAATCCTGGGGGCTAGAGAGATGGCTCAGAGGTTAAGAGCACTGGCTGCTCTTCCAAAGGTCCTGAGTTAAATTCCCAGCAACCACATGGTGGCTCACAACCATCTATAATGAGATCTGGTGCCCTTTTCTGGTGTACATACATGCACCAAATCTACCAGAAAATGTCTAGAAACAATCAACAATTTCAGCCAAGTGCTAGGGTACAAAATCAACTTACAAAAACCAGTAGCCTTTTATACAACAACACACTGAGGAAACTCATGAACACAATTTCATTTGCAATAGCACCAAAGACAATAAAATGTCTTGAAATACACCTAACTAGGCAGGTGAAAGGCTTCTACGGTGAAAACTTCACACCTCTGAAGAGACCGAGAAAGATACTAGAAAATGGAGATACCCATGTTGAATATCGTGAAAATGGGCATCCTACCAAAAGCAATTTACAGATTCAATGTAATTCCATCAAAAATACCCACAACATTCTTCACAGAAATAGAAAGGAAAAAAAAGAACATACGGAACCAGAAAATACCCTAGATAGCAAAAACAAACCTGAGTGAGAAACCTAATGCTGGATGGATTATCATTCTGGACATCAACATATATTACAGAGCTATAGTAATAAAAACAATATGGTACTATTACAAAGCAGACATATAGAGTAAATGGAAAATGGAAGGCTTAAACATGAATACTCAGTGACTACAAATATCTGATATTTGGAAAAGAGGCAAAAAGCATACACTTGAAAAAAAAACTTCAAAAAAATGATGCTGGTAAAAATCCATGTCCACATGCAGAATGAAAGTAGACCCATATTTATCACCCTGCACAAAAATTAGCTCCAAGTGGATCAAAGACCTCAATTTGAAACCTAAAACACTAAAACTGGTAAAGACAAAACAAAGCAAAACAAAACAAAACAAAACAAAAAACAAAAACAAAAACAAAACTCCACAGGCCATAAAAGGTATATGAAAGGCCCTTCTGAATTAGACTCCATTTGCCCAGGACTTAAACCCAAAAATTGACAAGTAGGACTTCACAAAACTGAAAAATTCTGCTAGCTACACAGCTGATTCAAAATTAATACCCACAATACAAAGAACTTAAAAAACAAAGGGTCAAGGAAAACAAATGATCCAACTAAAAAATTGACTGGGGAAAAAATGGAAACAGCCTAGATGTCCATAAACAGATGAATGGATATAAAAATGTGGTCTATCTACATAATGGAATATTACTCAGATGCTAAAAAAATTCATAGCATTCATAGGTAAATGGACAGAGCTAGAATTATCCTGAGTAAGGTAACCGAGACCCAAAATGACAAATATGGTCTGTATTCTTTTATATGCGGATGTTAGCTTTAAGACTTTGATAAGCGTCCTATAATCTATATAGAATAGACATTAGGGATAAGGCAAAGGGCTGAGGAAGATCTCCCAAGGAAGGAGCAATAGAATATATAGTTATGGAGAGACAATGAGGGCACTAGAACAAGAGGATTAAGTTGGGAGGAGAAAGGAAGAGAGGTTAAGAGACGAAGTATAGGGAGGAACTCCTAAAAGGTCCATTTGGGGAGTCATATGGAAATGTAATACAGTAGAGGCTTCTTAAAATATACAGAAGAAACATAAATGGATCACCAATATATAAATAAATCAACAAAATCTAAATGAAATCACCAAATTAACAGGAGAGATAAAGCCCCAACTGGACATCTTCAATACCAAGTGAAACCTCCAGTACCAGAAATACATTCCATCTAATTGAGTTCTTTGCTTGCAAGGGCACCCCATGAAAACCCCCAAACAACTCAGACTATTGGTTTCTCTCTACAACTGAAGGTTAAGGCCCCAGTGCTGAAAACTGTATTATACAATTCACTGGACATATACATAGAACCTTCAACCATGATACTGAAAGGCGCTCTGCAGGCTACCACAAAAAGAAAAGTAAAGGCCAATCCAGCTACAAATCCTTTGAGGTACAACAGTGACCTACCTGCAGATACACTGGTGCACTAGTGGCACAAAAGTTGTGGAAGTAATCAATCACTTTCTGATGGGGTTTAATGTCCATTATATGAGATGTAACCGATGCCTGACACTGCTAGGTGGCCAAGAACCTCAGACTAAATATGCTAAATACTACTGTTCTGCTGAAGTAATATAGCAATGAAATGGCTCCTAACAACATTCTGCTATACCCATAGATCAGTGTCTAGAGAAACTTTCTCTTGCAGGAGATGAGAACTAATATAGAGACTGGACAATATGTAAAGACTGAAAAACCTAAATTTGATGTCTTCATCAAATCTCTCCTCTCAGAGATCAGGGAGCTATTCAAAAAAGGGTATGGGAAGACTGTGAGACCACAGGGATGGAAGACACCAAGGAAACAATGCCTTCCACATACAACAGAAATGATGCATACGAATACACACGATGGATACACAGAGACTCTGGCAGCAAGGGCCTAGGCCAGATGGGTCCCAGCACTAAGAGGGGAAACAGACATGAGCTTTCATCCCTAACCCAGAAGCTATCTCCAATTGACTCACAAAAGAAAAACTAATTTTTTCTAATGGAGTCTCACTGAGATTATGAACCACTCTTAAGGGAAGGCCCCAATGCTATTTTTAGTCTCATAATGCTACTTTTTGGCATTTTTTTAAACCTTGCTGGTCTTTTGATAATATACTATGTTTTCTGATTTTATGGGTTTTTTTATGGGTTGGGTGTGTATGTTTCTCATGCCATGGAGTAGGATGGGTGGAGAAGCTGGGAGGACATGAAGCAGGAAAAGGAGTTATCAGAATATATTGTATGAAAAATTATTTTCAATAAAAAGGAAATTTAAAAATGGGCTATGGATCAGAACAAAGTTCCCAATAAAGACATAAAAATGGCTATGAAATATGTCAAAAAGTGCATGTCATCCTTAGCAACTAGGCAAATCTCAATTAAAACAACTTTGATATTTCATCTCACCCCATTGTGAATGACAAGGATCCAAAACAAAAAACAAAAAAACTGAGAACAAATGCTGGTAAGGTTGTGGGGAAAGGGGAACCCTCATTCACTGTTGGCAGGATTGCAATCTGGTACAATCACTCTGGAAATCAGTATAGAGAATCCAAGAAAAGAAAAGAAAAAATAATCTGTCACATGGCCCAGCTATAGCACTACTTGGCAAATGCCCAAAGGACTTGGCATCCTACTCCGCAGACATTGGCAATGTTTACTGCTACCCTATTCACAACAGCTATGAAACTTACTCTGCCTACAAGACATGCAGGGATAAACTTAGAACAGACAGAGATTGAGGGAATGTCCAATCAATGTCTGACCCAACCCAAATCCCAACCCATGGAGAGCCAACCCCTGACACTATTAATGATACTCCACTATGCTTGCAGACAGGAGCGTATCAGAGTTGTCCTTTGAGAGACTACACTCAACAGTAGGTCCAAAAAGATGCTGAGACTCACAGCCAAGCATTGGGCAAAGCACAGGGAGTCTAGTGGAAAAGCGTGGGAAGGATAAAAGGATCTAGAGTTAACAAGAACTCCACATGAAGACCAACAGAGCCAACTAACAGGGGCCCAGAGAGGCCTGTGACGTCTGAAGCATCAAGCAAGGATCAGATATGGACTGGACCGGACCTAGGCCCCCTATATAGATGTAGCGGATGGGCAGCTTAGGATTCACATAAGTCCACTAGTACAGGAAGCAGGGTTGTCTCTGATAGACTCTGTTGCCTGCTTTTCAATCACTTCTCCCTAATGGTAATGTCTTGCCAGGCCACAGGGGAAGAGGACAAACTCAGTTCTGATGTTCCTGATGCAACCAACAGTCCTACCTACCTATGGTGCTTATGAAGCACAAGCACTAACCTAGCACAATAAGCCTAAGGGTAGAGTGGTGACATGCACACGTTGGTGGTAACCAGCAACTCTAACTTTACTTAAGACCCATTCAACAAGAGGACTATTACGCCTGGTACTGAGACCTAGCCCAGGGATAGGTAAGGTCATAGATTATGGAGGGGAACCTACAACCATCACTTTCCTAAACCATATAATCCCTAACCACATTCTACATATGTCCTTATACCTATATACAGATAAGTGCATCTCCTTCATCGTGAAGATTTCGCTTTATAACAGATGGAGACCATCACAGAACACCACGGTTAATAAAAGTGCAGGGTTGTGGTATCCAGTACTAAAGGATACTTCTGCAAAATAACTCCTGCTCCTAAGGCTCGAGGAATGTTGCAGAAGATGGGATGAAAAGATGGTAAAATCCAGAAGATCAGAGAGTTTGCTGTGGGGAGTGTGTCTCCTAGCAATGTCAGAAGTTACACTCATAGTGTCTCAACATGACTGGTTAACATGAGCAGAACAAGGACAAAAAAAAAAAAAAAAAAAAGATATGCTATGGCGGATGGGTGAAACCCATGAGGCCCAAACTCTACACAAAGAAGCCAAAGCCACAGAAGAATGCTAAGAGCAGGAGAAAGAGTCTTCCTCGGGAATAAAAGCACACTGACTGGTTATCCAATACTAAATGGCCATCCCTGAAAACATACATGCAAGTAATATTATACAGACTGAGCAGATTGTATTTATATATTTAGGAATATGTATGCTTATACCTATATTCATGTAACAATAATTAATGAAAAAGAGGTCATAAGTTTGAAAGTGAGCAAGGAGGGATATGGGGAGGTTTTGAAGGAATGAAGGGGAAGGGGGAATGATGTAATAAGAATCTCAAAAAGTAAAAGAAATTTAAAAGACAAAAAGTAAATTTTGTTCTAAAGCAAAATGACTGATTATTGTATGAGGAAGTATAAAATTAAATATTCAAAAGAATATTAAGAGCTGTAAAAGAAGATACATTTTATGTCTAGGCAAGATATGACCCCAAATATGGTGAGGATTTAAAGGGAATTAATTCCAAGTTGTTAAAAACTGAATATTGATTTAAAAAAAAAATCCAGTGGTACAAAACTGGAATCTGGTTTCTGTTCAACCGAGGTTTTCTCAGGAGTATCCATCTGCTATGTAATTCTGTGTTCTCATCTTTCAAGTCTTTCAATTATCACTCCTGTTAAATGAGTGCTAATACATGTTTTCTCAGTAATATCTGATCATATTTAATCAAATGTTTTAAACCTTTTGGTATTTGATTAACTTCTTCAAAAAATATCTAAAGATGAGTCTTTTTTACCTTAAACTTTAGGAGCTTCTAGATTGACTCAGGAATATTTCAAAAGAATTACTTCTTATAAATAGAATTATTGGCTAATCGGTCTTACTTTATTATTACCTTGTACAGGAAGCATTCCTGAAATAGTATTGCTGACCTTTCTGTGTAAATCAGAACTGTACAAGTATGTTGTGAATATTTTTCAGCAGTTATATTAAATTCCTAGACATCTGATAGTCCTGGTATAAAGCTGTCAATAATAGTTCTGGGTGTTCCTTTACATAACAGCATAAGAATATTTTAAATATTATTAAATATTAAATACTCAGCCATAAGTAGAATTTCCTTAAAATCATTACACTTCATTAGTAGTCATGTGAATTATTAACATTTCTCTAAACCAATATGCTGGGAAACATGCTTTTCATATTGTTCCTTGCAATGAGCAGTCTACACACTCTTCTCCTTTTATAATTAAGCATATGTGTGTGTGTGTGCGCATGTGCACATGTGTGGTACACATGCCCCTGTATTACTTGGTAAAATACTCTTAGGGAGCAATTAAACTGCTTTGATCATATCTTTCTTTTTCAAATCCATTTATTGACAGATATTTAAAAGGATAATAACGTACAGATCATTAGATAAAATATTCTCAAATTGCCAAGAGGTCTACATTTTAAAATACATTTTTGAAATTGTATTTTAAAATATACTGAGATTTTTCAGAGTTCCAAATAATGAAAGCCTCTAGGGTAGAAATTAACAACATACATGGAAATTTAGATATATTTCATCCCACTGCTTGTCCTTAAAATGCCTACAAACCTGGACATATAATGTTAAATATATGAGGTGTGAAGGCCAGAGGGAAATGGGGAATGAGAAGAGAGAGTGACAGAGAATAAGATCAGCTTATTTTGAGGACTAGACAAGAGGAATTTAATTATGTATTAAACTGGTTGTACAAGCTGACTCAGCAAAGATTTTAAAAAACCTCTGATCCTCTGGTAACTGGAAAATAATCTGCCTGAGCTGAGGAGTGTTGAGATTTAGCAAATGAATAAGGAAAAAAATAAAGTCCACATTGAATATAGCACCTACCCTTAGTGACAGGGACACTTAGGTAATGTCAATGTTGTACAAAGACCACAGATGTATTCACACTAAGAGAGCTACATCAGTAAGTGACATAATCTTATTGGGCATTGTCACATGTGTAGTTCGACTAAAATGTCATTGTATAGAACACAATTAGATTTAGTTTTCATTTGTTCATATATATATATATTGACATCCTATATTTATTACATATGGAAATAGTTGTTCAGATCACTCTTCTTCTTCAACTAGGTTTTACTATGTAGCCTTGACTAAGACCTGGAACTTACTATATAGACACACAGAGATCTAAACATAGAACTCACAGAGATCTGTCTGCCTCTGCCTCCTGTGTGCTTAGATTAAAGGCCAGTGCCACAACATCTGGCCTCTCATTTATTTAGTACAAATTAATAGTTCTCAAATAAAACTTAAGCAAAAAAAAGTTTTAATTATACCTTCCTCTAAAGCAGATCAAATATGAAGTCAAATGTCACACTCTTAACACTTGGGTGTTTTTTGGTTTTCTGTTTTTTTTTTTTTTCTTCCTGAAGAAATCACAATTTCAGGTGAGGGTACAGAAGATCACCTACAATGCATCAGGTCCTGGGAGAAAAGGAAGGAAGGAAGGGACAGAAAAGGGGAAGGAAAGGAGGGAGAGATGGAGAAAGTGCAGCCAGTGTTTGCTACTTCATGGGTTCCTTTTTTTCTCCCACCCTTTCAACTCCCTGACACTAGGCAGGAGAGGAAAAAGGATAGCAGGTGAGGGGAGGCTGCGTCCTGCTGATCAGGGAGCTCCTTGGGGGAAGTTTGATCTTCTCCATCAGAATGTCTAATGTCTTCTTCTCCTTGTTTCTTTGAATACACGACTTAACAAACCACGACCAACAGCAGTCGTCAACAACCAACAACCCACCCACGGGGCTCTAGCTTTTACATAGCCTCTGAAAAGGTCCCAGAATTCCAAATGTCATGCACTCACAGAAACTATGCAGCTGACAGAGCTATGGCCCTGCTAGAGCATGAGGCAAGTCAGTCACCTGCTGTGAAGCAGTCCCATAACCTCACTCCTGGAATTAAAACAAAAACATATTCTTATAATATTTCTGTGTTTTTAAGAACAAAAACAAAACTCAAAAGGGAAGGAGAGAGAAAGGGAGGAGAAGGGAGGAAGGGAAGGTGAACAAAAACCCCAGGAAGCAACATGTCCCTGAACATCTACAAAGGCGGGCTGCTCGGAGAAAGCCGTCAGCGACAGTGGAGAAGGTGGAGTGCTGCAGGTCCAGTATCTTTATCTCGAGCTCCCTTAGCTATCTTACCTGTGTCTAACCTAACATCCTCAGACCTCAACAAGTATATTAGCTTCCTTCCACCAACTCAAACGCTAAGATTATGTCAACTTCTGAGGCACACAGCAGAAACTTCCCTGCTCTGCTGCAACCCCTTTCTCTGGCGTGTCAACCCATGTAGATAAGGAGCTCTGATGTCTGACTTTCTTTGTTCTGTATTTTCGGATGCTTTTCTGTTGTAAGGATAAAACACTGATCAGACTGCAGAATGTCCAGACCTAAATATAACACAGATAACACAGGCCTCGCTCTAAAGCAGAGGCTCCCAACCTTCCTAGTGCTGTGACCCTTTAATACAGTTCTTAGTGTCGTGGTGATCCCCAACTGTAAAATTATTTTTGTTGCTACTTCATAGCTGTAATTTTGCTACTACTATGAATCTTAATGTAGGTATCTTAGGCAACTGACCCCGGAAAGACTCAGAAACTACTGCAGAAGAAGAGTCCACAAGCCAGATGCAGTGGTGACTACAAGCAGTGTCCTCAGGGCACAGCTGGACAGCTGGACAGATGCACAGATGCACTCCCTCGCACAGACCTGTGTAAGCCTAAGGCACATGGCATCCCATGTGGGATGTGGGAGGGGAGGGGAGTGGGACACAGGGCTCTACCCTAACTGAGGACCTAAGGATATTCTCAAAGCGGGGGGAAAGGGCTCAGCTTTCTCTGAAAGTGGGCTCAGTAAGTTGAACGAGCTTCAGTGGAAAGGCACACGTCCAAGAATATTTGACAGCACAAATTGATATTGGCTGGGGGAGAGAGGACACACAGTTGGGGGAAGGAAAGTGGGAATGGACTGAGGAAGATTTAGGGGAGGGTAAGTAAGTATGATCATACCACACTGTACAAAATTTTCTAACAAACAAAAATAGTCTGACCAAAAGCAACTTAGGGAAGGAAAAGGTTTCTTTCATCTTACCACCCCCTGTCATAAGCCATCATCAAAGTGAGTCAGGGCAGGGACAAAAGCAGAAGCCTGGAGGCATGCTGCTTTTGCTCAGCTCTCTCCCTGCCTCCTGCTCTGGCTTCTTTCTTCCAGCCCAGGCCCACCTGGATGGTGCAGCTGGACCCTCCCAAGCCATCAGCAGGCCAGCCAGTTCACAGACAGGCTAGTCTCCTCTGGGCAATACCTCAAACGAGTCTTTCTCTTCCCAGGTGACTCTAACTTGCAGCTGATAATCAAACCAGGACACTATTCTACTAAGAAACTTCATGAAATTAATAACATGTTAGAACGTGATATTTGGGGTGACCTAAGTCTGTGTTCTTGGGACATGGTCAACTCATATTTGGCTCGAAAATAAACAATTAGTATATTATAATAAACTCTCAATCTCTTTGAGGCAAAAGCTGTGGGATTTTTGTTCTGTTCTGTCATGTGTTTGGAGGTCTTTTTCTTTTTGGGGTTTTGTTTCATTTTTCTTTGTTTGTTTCTTTGTTTGTTTGTTTGAGACAGGGCCTCTTCTCCTGGCCTAGCTTTTCTGAAACTCTCTATGTAAATCAGGCTGGCTTTAAATGCAGAAAACTGTCTATCTCTTCCTCCTGAGTGCTGGCATTGGAAGCATGTGCCACCACTCCTGGCTTTTGTTTGTTTGTTTGTTTTTGCATGATCAGAAGAGAAGGGAAGAAAGAAGAAAGGAAGAAAGAAAGAAAGAAAGAAAGAAAGAGGGAGAGGGAGGGAGGGATGGAGAGAGAGAGGGAAAGAAAGGAAAGGTTAAGAAAAGGAAGGTTCAAAGCAAGCAGAAAATGTGTTAATCTACAGTAAATTGCAAAATTTTTTTTGCTTTTAAAAAAATAATAAAAAGGTCCTATTGGGGCATATGAATAGGGCAGACAGTGAGATAAAGAGGGCCTGGTGTAAACTCTTACAAAATTAGTATATGGGGGGAAAAAGCTGGGCATGGTGGTGCACACCTTTAATCTTAGTACTCAGGGAGGCAGAAACAGGAGGATATCTGTGAGTTCCAGGCCAGCCTGGCCTACAAAGCAAGTACAGGATAGCTAGAGCTAATTACACAGAGAAACCCTGTTTCGAAAAACCAGAATATAAAAAACTACCATCTGCCTACTCCTTACAGGCAGCTAGAACAGGCTGAAAGTACTGCGCAGAAGAACCCCAGAGTCTAAAGATGCCATGCTTCATGATATAGTAATTCCAAATACACACCCCTGAGTGAGAATTTAAGATGTCAGTCATATAAAACATGAAGCTTTATGCAGAACTACATGTAACAGCTAGATGATAGATGATATATAGGCACATAGATAGATAAGATAGACAGACAGACAGATAAATGATAGATACACGTGCATGCACACACCACAGTGTACAGGGGGGCTGTCTGAGCTACCAACTCTCTGCTCTGGCCTGCTGCCTCTTTTAGAAATGTACCTCCTCTCAGTGAACTGTCTCTGCTCCTGCTGCAGCTGTGCCTCTGCTCAGTTCCTTGTTCTGAGACACAGCAACCTGGACAGTCCTCTGGAAGTGCTCTGCCTAGCACACACAGATATTACTTTTCCACAAAATTTTTAATACACCTTGACTATTCCTGTTTTCCTATGCTCAGTTCTTGCCACTCCTTCATATCTGCTCCAGGAGGCCACCTACAAATTTGAAAGTCTAATTTCAGGGCCAGAAGTCTCCCCTTTCACTCTAACACCACATTTACAATTGCCTACAATGACTCTCCATTGGATGGCTTTCCATTAGCCAACTTTTAGCACATCAAGACAGAACTATGCCCATAGAAAAACCTCTATCAGCAAATATGGCAAGGCAGAGGATTTTGATGGGCCCTCTTTCTCTCCACAGAGCAATAAGAAAACAGCCATACACTATCAAAATGCACTTTCTCAAAATTCTAGAAACTAAAGGAAAGCTTACCAAATCAAGTATTTAGTCAGCTAGAAATAGAAGAATCTTGAAGCTTTGTGACGCTCTAAGTCTGATTCCTTCCCAGGATCCTCAGAGAAGCGGAGAACTTCAAAGACATCCCCACGCCCCATTCCAGACACAGGTACCCAGTACCAAGGAAAATAGAACAGACCTTACTCTCAGAGAACCGGAGTTGTCTGCTCTGACCAGTTTGGTGGCTGCACAGGGCCAGGATAAAAGGACTGCCTTTCTCTCTCTTCCTTGGGCCTGTCCCAATGCTGACAGGAACCACTGGGCAGTTCTGTGAAAAACATGTCAAGCATATAAATGTCACTGCTGCCTGGGGCAAGGGACAACTGTTAGGAGCCAACACTAGTCTCACCAAAAATAATGGCATGAAAGGCTGCAGGCCAGAAGGCTTAGAGAGTGCAATGCACCTGTGTGTTTCTGAGAATCTAACGCCATGCTTCCATTTCTAAAAGCCTTTAGGAGTTGAGTCCAGAGCCACTGCTTAGAAAAGATTCATCACAGAAAGCTACCTAAATAGCTACAATGCACTCTTAAGAGTAGATTAATATTTTAGAATTATAATTCAGCCAGACTTTTGGGATTGCTAAAGAACCTGGAACTAATAACAGTGTAAAAGGAACTACAAAACCTGGAGGACAGGCATGCATTTATGCTAGGAAAGGAACTTGTTAACAGAAAATGGATGACTTCTTTATACTATGTTCTGTCGGCATTTCAGCAAGCAGATGTCCTTTATACTGTTGAATTAACAAATACATTAAAGGAAAGCCACATATATGGACTTCATTTTTGTCAATAAATTGTTTTTATAATATATGTTGGCCACACCCCATCAAATTTAAAATTTCATAATATAAACCAATAAATAAGTATGGGAAGTATACATTCAAATTTAAGTTTCCTAGAATGTTTATTTCCCTGAGCCATAGTATCATGTGGGGATTTACTGGGAGAAAAAGTAACTATGGACAGATTTTTAAGCTAAAGATAAACACAAACCAGCCAATAGAAATCTATGCAAATTGCATTCAAGTCTAAGCAATCACTCTCCTGAATGATAAGGCTTCCAATGGGAACTGTAAAATAAGAGAATAGCCTTGATCAATACAGAGAATCACTTAAAACAATAGGAAGTTAAGCCAAAGAGAAATCTACCACTTTAAAGTTTGAAGTACAATAGGAAAAGATCCACACCCGCATTTCGTTCTAAATCCATCCGCTTCAGCAACACAATAACAGCCTCACAAAACTGCTGAAACATCACACACAGATCCAACAAAAAGAACTCAGGAAGCAAACAGATCTATCAGACATAAAATACCAACTTTCCTGATCTATGTTGCCACACCATACTATAAAATATGACATTTCTTCATGTCTAAGTTGCATTAAAACATAATTACTACATTTTGTAATGTATTACCATTATTTTAATATTTAACATTTAGTAGAATTAAGAGTGTTTTCAATTTTCAGAATGTTAAAGAAAGCAAGTAATCTACAAAGATTGAAATAAGTAAAAACAATGCATACCATGCATATCCTCACTTTTATCCAGGAACATGGTTACTCTGGCTGGAACACAGACACACCCTTAGCACACACCTTTCCTCCCAAACAATGAAGGTAAGTTAGTCTGTAGAAAGAAGCACCCATGTTTGAAAGTGATGTCTAATTAAGAGGCAGACAAAGTGATGAATCAGAGAACAATTTGACAGAATATAATATGCCCAATTCTCATGAGGAGAGGAAAAAGAAGCAACGCAGAGAGAGAGGAGACGGGGGCAGTTATAACTAGGACAGTTTTACAGAGACAGGCTGGAGAGAGAATAAGCTAGATACAGGTCAAGAAAGAATGAGCCAGAGAAGAAGGAGCCAGAAGATTATAACAGATTACTAGAGTTAGTTTGAGGCCAAGCAGAGCAATTCAGCCTGAAGCTGGGAGAAGTCAGTTTGAATCAGTCAGCTTGGAGAGAAGTTTTGAGCCAAAACAGCTGAGTTGAACCAGCAGCCAGAGTTCAGAAGGAACTAGAAAGGGTGAGTTTATTCAGCAGGAAGTCTCAGAGGCTGAAAACATTCTAGGCCTAGATTAGATTGTATGTAGGCTAGAAGCTTCCCTGACTAGGCCTTGGTTAGCAGACAGAGGCAGTAAGCCTCCGGATGACAATTAAAGCATTTTAATAAAAGTTACTTTAACAAACACATGAAAGTGTAGACTACCCAAGTACTGCTTTATAGAAAGTCCACTCACTAATATGTTAACAATAGGAATCTGTCGAAACATGTAGAAATATGCCTCATTTATAAAAAATTTCAGAAAATTATCTGAATCAAATTTCTACAAAGTGAAATAAAAGTGCAAACAAAATGATCTATTTCTAAAAACTTTGTCAAAGCTAAAAAGCTCTTTGGAATGGGATTGGGGAAAAACTTTTTTGGAAATAAAACAATTACCCTTAAACGTCTGCAAATACACCAGGCTTTACATCACAGTCTGCACACTGAGTTTCCTTACAGAAATCACTTCATGCTGGTGGTGGGACAAGTGTCTATCTTCCGTTACCTTTATCTCTTATTGGTGCTTGTATTAATTGTATCTGTAGACATGGCTATGTGAAAGTGTTATCAACTGGCAGTCAGTTAAATGAGTTACAACTCATACCATCTAGGTTAACTGAACTGAGAACAAAACGAATAAGTAGCCTTAAAAGATGACTATCCTGAACAATCTGCAGTACTGGAGAAGCTGAGGCAGGAGGATGGAAAGTTTGAGATAACCCTAGACTATGTAGTCAAAGTCTGTTTCATACACACACACACACACACACACACACACACACCTTTTGATCAAAAACAGTATGATTAATATAAGCACCAAAAAAAGATCAGGAAAACAGAAGACAGACACTTGTCCAACCACCAAGATAAGCTTATTAACAAGGTAAAAACATTGACAATCATGTTCCCTTGATATCATGAGGAGAATGGTATCTTACATCTATGGTCTTTTCAAACACCACAGCTCCTACAAACATGATAAAAAAATGTCAGAAAATGCCAACAAGAAGGCATTTTATAAACCTTAACTGAACAGTACTCCTTGACTATCAAAGTCATCAAACACAGGGAAAACCTGAGAAACCATCACAGTTCAGAGGAGGCTGAGCGGACGTGACAGCTAAATCTAATGTGGTCTTCTGGATGGGATTATGAAGATAAAGAGGTAAAAACCAGGCAGTGAATTAATGAACTGTAGTTAAGAGTAATGTATCAATGCTGAGTCAAGACAAACTCTTCACATGTGTGCTGGACTACTTTAAAAAATGACTATATAGTCAGATTTAAAAATCCTGTCTCCAGGGGAGATAGCTCAGTCAGTAATTTCTGCTTATACATGAGGAACTGAGTTCTATCCCCTCTCAAAACCTACATAACCCACATGGGGGTCGGGGGCGGAAAGCCAATCGGAACAGCACTCACCTGTGATACCAGTCCTAGAGAGGGAGAGAATAGAATGGTATATGAGCTCAGTGGCCAGCCAGCTGCTGAAACGCGTGTCCCAGGTTCAGAGAAAGGCTGGAGACATGGGTTGGTGGTTAAGAGCACTGGCTGCTCTCACAGAGGACCTGGAAGATAGACTCCCGTCGCTTCTAGAGCGTCTGATGTACTCCTCTGGCCACCACAAACACCACACATGAGAGTGGCACACAGAACATCCATATGTGTAAAATAATAAAAATGAAAAAAAAAACCTAAGGTAGAGAACTGAGAAAGGCACTGTGCTGTCCACTTCCGCCCTCCAGACACACATGCATGTGCACCTGCACAAACACATGCACACAAACACGCAGTAACAACACTCACCCATTCTGAAATACTGGGAATGCAAATTTATATTCACTCTTGTTAGTAATTCTTCCCTCAAGTGAATATTAATCTTTGACATTTCAGAATTTATAAAACAATAACTGTTCCCATAAATGATATATGCTTCACAAGTATAGAGATAACAATTCTAGGAAATATCAACAGTCACCATAAACACAGAGAGATGTGGCACTATTGTGCACACATCAACAATTATTTACTGTGCATACTCTCAATGTCAGATATTAGGGACACAAAATGATCTCACAACTTCTGCTTCAAAGCAGCTTATAATTTAGTGGTGCAGCAGACAAGGGGGAAAGTAATTACCACCAATGAATAATGAGAGGAATGAGTATATAATAATTGCCATGAACAGAAATGAACAAAGGGTTCAGTGGGAACATTTAGCTGAGAGACGGGACACGGGGTAGAAAAGGTCTCCAGAACAACGTGCCATCTAACCTAAGCCTAAAGGAACCGGAAGGGAAACAAAGGGAACCGGCAAGGGGGAACAGAGGGCATGAACTGCGGTGGGTAGGCAGGGAGGGAACAAATGATAGCAAAGCTTAATGACACCTGTGAAAGTATCATAATGAAATACACTATTTTGTATGTATGCTAACCTCAAATTTAATTTAAAATTAAAAGATAAGGAGTTGGCCTATAAACAGGTCAGTTCAGAGGTCCAATGGAATGCCCATAACCCATATGACTGTTGAGCACTGAACACACGATTACTGAGACAAACTGAGGAACAGGATTAATTTTGCTTTGTCTTAATTAACTACTCTTTGTACTAAGTTACAAAAGCAATTTGGTGCAAAAGAAACAGCCTTCTCAACATGTGAGACAAAAGTAACCGGACAGCCAGAGAAGCAAAGCTAAAAAACTTTGAACTAAACCCTGTACTATACACAAACTAATTCAAAATGAACTGCATAAAATGTAGGCCTATAAAACTATCCAGAAAAGAACAAGTGGCAAATTTTCAAGGCACGAGAAGCCTGATCCACGAAAGACAGACCTGATAAGCCCGACCATCAGCACTAAAAACGTCTGCTCCAGAAAGACTCCTTTTTTTTTTTTTTTTTTTTTTATTTTATTTTATTTTTATTTTTATTTTTTGTTTTAAATATTGTTTTTAATTAAATGCTTTTAAGTATGTTTTATCCTGACCTAAAATAGTTCACCATTTGAGTAAAAGTGCTGTCCTAAGATTTCACAGAATCAATCCGCACTTTTTGTTACACTAGGAATGCTTAACTGAATAACAGAATATAAATATAAACAAAGATATGTGCACAGACGTTGTAACAAGAATAAATTAATTAAAAAAAAAAAAAAAAAGAGACAATAGCAGGGCAGTTTGAACCAGCCTGGGACAGAGTGAGCCAAGGGCATCATGAAGTACATTGTAAGATTCTGTTTCAAAACCAACAGGATCAGAGGGTATAGCTTTGTGGTAGAGGGCTTGCCTAATATATACTAAACCTGGGCTTAATCAGAAAGACTCCTTTTAAGAGGATGAAAAGCGAACCGGGGAGAAAGCAACCCACACCTCATACACAGAGGACTGAAAGTCAACATGTTAAAACTTGGGCAGCAAAAAACAATCTAGAAAAGGGCATGAAAACTAGGAGCAGACACTTCACCAAAGAACATATGCAGGTGGTCAACCCACGTAAGGGCACACTCATCATGGTTAACGCTGACCACAGCAAACCACAGCTCTACAGTGGTTAATCTAGATTTTCATCTTGATGGGATTTAGTGTTACTTAGAAGGCACATCCATACGTAACAAAGGTATAACCAATATTATCATGAATGGGAAAAAAATTCAAAGCATTTCTATGGAAACCAGAAACAAGACAAGGGTGAGGCTGTGAGATGCCTTGCATCCAATAGTCAACACTACATACCACCACCACCACCACTACCAACAACAACAAAACAAAAACAAAACAAAACAAACAAAAAGACCCAGTAGTTTATTCATAAAACCATAACACATATCTCTCTTTAAAAAATTCATTGTTATCAAGTGTTGAATTATATAACAATCATATTTTGGTCTATAGAGAATTAGTCACATGACATAATATATTTGAATTTCATATTGAATGCTAAAATTTAGAAGGAGCTTCAGTTTCCTATACTAACTCTCTTTTAAAATCAGTTACTGTCTCAAGTATGGCCCCCAACTCCACCAGCGCATTTCTACTCTTGAGACTTCACACACCTGAAGGTCCTTCCAGGGCCATGGCAATGCCAGCACCTTGCCCTTGAGCCTCTAGCGCCACTGGTTCTCAACCTTCCTAACGCTGCGACCCTTTAATACAGTTCCTCGTGTTGTGGTGACCTACAACCATAAAACTATGGCTTTGTTACTACTTCAGTATTGTATTTTGCTACTGTTATGAACTGTAATGTAAGCATCTGTGTTTTCCAATGGGCTTAGGTGTCCCCTGTGAAAGGGTCATTTGCTCCTCAAAAGGGACCATGACCTACAGGTAGAGACCGACAGTCCTAGGCATGCGTGCTATAATATGTTTTGACCCATAAAACATACAAAGCAGCCAGTAAGTGAATTGCACGGAAGCATGGGAAAGTACATGTAAAATACGTAAGGCAAATTGAGTTTACAAGAAAGTAAGTACAATAAAGACTTTGTTCCTCAGACAATAATTTTGTCATTTGATATAGGATGCAAATTTGTAACTATTTACTTATCATTTAATAATGCTTCTAATTTTGTGCTTCTTTTGGCACTCATAATGAGCTAACCAAAAAGGTTTATCTTGAATAGAAAGTATTAAATCTCTATTACTAAACATTTCATGATAAATATGCAATATACTACAAAATCACTCACCACATACAAATGAATATACACATATCTACTAAACATCATATTTACTTTAAAGGTAACTTAGAATTACTCTAAGGCTGTACATAGTCATCATGTATAGTTACTGTTGTGTAACAAAGCACTTCCTGGGGAGATGCAACATTCACAGCTACTCATACCAGCTACACAACCCACGATAGACCAAAGTACAGATACCAGGAAAGTATATATACTATACTGGGAAACATAATTTTAAAAATCAGATCAACTTACAACTTCTCATCTAAGTTAATTTCACTCATGTTATCTTTGATTTGTGTGGGTGTGCACATATAAAAAACAATAATTGTTAAATTGGTAGCAAAAAGAGACATGTGGAAAATATTTAAATGATATATTATATTTATTATATAAATAAAAATTCAATTAATTGGCTCTTGATTTCTTTTATCAATCTTATGGAGTCACAGTAAGGCTGTTAGAAATAGTATTCTTTAAGAAAAAAAGAAAAATAGTATTCTTAATGCTATTGCAAATTCAGCTTTTATAAGTTCAGCAGTGAAGGCAAAATTATTTGGTTTTAAAGTGATAATACCAACACATTTAAAGAAGAATGACAAAGGAAGTAGCAATATTCCCACTAAGCTGAGAGCCTTCAGTAAGGAATGTATTTCATCTGAGTTGCAGTATATGCATAATTCATACTGTACCCAAACTGTCACAGCCCCAAACAAGCTGTTGTTGAACTGACACCTTCCTTAATGTCTGTCCTCTATTACAGCCCAAGTAACCTGTCAAGATTTTGCACCAGGACTGCAGTGGGGTGTAAGTTTTTCAATGTGGTGGTGGGTCCTACAATAGCTCTGCAACTCATGTACAGGTCAACCTAAATAGCCTACAATGAGACTGGGCTTTTTTGGAATCTAGCACCCTAAATTCAACATGCATTTTTTTCACATCAGTCACCATTACTTAAAGTATTAGACAAATGAAGAAACAAAGGCTGCGGATTTCAACAGTGTTTAAGGGAAAGTTTGTAAACTGGAGACTCAAAGTCACTGCCTAGGAACAACCAATCATGAAGGCACAATCTATGAGGCCTCATCTTGAAAAATCCAGACACTGAGCACCCAGCCTCTGGGAGTAGTATTAGCGGGGAAGGGGCTCCTGCTTAAACGGGAACATGCTCACATTGATGTCAAGGTGGAAGAAAACTGTAAGGGTACATAATTTGGAGCATCTGACTCTGGCAAAGCATCCTAAGTAGAGACAACTGGTTGGACAAATTGTCACAAAACTTCCAAAGAAAGCTCATCCAACTGGAGACAAAAAGATAGTGCCTGTAAAAACATTTAAGTTTAAATATTAATACACTTAAAAACACCAAAGAAACTGAAACGAAAACTTCTACTGAGCAGAATTTTCCCTGAGATTCTCTGCCTGTCTCAGTACCCCCATGGAGGCCAATTTTCTGTCAAGAAAAAAAATGTATTTTCAAAAAAGACTACAGGCAATTTAAGAATTTTTTTAAAATATAACCATATTGCAAAAGGTATATTCCTAGGAAAAAAAGAAACAGCTTTAGAGACATGAACCGGTAAAACTACAGTACTGAGGCCTATGGGTAGTTATTTTATGTTCTTTTATAATGGTCATGTAATCATAAATTTTTACTATAAAGTACCCAGATATGTTTTCATAACTTGAAATTTTACTTTCAGCAATAATCACTCTAAATAAGTATATTACAGTTCTAACAACAAAGCCCAAGTATCAATTGGTAAGTTTTCCAAACATGAAAGTAGACGATGCCTTTGTGGGGAGGGTGAAGGGGACAGTTATGAAAACAGTTGGGGAAGGATTGAGTGAGAATGGCTCCCATAGGCTCATAGATTTGAACACTTGGTCACCAGGGATATTGATAGGATTAGGAGGTGTAGCCTTGTTGGAGTAAGTGTGTCACTGCAGGTGGGTTTTACAGTTTCAAAAGGGAGAGTCTCTGCCTGTGAATCCAGATGTAGAACTCTCAGCTCCTTCTCCAGCACCACGTGTGCTTGTGTGCCGCCATGCTCTCACCATGATGATAACGGACTAAACCTCTGGCACTTTTTTGTTCTAGAAGCATGACAAAAATTAACTCAAATACACTTTGTGTTTGGTAAGTATGCACCGTACAGTACTGGAAACACCAGGAAACAGAGACTCGAGGCTGAAAAGGTGTTTCAGGAATTGATGGCCCTGGCTGCTCTCTACTGGATTTCAGTTTCCAGCATCCATCCCAGGCAGAGCAGCTTACAACTGCCTGAACTTGCAGCTTCTGGGATGTGACACCTCTCCTGGACAGTCATGCATATACACTCACATACACAAATAAAAATAAATCTAAAATCAAACAAAGACCCCTATCTTGTTAGGGTTTGCTTTTCTTTTCTTTTTTTTTTTTGTTGTTTGTTTGTTTTTTTTATTAGTTTATTCTTGTTACATCTTAATTACTTATTAGTATGTGTGTGTGTGTGTGTGTGTGTGAGTGCGTGCGTGTGTGCGTGTATGTGTGTGTCTCAGTCTGTCTATCTGTCTGTGTTGAGCATGTGGACATCAAAGGACAGCTCTCAGGATCTGGTTCTCTCCTGCCCTCTTGTGGATTTCAGATCAAACACCGTCTGTCAGTCCTAAGCACAGATGCCTTGGTCCCCTGAGCAGTTCTGCCAGCCCGTTCTTGGTTTTGTTGTTGTTTGTTACTACCTGCAGTTATCAGCGTCTATGTGGTCTCTAACACATAATGAGCATTTATATAAGATATACTGAATGGATTAATTTCTTTAGTTAAGACTAGAAAAATATAAAGAAGACTTTGACAACAATGCAAGAGTAAAAAGGCAAAGAAAAATAATGAAACCGTAAATGGCTATGCAAAATTCTAGGTAACAACACAAACGATCACACTGAATCAATTATTGATTTTTAAAATAAAATTATTTCACACATTAGTTTTTATACATTTGTCTAGAGATAACAATAACTTCTTGATTTCTCCTAGCCTAATTTACTAAAACAATTACATAAAATGCTATTCAGGGATACTCAGTGAACCCTTTGAAATGCATTAAACTACATAGAAGACATAGAAAGAGAAACTTCATTTTAAAGTCCATAAATTCACGAAAGATATGGAGAATGGCAACAGCATACCTAACTTAAATAATTCATGGATACTGTACTTGGAATAGGATGGACAAATACAGATTAAAATTGAAAGTTTTCTGACATTGGGTTGTAAGTCTTTCTATACATAAGGATTTCCTGCCACCATGTGGAAGGTTGTGAAATTACACATAATTTTAAAAAATGATATGCCTGGAGCGATCATTTATCCCCAGGTTCAAATAGCTAAGTCCATTGTAAACTACTTTAAACATGTTCACTTCCATGTGAACCTGTGTGCAGACTCCATCTCTCTTCTTCCTGAAGAAAATGGTGTTAATTGTACCATTAGGAAACTACATGGCCAACATTCAGTTTCAGGGTTCCCTAAGATTACTCTTTAAATAGTCTTATTTCTCCCTACATCAGGCACTTAAGTACTACACTAAACAAAAGAAAAAAAGATTATATTACTCAAACTCATTCTGAATAATTAGAAATCTCAGATCTCTGGTACCAGGTGTTTAATCTGGTTTATTTATCTTATTTTATGTGTACAGATATTTTGCACATATATATTTATACATAAAGTATGTGTGCACTGTGTATGTTTCTGGTGCCCTCCAAGATCAGAGTAAGCATCACATACCCTAGAACTGGAGTTGCAGATGGTTGAGAACCACCACGAAGGTGCTGGAGTACTACTCAGCTACTAAAAACAAGGAATTCCCGAAATTTGGGGACAAATGGATTGAACTAGAAATGATCATAATGAGTGAGTTAACCCAGAAGCAGAAAGACTCAAATGGTATATACTCACTTATATCTGCATACTAGCCCAAGGGGCATGTCCCATAAAAGTCTTCACTAACCAGGAAACTGGGATAGAGGGAAGAACATCCTACTAGGACTCTAGATGAGAGAAGCATGGGAGAATGGCAAAGTTGAAGGATCCAGAGGATCCTAGAAACCTACAAGAAGAACATTATGATAGGTAGATTTGGGCCCAGGGGTCCTGCTCAAACTATGGCACCAGCCAAGGACAATACAGGCGGTAAACTTCAAACCCCTACCCAGATACCAATTTTTATAAAGACCAAACATGGATTGATTGCCACATAGCAAGAGACTAAACACTGACCAAGCCAGGAATTGAAGTGTTTGGGGGAAATTCCAGTATTGTGTGAAAAATAACTGCATTTTCATATTTATGAAGCGCAGTTTAAGAAGCTAATCCTTGATATAAGTTCCCAGTTTTTATTAAACACTATAGCAAATACACTTAGATGGTTAGCTTTTGTGCAACTGTGGATGTTAGTAGAGTCACTGGCTTTTCTCCTAAGGCAGTGAGTGATTTTCAACCTGTGGCTGGAGGCCCCTTGAGGGTCAAACAGCACTTTCACAGGGATTGCATATATCCTGCATATCAGATATTTACATTAAGATTTGTGGTAAAATCTACAGTTATGAAGTAGCAACAAAAAGAATTTTATGGATGGAGACACCACAACATGAGGAACTGTATTAAAGGGTCACAGCATTATGGAGGTTGAGAACCACTGCCCGAAGGGAAGAAAGATTTGCTGGGCATGTCCTATAGATAAGACACACCCTAATAAGTTTAAAGCACAAACATAAGCAAAGCACTGTTCTTGTCCTCACAGAACTATCATATACTGATGACAGAGCATATACACCACCACAGTATAATGTAGAAGCATGAAAGACAAAATGAAAGCAGTGCTTTAGGGAATGAGGAGACAAAGATATTTGATTGTCACTGGAAGATGTACAAAGGACAACATACGACTCTGAGGATGCAGAAAAAACAAACTATTCTATTGACTAAATGAGAAACAAAACTACTGGTTAAATTTCAGAGCAGGATTCTCAAATGAATGAACAAAACACAAAATTTACCAGAACAAGCACTCAAAGACAGAAAGGAAAGTACACTTGGATGAGACTTTGCATACTTTTGAACTCCTGGGTCAAGACAGGTCAAAAGAAGAACAGAAACCAGTTTTCAAAAAGGTGGTAACATGATCAAAGTCAGACAGGTCAAAGTATTGCAAGATTACTTTTACACTTACCACGGACACTGGAGGTGACAGCAGTTGGGACGAGAATGACAGGTCAGAATTCTGAGACCACAAAGGGAAAGGAGGTCAAAAGAATTTCACAACTAGTTGAACATAGTAGAGAATAAAACATGAGTAATAAAACTAAATAAGCTCCTTTCATTTCGGACCTTCAAGTCTCTTACTCATAAACCCTGCCTTCTTATTAACCTTCTTCCTACTCCACATGAGAATCAAGATCAGTAATGCTCACTAGACACTGTGTTCAAGGTACTGATAAACTAGTATGCAAATACCATCTTATCTGATCCTTAACCTTAGATGTCATGTTGACAGGAACACTGTGGCTTGGAATTGTCTAATTATGCAACAACGAGCATTAAGTTGCTAGCTGTTAACCACATCTCTTTGTCTGAATACTAACCAGGCCAGATCCCGCTTCGCTTCCAAGACCAGATAAGATCGGGTATGTTCGGGGTAGTCTGGCCACAGACTGTTAACCAATGTCTAATAATCACACACCTTGAGATTCTCTGCCTCAGCCCCACCAATGGCTAGGATAACAGACTAGCGAAATAGAAATAAAAATACAAATCATGTGTTAATGGACACTCATGGTATTTTAAGACTTCCAGTCAATAGCAAACATTAGTAATTTTGTTTTGGGAAAATCCAGAAGTTCTATGTGGATGGTAAACCACAGGAGAGTAATGCTCTATACATACGCATGCCTTATTCAAGGATTAACTATCTATACTTTAAAAAAGAAGTCACAGGTAGTAGAGGCCAATAAGTAAAAAAATAGATAACCCTACCCCTAGATAACCCTACCTAGAGTAAAATAAGACAACAACCAAAAACCAAAACATTTCACTTAACACACAACACAGTTCAAAATTTACAGTCACAATTATATTTTATCTTTTTCATTATAAATCTATCATACTTATGCTACATTAATGAACAGTTGTAGCTGTCATGTAGTGCATGCCTTTAATCCAACCCTTAGGTGGCAAGGGCAGCTTGTTCTCTCAAAGTTCAAGGTCAGCCAGGCTTCATCAAGGTCCAGGTCAGCCGAGGTTACATAAAGAAATCCTGTCCCAAAAAAGGAAGGAAGGAAGAGAGGGAGGGAGGGAGGAAGGGAGGGAGGGAGGGAGGGATGGAAAGAAAAGGAAAAAAGAAAGGAAGAAAGGGTGGAGACAGAAAAAAAGGGAAGAAAGAAAAGAGGTGCCTATAAACATATAACAAGCTTACAGAACACCAATTAGATTGGATGAGAAAAGAAAGCTCTCCCAATACCTAATAATCAAAACACTCAATGTATAGAACAAAGAAAGAATATTAAAAGCTGCGAGGGAAAAAGGCAAGTAACATATAAAAGCAGATTTTACATCTGACTTTTCAACAGAGACTGTAAAAGCCAGAAGGGCCTGGGAAGATGTCTTGCAGACTCTAAGAGACAACAGAAGCCAGCCCAAACTACTATACCCAGCCAAACTTTCAATCACCATAGATGGAGAAAACAAGATATTCTGTGACATAACCAAATTTAAACAATATCTATTCACAAATTCAGCCCTACAGAAGATACTAGAAGGAAAACTCCAACCCAAAGAGGTTAACTACACCCAAAAGAAACAAAAAGAAACCACACACAAACACACACACACACACACACACACATACACACACACACATACACACACACACACCAACACCAACTTCAAAATAACAGGAATTAACAAACAATGGTATTAACATCTCTCAACATGGACTCAATTCCCCAATAAAAAGATACAAGCTAACTGGACAGATGCCAAAACAGAATCCATCATTCTGAGCATACAAGAAACACACTTCATCTTCAAAGATAAACATTAACTCAGAGTAAAGATCTGGAAAAAGAGTTTCCAAGCAAATGGACCCAAGAAACAAGCTGGAGTATCCATTCTAATATCTAACAAAATAAACTTTCAACCAAAATTAATCAAAAGAGACAAAGAAGAACACTTCATACTCATCAAAGGAAAAAGCCATCAAGACGCGACATCTCAGTTCTGAATTATCTATGCCCCAAATGCAAGGACACCCACATTTGTAGAAGAAACATTAATAAAGCTTAAAATGCACATTGAACCTCTCACATTAATAGACTTCAACAACCCACTCTCACCAATGGACAGGTCATAAAGACAGAAACTAAACAAAGAAATAATGGGGCTAACAGATGTAAGGACTCAAATGGACCTAACAGATATCTACAGAACATGTCACCCTAATACAAAAGAATATACCTTCTTTTCAGCACCTCACAGAACCTTCTCCAAAACTGACCATATAGTGGATCACAAAGCAAGTCTCAAGAGACACAAGAAAACTGAAATAACGCCTGTATCTTATTAGCCCACCACGGACTAAAGCTGGACTTCAACAACAGAAAGCCTATAAACTGATGAAAAGTGAATAACACTCTATTCAATGAACACTCTATTCAACGGTCAAGGAAGAAATTTAAAAATTAAAGACTTTTTTTAGAATTCAATAAAAATGAATATACAGATTTATGGGACACAACGAAAACAGTGCTAAGAGTAAAGTTCATAGCACTAGGTGTTTTTATAAAGAAATCTGTGAGATCGCATACTATGACTAAACAGGACATCTGAAAAGCTCTAGAACAAAAGAAGCAAATACACCCAAAAGAACAGATGGCAGAAAAAATCAAACTCAGAGCTGAAATCAATATAATAAAATAAAGAGAACAATACAAAGACTCAATGAAACAAAGAGTTGGTTCTTTGAGAAAATCAACAAAATACGCAAACCCATAGCCAAACTAACTAAAAGGCAGAGAGAGGGAGAGAAATGACTCTGTGAAAATAAAAAAATAAAATAAAATAAAATCAGAAATGAAAGGGGGGACATAACAGCAGACACTGGGGAAATGGAGAGATTCATTAGTTCTTACTTCAAAAACCTGCACCCCACAAAATTGGAAAATCTAAAGAAATGAACAATTTTCTTGAGAGATACCACTTATGAAAGTTAAATCAAGAACTGATAAACTATCTAAATAGACCTGTAACCCCTAAGAAAATAGAAGCAGTCATTAAAAGTCTCCCAAGCAAAACAAATAAACTAACAAACAACAATACGAACAAAAACAAAAACTGAACACCAGATGGTTTCAGTGCAGAATTCTACCAGACTTTTAAAGAAGAGCTGACACCAATATTCCTCAAACTATTCCACAAATAGAAACATGTGGCCAGAGTCACCCTGATACATAAACCACACAGACTTGACAGAGAAAGAGAAATTTAGACCAATTTCCTTCATGAACATTGATGCAAAAATACTAAAAATAAAAAAATAAAAAATAAAAAATAAAAAAACTAGCAAAACCAAATCTAAGAACACAACAAAAACATCATCCACAATGATCAAGTGGGCTTCATCCTAGAGCTGTAGTGATGGTTCAACATATGAAAATCCATCAATGTAATCCACTATATAAACAAACTGCAAGAAAAAAATACAAACACATGATTATCTTATTAAATGTGCAAAAAGCCTTTGACAAAATCTTCATAAAAGTTTTAGAGAGATCAGGGATACAATGCACATACCTAAACATAATAAAGGAAATATACGGCAAACCAATAGACGACATCATTTTTTTGTTTGTTTTTGTTTTTGTTTTTCAAAATAGGGTTTCTCTATGTAGCCTTGGCTATCCTGGACTTGCTTTGTAGACCAGGCTGGCCTGGAACTCACAGAGATCTGCCTGCCTCTGCCTCCCAAGTGCTGGGATTAAAGGCGTGCACCACCATCAATGGAGGGAAATTTAAGGCAATTCCACTAAAGTCAGGAACTAAACAACACTGTCCAGTCTCTCCATATCTATTCAATATAGTACTTGAAGTTTTTGCTAGAGCAATAAAACAACTAAAAAAATAAAATCAAGGGGATACAAATTGGAAAAGAAGACATCACAAAGTAGCAACATTTACTTATATATGCATATATAAGTGAAACCCAAAATTCTACCAGAGAACTCCTATAACTGATAAACACCTGCAGCAAAGTGGCTAGATACAAAATTAACAATAGACACAAATATCAAATATTTTGGTGTAACTCTAACCAAGCAAGTTATGATAAGAACTTCAAGCCTCTGAAGAAAGAAATTAAAGAAGGCATCAGAAGGTCTCCCATGTTTTGGGTCCATAGGATTAATATAGGAAGAATGGTCATCTTACCAAAAGCAATCTACAGATTCTATGTAACTCCCATCAAACTTCCAACATAATCTTTTACAGACTTTCAAATAACAATATTCAACTTCATATGGAAAAACAAAAAAACCCAGGGCAGCTAAAATAATCCTGAATAATAAAAGAACTTCTGGAGCCATCACCATCCCTAATTTCAAGCTGTACTACAACCCAATAGCAATAAAAACCATGGTATTGGCATAAAAACAGACAGGTTGATCAGTGAAATCAAACTGATCAAAACTCAGAGATAAACACACATCTATGAACACCTGATTTTTTTTTTATAAAGAGCCAGAAAGACACAATGAAAAAAAGAAAGCATCTTCAACAAATGGTGCTGGCCTAACTGGATGTTTGCATGTTGAAGAATGCAAACAGTTCCATACTCACTACCCTGCACAAAACTCAAATCCAAATGGATCAAAGACCTCAACATACAGCCAGATACACTGAACCTGATAGAAGAGAAGGTGGAGATTAGCCCTGAACACACTGGCACAGGAGACAACTTCCTGAGCAGAACACCAACAGCTCAGGTTCTAAGATTAACAATTAATAAATGGGACCTCATTAAACTGAAAAGCTTCTGTAAAGCAAAGGGCACCATCAAAAGGACAAAACTGGCAGCCTACAGAATGGGAAAAGATCTTCACCAACTCCACATCCAACAGAGGGCTGATATACAAAATATACAAAGAACTCAAAAAACTAGACATCAACAAACCAAATAACCCAATTAAAAATGGGGTACAGAGCTATGCAGAGAATTCTCAACAAAAGGATCTCCAATGGCCAAGAAGACTTAAAGAAAAGTTCACCGTTCTTACCCATCAAGCAAATGCTAATCAAAACCACTCTGAGATCCCACCTTATACCTATCAGAATGGCTAAGATAAAAAACTCAAGTGACAGCACATGCTGGCAAGCATGTGGAGCAAGGAGAGCGCTCCCCCTATCTGGTGGAAGTGCAAACTTATAAACCACTTTTGAAATCAATTTGGCAGTTTATCGGAAAATTAGGAATAGTGATACCTCAGGATTACTCCTAGGCATATACCAGAAAAATGATCTACCATACCACAAGGACACTTGCTCAGCTATGTTAATAGCAGCTTTATTCATAATAGCCAGAAACTAGAAACAGCCTAGATGTCCTTCAACCAAAGAATGGATAAAGAAACTGTGGGACATTTACACAATGGATTGTTACTTAGCTATTAAAAACAAGAAAATCCTAAATTTTGCAGGCAAATGGATGGAACTAGAAAATATCCTGAGTGAGGTAATCCAGACCCAGAAAGACAAACATGGTATATACTAATAAGTGGATATTAGCCATAAAGAATAACTAATCATGATACAATCCACAGACCCAAAGATGCTCACTAACAAATATGTGAATCTCACTGATAAGGGGAAATAGAATAGACATTGTGGGTGTATATAAAGCAGGAGGACTGGACAGGGGTGGGGACAGGATCAGGAGGAAACAGGTTGGGGAAGAATGGCAGGAGAAAGTACTGGGTGAGACAACTGGAACCAGGGATGCATCTCTGGGGTGAGAGAGAAAACTAGGGCAGTGGAAAAATCTATGAGGGTGATCCTAGCTAAGACTCCTAGCAATGGGGAATATAAGGCATGAATCAGCCATCTCCTGTAACTAGGCGAGACTTCTAATGGAGGGATTGGGACACCAGCCCAGCCACAAAACCTTCAACCTACAATTTGTCCTGCCAATAAGATGTGCAGAGGTAAAGATGAGCAGAAATTAAGGGGATGGCCAACCAATGACTGGTCCAGCAGCCCACCCGAGACACTATTAATATTCTGTTATACTTGCAGATAGGAACCTAGCATAACCATCATCAGAGAGGCTCCCTGCAGAAACTGATAGAGACAGATGCAAAGACCCAAAGCCAAACATTAGGCAGAGCTTGGGAATCCTGAAGAAGAGGAGGAGGAAGGATTATAGGAGCCAGAGAGGTCAAGGACACCACAAGAAAACCTACAGAATCAACTAACCTGGGCCCATAGGGGTTCACAAAGACTGAAATGCCAACCAGGGATAATTCATGGTCCTTTAACTAGGGCTGTGCACGTATTTTCATACATTCAGATAAAAAGGGATGCAGTTAAATTAATGTGGTGTGACTCACTTATCAACTGCCAAATCTTAACTTATTCTTTGCATCACACAGAAATTAGATTTTTTTCTTTCTAGACATGTGCATCAACATTTGCAGACATACCCATTCCTCTTTAAAACAAATCTGATATATGCAAATTACTTTTACACAATGAAAGGAAGTATGGGTTGATTATTCATTTTAAAATGGATTCACACAAGAGACCTTGCTTAAATAGTAAGTATTCCAGTATACCTAAAACAGTTCTACTTCCTTTCTAATAATAATAATAGGTCTTAGAAATACACTCCAATATATGCTATTTACATGAATATAAAGCTTCAGGAAGTCCTACTGCTAGTCTTTGTCCCAATATGGTGACAAAGGTAGCACTGGAACTAAAGGGTTAAATACAGTGGCTGAAAACGGCATAGACACATGTTCAGGATAGTTTGATCCACACTCACAAGACTGTCATAATAACCTTCAACTTACAAACGTCATCCTTCGAGCCAGAGTGAAGGAGTACCAAAGAGTACAGTCAGTATGAAAAGGTGATCCCACAGAAGCAGGAAATACACAAAGACAAAGTGCAGAGATCCCCATTTACTTTCATTTCTAAGAAAACCTCTTAAGAGGTAGAAGGCTATGCCTAGAAAAGCAATCCAAATTTGATGATCTGGAAATGAAGTGTTTTGAATTGAGCAGCTAAACAGGGACAAGAAGAAGAATCCTGAGGAGCCAAATCACCACTCCTGGCTTCTTCCTGTTCTTTTCAGCGTTCCATCCTAAAAACAAATCCACAATCCATGACATCTCCAATGCACACTAAAAAGCTTGCAATTTAAATGATAGCAAAAAGCAGCCTTATAATGAAGTGAAATTGAAAAAAATATATATGACAAGGACAAAGCCACTGCAAGCATAGATGTTGTGATGACAACGATGATAACAAGGAGTCAGCAAAAGTGATGCCTAGGGTAGCCAGAAAAAACGTGAATAAAAAAAAAAAAAAAAAAAAAAAAAAAAAAAGACAAGAAAGGTCTGGGATAGTGGTTGTAAAGAAATAAAACTGAAATTACCTGTTTCCGCATAAATCTACAGGCTATAGCCACCGAAGGTGTTTCTGCTCTCCTTAACCACACAATTAAAGTATGATCACTCTGCAGTTTCCAGAAGAGCTCTAGAAACCAGCAATTTGCATAAAATGCACAAGGTTATACGCACCCTGAACTACACTCAAGGTGCATATCTACACACACATTTTATAGTAAGAAACTCTTCCGGCTTTGTGTACCTTTCTCTTAGCATTTTTAAGGCACTGAAAGACTAGTACAACACTCCTGTAAAGTTACCAACTGTACATGTGTATCTGCAGCTAAAATGGTGTTAAGCACTGTTGCTGCCTGTAAGTTCTGAAGTTACCAATGGCATATTTGTATCTGCAGCTTATCAAATGAGTAAGTGACACAGACACACTCTCCAGGCTGCACTTTAGATGTCACTAACCAAGATGTCTTTTAGAGAGTTCACAGTTCAAACTATGCTGTATGAAGCTAGACAAGTCTACGTCACTCGTGTGACCACTGAGGTGGTTTTTAGAAACATGTGTTTGCTATGCCATCTACCACCATGCTGAGTTTTGTATACAATGGCAGTATACACACTATGTGCATTTTTTTATATTATGCGAGATAGGGGGACAGACACGTTCACTGGCAGCAAAGTAAAGTGTCCTGAAACTTCTGGTATTTTTTAAACTAATCCAAATAAAGCACAAACACTTCAGTGCTGCAGAACTTAAACAAAAGCTTACCTTTTTCTGCAGACGGTGCCTCAATTATAGTGATTTAGGAGTAAAGAAGAGCAAAAACTTGTAAACAAGATAAATATGATCCTCCCTTGGGAAATAAGCTAATTAAATCTGCATACAAGGAGAATAAGCTGATACCTCTCAGGCCCAGAAGGCTGAGTTAATCAGCTTCGTCTATTAACAGATGTAGCAATGATGTCAAGCCAAGTGGGTAGCATTAAAATACAGGATTGAGAGAACACATCAGTCTGAGAGCAGAACTGCCTAGGCCAGGAAGGGGGGCGAAGCTTCAGGACCCGTGGACTGCAGATGCAGTGAGGCCTGACAGTCTCCTGCCCACTCCACTGCTCCTTTATGTGACTGTCTTGATTACTAGGCAACCGTGTGGGCACTAATCCAGTCCCCCAGGAAGCAGACAGGGATCCACAACCCCTCCTCTCCAAGTTTAAAGTCAAAGAAATCCTGAAAAAGAAAAATGCTTTTATATACAGCACTAAATTCTGGCATAACTGAACACGAAGGCTGTATCTACTTATTAATTTATTTATTATTGCGAATGGTCGTTTTTCCCCACCCAAACTGTATTTGGTTACAGGTAACAGGTGCCACCCCAGACCCCAATGGGAAACTTTGTAACCTTCACTCTACACTCCTTATGAGTTTTTTAAAAACATCTAAAACAATATTTTATTTTGAGATATAACTGAGAAAGGGTTCCCTGGATGTGAAGGCAAATATTCTGACTTGTAGAAAAGGACACACTCTTCACTAGTCCCCAGTAGAACTAGCCAATTAGCAATTCCATTTATATTTCTTTATTATATGACATCTTTGAGTATTGTAAAGTCCAGTCCATAATACAAGATCATTACTGCGCCTTGTAACCAGATCTCAGGGGTGACACATGCCCACCGCAAGTCTCTTCCCTAAGCCCACTACCAGTTTCCAAGCCACAGAGGGAGAATGTTAACATGTCAAAGAACAAACATATATTAATGGACCCTCCCATCCCACCTCACTGTTACCGTACATTTTTTTAAAGTAAAAAACCTAAATGGAATTATTAAGTAACAACCTTATTTTACCAAATGAAATTATTGGAAGATTATGGAGTATTTAAAAATTATCTATATACTCTATCTACTCTAAATACTTAACTCTAACGATAAGGTGACGATTAAACCACTTTAATTTGAAGCTACACATATTTAGAATTACATTTCATTTCCAAAATGAAGCAAGAAATCATAAAACTATATATCTGGCATCGATGTTTGAAAACTCCATGATTAGCATACAAAATACAGGACAATGGCACGAAATAGCATTATAAAGTGCTGGTGTTCAGTTCATTGAATGAGTCAGACTCAAGGCTTTAAACAAAGGCAACTTGTTACAAAATTATTGAGTATATTTTATTATATTTTAAAGTAACACCTGTTTTGGGGGTAGGATCTCAAAACAAAGTTTTTTAGTGTAGCCTTGGCTGTCCTAGAACTGGCTCTGTAGACCAGCCTGGCCTCTTACTCAGAGATCCACCTGCCTCTGTTTCCTGAATCTTGGATTAAAGGCATCCAGCAGCACCCAGCTTAAGTAATATTTTCTTATGATTACTAAAATGTCATATTCAGAGATAATCTGGAAAATCTAAAGTTCAAAGAAAAAATTAAAAGCATCCTTCATCCTATCAACCAGAGATGAACACTGTTTGTATCTAATTACACCATCAACAGTTCCATGTCACTCATTCTTCTAAAACCTTTTTTCGTAGCTGCCTTCTAACCCACCCAATTTAGAGCTATGTTAGAATTCTTTTCTACTGCTGGACAGCTGCACTGCCTTCAATGTCCTACTTGTGCTACATCTATGCAACGTAACAATTTACATATTTGCATGGAACTCAAAATGCCATCCAGCTCTAATTATACTAAGTTAAAGAAACTTTAAATTAAATGACAGGCAACTTAGTCATTTCTTTTTATCTGATAATCCACTTAAAAGTCACAAATAAAAAACAATACCTCAAATGAGTTACAAATGTTGCATGAACTCTGATAGTTAAAATACTGTTTAAATTTCTGCTGATTCATCAAGTACAGGGTCCCAAACGCATAGAAAACTTTTTCTTCATCCCAGAAAATATGTAAAACTACTAGACCAGTGGAGAAGATGAGCCATTTTCTCCCTACAAACACATTTCAACCAATGCATTCAGAAGGAATATTGGAAACAGAAAACTAGCACTGGAACACAAGCACAGCATATAGCCATGAGTGCTGAATTAGAGGAAGTTTAAAGAGAAACAGGACACTTGTGTAGCCTCAGAGTTCCTAGCACAAAATATTTAATAATTTCAAAAGGAAAAATACTGACCCTGCATAGTGTATAAGGTATTTACTTAACTCACAGTTTGGAATTCCAAGACAACGGCACTAGCAACCACTTAGCAAAGGTAGAAGTCTTTCGACTGCATCGTGTGTGTGTGTGTGTGTGTGTGTGTGTGTGTGTGTGTGTGTGTGTGTAACAGCAGCTTGAACTCAAGACTTAGCACATATCAGGCAAGGACTCCATCAATGACCTACCGCCTCCAGCCTCCAGCCTCTTGTGTTTTATTCTGAGATGAGGTCTTGCTGCAGTGTATAGGCTAGCCTTAAACTTTCAACTCCCTTGCCTTTGGCCCTGGGATACACAGGATTATAAACATGTATCATCACACCGCGCTCCGGCTGCTGGTTTTGTTTATGTTTACTTGTATTATAACCACCACTTAAAAGAGAATTTCCAAGATTCCTGAAACCACATACATCTCTCCCATCAGTGATGCCCTCAATGAGCTGATGGCCTCACGCTAAGGCCTACATATTTTTTTCAATTTTGTAATTGTTTTATTATACCATAAAGTATATTATAATAAATTAATAAAGTTCTAAGTATATGATTTTTTAAATTTTATTAATTTATTCATATTACATCTCAATGGTTATCCCCTCCCTTGTATCCTCCCATTCCTACCTCCCTCCCATTTTCCCCCCACTCTCCTCCCCTATGACTGTGACTGAGGGGGACTTCCTGTATATGCTCATAGGGTATCAAATCTCTTCTTGGTAGTCTGCTATCCTTCCTCTGAGTGCCACCAGGTCTCCCCATTCAGGGGACGTGGTCAAATATGAGGCATCAGAGTATGTGTGAAAGTCAGAACCCACTCTCCACTCAACTGTGAAGAATGTCCTGTCCATTGGCTAGATCTGGGTAGGGGTTTGAAGTTTACGGCCTGTATTGTCCTTGGCTGGTGCCATAGTTTGAGCGGGACCCCTGGGCCCAAATCTGCCTATAATAATGTTCTTCTTGTAGGTTTCTAGGATCCTTTGGATCCTTCAACTTTGCCATTCTCCCATGCTTCTCTCATCTAGAGTCCCAGTAGGATGTCCTCCCCTCTATCCCAGTTTCCTGGTTAGTGAAGACTTTCATGGGACATGCCTCTTAGGCTAGTATGCAGATATAAGTGAGTATATACCATTTGAGTCTTTCTGCTTCTGGGTTAACTCACTCATTATGATCATTTCTAGTTCAATCCATTTGTCCACAAATTTCGGGAATTCCTTGTTTTTAATAGCTGAGTAGAGGCCTACATCTTAAAGTTTCCACTCACTCTCAACAACACGTTGGGGATCAAACTATGAATTTCTGGTCTATAAATTTTTCCCTAAACCACAGCTTTGCCTTAACATTAAAGACACCTGGCAAGTATCGCCTTCGTCATTAGTCATCGGGAAAATGCAAATCAAAAGGACTCTGAGGTTCATTCCATCTTACACCCATCAGAATTGCTAAGATCAAAAACTCAAGTGACAGCACGTGTTGGCGAGGATGTGGAAAAAGGGGAACACTCTTCCATTGCTGGTGGGAATGCAAACTTGTACAGCCACTTTGGAAATCAATCTGGCGCTTTCTCAGAAAATTGAGAATAGTTCTCCCCTCAAGACAAAGCTATACTCAAATGATGCTCTACCATACACAAGGACATTTGCTCAACTATGTTCAGAGCTGCCTTATTCATAATAGCCAGAATCTGGAAACAACCTAGATGTCTCTCAGTCGAAAAATGGATAAAGAAACTATGGTACATTTACACAACGGAATACTACTCAGCTATTAAAAATAAAGTAATCTTGAAATTTTCAGGCAAATGGATGGAACTAGAAATGATCATCCTGAGTGAGGTAACCCAGACCCAGAAAGACACGCATGGTATATACTCACTTATAAGTGGATATTAGCCAACATAGATGCCCTTCTGAGAGTCTCCACTCAGCAGGAGATTGAAACAGATGCTGGGATTCACTGCTGGACTCCAGGTGAGAGCAGTATAGAAGAATGGGGGGATGGAAGGACCCTGAGGGTTTAGGAGCGCCACAAGGAGACCATCAAGGCTGGTGGATCTGGACCCAGTGGGGCCTGCACAAACTGTTGCACCAAAAAAAGACAATGCATGCAGTAAACCTACACACACACAGACACACACAGGTTCAGATCTAGCCAATAGACAGCTCATTCTCCACAGTTGTGAGGAGAGCAGGGACTGCCTCTAACATGAACTCTGGTGCCCCCATTTGATCACTTCCCCTTGGTGCGGAGGCCCAGTAGCACACAGAGGAAGAGGAAGCAGGCTATCTGGATGAGACCTGATAGGCTGTGGTCATATGGTGGGGGATGAGGTCCCCTTCTGTCAGAGGTCTAAGGGAGGGGAATAGGAAAAAAGAGGAGGGAGGGGATGGGAAGATACAAATAAGGGGATAACAATCTGAATAAATTACAATTTTTAAAAAAACCTATCCCCATAACATTTATGAAGTGTACCCTTTTCATAACGTGTTGAGAATCATAAGATTCTTTCAAGAACGGACAACATCAAGCTAATCATGAGTAAAGAGCAAATAAACCCAAATCGATATGTTCCTCTTAGTAACAGAAAAGTACTTTTCAAAAAAGTGTCAAGATAAGAAACGCACCCACAATGGCACCCAGTTCCTTACGTTGTTTTAAAGGTAAACATCACTCAGCCACTACCAGTATCAAAAAATTTTTATTTTTTTCTATTTTATCATAGCACTTTCTTTAAAGTGCCTAGAAGCACTCTGCTCCCCAATTCCTTTCACCTCCTGGTATTTACATAGCAATAGCAGGAAGAAATCCTGCAAGACTCTCAACACCATGCAATACTCAACTTCTTTCTTCGTTCTTAAAAAATATATATTAGGGCCTCAGAGCCGCCTGTGTGAAAAAGGCGTCTGCCGCCAAGCCAGACATGATTTTTATCCCCAGGACCCATGCAGTGGAAGAAGAGGACAGACTGCCTTGGGCTTTCCTCTGACCCCAGCATCCTCCATACACACAAATAAACAAATGCGATTAAAATAAATAGTAAAGAAAAATGAAGTCAAACAACTAAACCCAATGGCGTGTAATGTCTTAAGGATTATCCAACAGCGCAGTTAAAAAGTCACCAGGTCTTAAGAACCTAAAGAAAACAACTTTTACCTGGCCTGACTTCCGCCAACACTTTCCCCTTTCCCAAGTGTAACCTTTCAACCTTTCTGTGTTATCTAACTTAACTGTGAGGTGGAAAACTTATTAAGGCCCTACAATTAAAAATTAACAAACGGTCGAAACAAGCCTGACAGGCTAGTAACGACATAATGCTGTCACGTATAAAGGAAACGAAAAGGACAGCAGGCAAACTTTTGGAGCACATCACAGTGAGGCGGTCAGTTCTGAGACACACACATCCCCGCGCCCCGCAAATCTCTCCGACTCCTGGCACCCTCAGACTTTCAGGAAGTTGATCTCAACACCAGGGGAACTAAGTGTGCTTAAGCGGAAAGCCTGTAAGCTGAGGGGCTTCACGATCGAACTCGGTGAGGTGCTGTTTGACCAGCTTTGGGCTGTTTTAATACAGACGCCCTGTTTGGTCGTGCATGGACAGTGGGGAGCAGCGAGGACAGCAGAGTCTGAACCGAATACCACTGAGGAACCCCGAAGGTCCGGGAATATGGGGGCGGGGAGTGGGGGGCAGCACTTGCCTCCCATTCCTGCAAGAATCGCTGGGCCTCGCCAGAACCAACAGTCTTATGTCTCCTAAATTCGTCCTTCACGTACTGGTCGCCCAGGGCTTTGAGGTCCGGGGGAAGAGCCCGGTGTAGCAGTAAGATACGCCTATATAAAGACCGGACTCGTGAAACATGCCGCGCCGGCATGGCTCCGTTCGTGCTCCACCCGCCGCGCCTGCGCAGAAGGTCGGCGCGTCTCCGCCCCTCCGGGAAGGCTCCTTTGGGAAAGCGGGCGGAAGAGGGCGCGCTATCTTTATCCGGTTTGGTCCCTCAAAGAATCTTGTCCTTCCGGAATCTCAGATTTTTATTTTTTATTTTTTGTGATGACAGAACTCCCCTTTTCCCCTTCCTCCCCACCCCCCATCGCTGTCCGGTTCTGCTAGAGGCGTGGCTTTTGAGGAGTCGCTGCAAATTCTTGAGCTTCCTAGAGAGATAGTATGTATATAAGTCAAAAGTCTTGAGTGAGCGAATTTTTTTGTTACTACCAGAGCTAGCTCATAGTCGTTTCCATTCCTCAGTTCCTTCTTAAAAAGACTTCATCAAAATCGGTCTCCTCCAAAAATCCTTCCTTGCTTAATCCAAACTGTCAAGGCTATTCGTCGGAGGGAGGTAACTGTGGGATTCGTTGTTCCTTTCAACAGCCCACGCCAGTGCTGTACGTGTGTGTGTGTGTGTGTGTGTGTGTTTTCCCTACAAGCATAGCTTCTTCCAGGTAACTAACACACGTGAGCCCTAGCTGGCACACTTCATATGTCCAGGTCAAGTTGTCTGTGGAAGAATCTTGGGAGGAGTTTTAAGCGTATTTTTTCCCAAGGACACGATCCTGACGATTTTTATTAAACAATGTGATATGAAAACCAGAAATCTAGATGTTCACAAGTCCTAACTTGGGTAGAGATGATTTAAAAAAAAAAAAAAAAAAAAAAAAAAAAAAAAAAAAAAGGTAACTTTTTCCAGAGCCAATTGTTCCTTGTTCCTTGTCCTTACTTTTTTGTTCCTAATTGTTAGGCCTCTGCTTCGGTCTGCCTACCTGTGATGTCATTGCCTACCTAGCATGGGGGCGAGGCCCTACCCAAGATTATAAAAGCCCAAACCCAGTTTGTGTGTCTTTTTCTCCACTCTCTCCCTATCTCTCTGTCTCTCTCTCCCTCTGGGGTACCCCTCCTCCCCCATTTCCTTCTCACCCCGTGCTCACTTAATAAATCTTATATAATCTAATATCTGTTGCCTGGCATCTTATTTCTTATTTTCAATTATTAAACTAATACATTCTTAATCCTTCAGCAAATCACCAAAATCAAGCATTATGTCCTGCCACACCCTGTACCATAATCCCTTTCTACTGAATAGCTTCCTTCTCTGTGTTTCCTGCCTCTGGCCACAGTGAGCTTCAGTTAATGAAGTACCTAGCCTGTAAAGTAGATAAAGCCATTCCTCTGCTTGAGGAATCCCCAGAGGCGTTCCATTAGTGTAAAAGCCAAAGTCTCTTTACCTCTAGAAAGTAAATTTCTATTTACTCACTCGCTAATTAGTCAGTTTCAGTCACATTGGCCCTCTGCCTTTTCATCTTTGAAAACATCAGGCACACCCCCAACCAAAAACCTAAACTCTTGACAAGCTTTTGTTTATCAGTGGTATTGAGTGCCTCAGGATTTGCAAGTAGGTAAAACAACACCAGTTTGAGAACTCAGAGACACTGGATTTCTGTCCATGCAACAATTATGAATTCAAAAAAGACAAAAAGCTACAAGATTTTGCTCTTTCCCAGGTCTCACGACAGTGCCACAAAAATAAGAAGCACTCCCGTATTTATTGCCTTGAATAGATTTTTCCCTTTTACTAAACTTTAAGGAAAATATTTGTCTAAAAGGATTTTTTAATGGATTTAATTTGGTATTGTGACAAACCACATTAATGGCAAGGATTGAAGAGCAGTGTGGCTATTTCAAGAAATTTTTTCTAACCATATTTCATCTGTTAACGTCCCTGTAAATTAAAATTTATTTTCTTATTCTAGTTTACTTTTTTCTGGTTTCCCTTAAAGTAAAATTACAGGTACAATAAATACTTCTTTCAGAGCCAAAGCTCTTTATAAGAATGTGGAAAAGAACACTCTGCCAATGAACTAATAAAAGAATCAATTCAGCCTAAGGAAAAGAGGAAAGAGCCACAAAGCATTAGCAAACTAATGATCAGAAATGGAGGTGATGGGCTGAAAATATTTGAAGATATAGTGGTAGGGTTAGACCTTGAGAAAGGGAATCAAGCAGTGGACACAATGGCAGAAGAATCTTTTTTCCACAATGTGCAAGACAGTGCACTATTTTGAGGATGAAACTTTTAACTGTGCTTTCCTCTTGTGGTCAAAGTATCCATAAACTGAAAATAATATTTGATTTGAATTCTTGGCTGTTGATCCAGATTAGCTACACTTCCCTTCGACCACAAGAGGAATATTATAATTGGAAGGTAATGGAATCAGGAAGAGTTTCTGTGGGTCACATGCCACACAAGTAGAGATGGAAGAAGCAGGTAGAAATGGTATTGACAAGCAGAGTTGAGTTTTGGCTGAAAAGAGAGAGAAATGGTGAAAGGAAAACAAACAAACGCCAGAAAGAAAATATCTGCATGGGGCATTCTGAATTGATACTTTGTTACACTCCAATATTTATATTAAAATGTAGAAAATAGATCTTACTATCAATACTAAAGCATTTTTAAGGGCTGGAAAGATGGTTCAACAGTTAAGAGTGCTTGCTGCTCTTAGAGGGAACATGGATTCAGTTCCCAGCACCCACATAACCGCTCACAGCTGTCCAATACAACAGTTCCAGACAACCCAACTCTCCCTCCTGGCCTCCATGATCACCAGTCATATCCATGGTGTACAGACATGCATAGAGGCAAACACTCCTACACATAAAAGAAATGTCTGGAGTAGTACATCCATTTTTTTTCTCTGTACTGAGGATTAAGCTCAGGGCCTGACACTAAGCAAGCACTCTTCCACTGAGCTACATTTATTCCTCCCTTTTAAAAATGTTATAGTCTGCCAGGCCCAGAGGCGATGGTAAGCAGGTCATGGGCTGACCAACTCAACTACCACCCAAACCCAGATTTAACTCTCTGAGTTGGTCCACCCCAACACTTACTCTGTCTATGAGCTGATGGAGCATGTAAAGGAGTCCATTCTCCATCACTTGAGCTGGAGGATCTTCATGACTCTGGACAACAGCAAACCTTGGCAACGGTTTAGTATTGATTGTATGGCAGAAGCCAGAGGCCTATGAACCAAGCCAATGGCTCATTGCAATGAACATTCGGCATATAAAGCAGTTTGGGAAAAAAATACTGTGTGACACACTGCAGCTTCGAATGCCACTACGATGAGCAAATATATGATGGAGAGGTGGGAAAGATGGAGAAACAGAGTGGAGCACGGTCGAGAAAGGCCGAACTAGAGAAATGACAACTGTGACATGTGTGGAAGAAGGCTGCAGATGGTGGAGGAAGAGATAATTACACAGTAGGGTCCTTAGGGTGGTGAGCAGCAGCCAGAAGCTTTTGCCAACTCAACCCCCTTCCCCAAGCTGCCCAGCCACCCCACCACTCTGAGTAGCGACAGGATGTTCAAGATGAAGATGGTTTGTTTTTGGATTGGACCTCCTGGGAATTCCTCCATGGTCCATACTTCTCCCAGAGGCCATGCTGGTCTATGGTCATGCTTCAACAGAGGGTCATGTTGATGTCCTGAGGCCGTACTACCACCAAAGAACAAGTACAGGTGCTGATGTTGGAGACCATGTGGATGTTCGAGGTATGTGCTGTTGCCACAAACTATGTGGAAGCCCAGGATCCATACTCCCTCTTAGTGTAAAAGGCAAGGTAATTTTGCAGTGGTATCAATGACTTCAGATGCACAGTTGAAAAGGAGGGACATAGAAGGCTTCTGGAATAACCCCAAAAGTAACAGCCTAAAAAGGAAGCCATTAAAGAGAACTCTTAAAAACTTTGATAAGATGCTGAAGTGTAGCTCTCCACAATTGATGTCTTCTGATGGGGTGTGAGTGGGGAAGGACTCCATTTTCTTTAAGGGCTGGACACTGGGAGTTTGACCATGCTCCACTGAGTATATGGACAACACAAAATGGACCATTTTTTTCCCTCTTTCTTTCTCTCTCTCCCTCTCTCCCTCTCTCTCTCTCTCTCCTTTCATTTTTTCTTTCTGCCATTTCTTTGGTGGGGTGGGGAGAGGGAAAGGTCACAAGGGTGGGGGAGTGGACATGGGAGGACTGGAATGTGAGTGTGACTGGCCTGCGTAATGTGAAATTCCCAAATAACCAATAAAAATATTGTGTAAACAGGCAGTGATATAGCCACCCCTAAAGGCTCTGATGACCGTGGGAAAATAAGCAACACCAAAGCCAGCCTGGAAGCATGTCATCGGAAACACATCACCACCAGCCCACAGGATTCAGGTTCCCAAAACCAAGTGTACACCCTCTGCGCATGCGCTAGGTTGACTTATAAAAGGCAATTCCTCCCATCCTCAGACACATGTATGCCTGAGCACGCGTTTGCACGTTTTGTGCATGTGCTGGGTACCTCATAAACTGAATTCCTCCCATTCCCAGGACCCCTTTTTCCCTCGTGTGTCTCCAGAGACTGTCTCTGTATTCCCTTCCCTTAATAAGCCTCTTAAGTGGATCAGCTGTCTGACATGATTTCTAGTTCACCATACAGTCCCTCCACATATATCCTAATAAATATTATGTTGGGAAAATATGTTATATTCTGAAACAATCTCTCATTAAATTGCTCCAGACAATCCTTCAGCCCTCTATATATTCCAGTCTGGCCTTGACTGGAATATATATACATCTGCCTTGATTCATAAGGAGCAGGGATTATGGATGCGTGACTACTAGTTTTCATGAACTTAAAGACCAGAGAGATTATAGACTAAGGCTGGCCTAATCACAGTGACAATTTGTAATCATCCCAGTCAACACCAGAAATATTCTTCATTCCTTACTTTGAATGTTATGTTTATTACCACATTGAGGTGACAGATGTATAAAGAAAAATATTCTTTAGATACTTTTACTTGGTATCTGAATATTTCTAGTTATTGAAGTGCAATGATAGGAAGTAAATAAAATTTCAAGTTAAACATTAAGATCAAAGTATGAAAGAAGCAAATAAATTCATGGAAAATCTGTTCTCCATAAATAAAGTTAGACAATAGTCTTTTTATTCCTAATTCTCTACAACGTGTTGCATAAATAATAACAAAGAGAAGTAAGTGCAATTATATCGGAAAGGAAAGAAAGACTCTACATCTGTAAGTGATGTTTTCAAATGCTTTCAGTTGTTTATGAATGGAAATGAGGAAGTCAGCCAAAAATCTAGGTTAAAATTTTAGTTTACTAACTTAATAGCATATATAGCTAACTACAAAAAGGGGTTAGATTATAAATTGATTTTTTTTTAAAGTTTCCAATGGAGGTAAAATAGGAAAGTTGTATTTGGTCACATACAAACACAGTTCATAACTGCTTTTGTTTGTAGGGTGCCTTTCTGTGTTCAACCATCACAAGTAATCTTATTCTGCTCATCTTCATTATCTATATCTGAATTGTATCCAGTGTTTCAGCAGATGAATTTAATCTACTCATATTTATCACTAAATGGCCTCTCAGAGCTTCTATTGTTGTTGTACATTCAGTGTTCTACTTATCAATTTTTCTACAATACCTTCTAAATTATTGACTTTTTATAATGAGAAGTTTCCTAGTCTACTCTTTACTGGTATTACCCTTACACTGTGATATGTGCCAATATGATGTTTCTCAAAAATATCTTAAGATAACCAGTGATTTGGTCCTCTTCAAAATAAGACAGAAGCATTAGCAACGTTCTCTCCCTTGATAACTTCTCCAATAAACAACGTTGATGGCAGTGGAATTACAGGGACAGATTATTGCATTAGTACATTTTCTGAGCAATCAACACTTATGAATACTTAATTAGCATCCATTTCTTTATCCTAGGTTCTTGGCATGGTTTTGGTGGGTTTCATTTGTTCTGTTGTGGTTCTAATCCATTTCAAACTAAAGGTATCAGACTTTTAAATCTATGAAATGCTACTCTTTATCTTTGTTTTCCCTTGCTTTCTGAGTTTGATTTCATGATTTGTTGTTGCTTTTGTTTTAAAATTAATTTTCATCTTTATGTGTCTGTGTGAATGTATGCCACGCATGTGTGTTCCAAATGGGCCAGGAAAGACCACTGAATACCCTGAAATGGGAGCTACAGAAAGTTATTTTCCCCTGGAACTGGAGTTTGAGGTACTTATGAGCCATTTAGTGTGAGTGCTGATAACCAAACTCAGGTCCTCTGGAAGAACAGGAAGCACTCTTAACTGCTAAGCCATCTATACAAGCTCAGCTTACTTGATTTTTAAGGTAGTATCTTGCTAAATAATCCAGAGACATATAGATATGTCTTTGTATCTAAAAACAATCATGCATGACTAAAGACAGATCAAAAAAAGAATCTAGAAGAGCTTGAGAACATATATATATATATATATATACATACATTAAATAAATAATAAATATAGATTATGTGTGATTTCAGAGATGGTAAAACTAGAGACACATATGCAAGATTGAGGCAGGAGGACGTGGAAAGGGCAACCTCTTAAAGGAATAATCTGATGTTTACGTGCAGAAGAGGCTACTAAAGGACCTAACACATAGTTTCATAAAGGCTTTGCATGAACCCATTCAGACAACGTGCTATGCACTGAGGATTACTCAACTGTCTATGTTGAACTAAAAAGGAAAAAGAGATTTCCAGGGGTTGATGATGACCTGGAGGTAGGCAGTGCTCAGAGAGAACAGATATGAAGCTATGGAGGACATTGTATTTAAGAGTTAATGGAGGGCTGGAGAGATGACTCAGTGGTTGAGAGCGCCGCCTGCTCTTCCAGAGGTCCTGAGTTCAATTCCCAGCAACCACATGGTGGCTCACAACCATTTATAATGTAATCTGATACCCTCTTCTGCAGATAAAGCACTCATATGCAATAAATAAAATAAATAAATATTTTTTAAAAAACATTTTTAAAAAAAGAGTTAATGGAGGAATGGAATAAATAAAAACCATCCCCACATTTTTCTTGTGGAAATATTACTAATATGCAGAAGAATTATGAAGAAAATTGGCTTATGGAAATGTATTCCATTTTGATGATAAAGAGTTGGAAGGGGCAGCCTACATTATATGATGTGCTGAAAAGTTGACTAATAGTGTAAATACTTTGCCATAATGGCCTAAAAGTGTGGTTCTCAATTTTCACTGAAAGTTATAATTACTTGGAAAATCAGAGGCCTCACTCTAAGCCTCTTGAATTAGGCTTCTCTCTGTACCTCCAAGGGTGAGGCTGGGGAATTGATATTGCTTAAAAGCTCCCCCAAAGTGATTCTAATGATCAGTCAAAATTAAGAACTAGTGGTTAAATCCCCATCTGGGAAATACTTGGTTTTTGGGAAAGGTGCCTGTTATGGTTTGAATCTGACACATCCCTCACAGCTTCGTGTTTTGAGTGCTTATTTTTTTTTCATCCAGCACATAATTGAAAGAGGCTGTGGACCTTATAGGAGGTGGTGCTGACCTGACAGAAGCAGATCATCTTCAAAGTTATACATGTCTCATGAGATCTGGCCTTGCATTCTGTTCCCAGGTCTCCTACCCTGTATGGGGACTTCTCCACTAAACACTATTACTGTTATGGACTCGCTTAATTTCCCTGCCACAATGAACCAGTCTCTACCCATCTATCTATCTATCTATCTATCTATCTATCTATCTATCTATCTATCTCCCCCTCTCTGAAACTGTGAGCCAAAATAAACCCTTCCTCCCTGAAGTATTTTTTGTCACAGAAATTGTCTTAGTTACCTTTCTGCCATTGTGACAAAATACCATGACCAAGATGACTTACAGAAGGAAGGATTTATTCAAGGCTTACAGTTCTAACAGGACAAGAGTCCGTCTTCATCATGTTTGGGAGCATGACACCAGGCTAGCAGGCAGGCAGGAAACTGAGCAGCAGCTGAGAGCTGACATTTTGATTCACAAACAGGAAGTAGAGAGAGACCAGTGGGAATGGAAGAGTCTTTTGAAACCTCAGAGCCCACCCCAAGTGACACACCTTCTCCAACACAGACATATCTCCTAATCCTTCCCAAGCAGTTTCACCAAGTAGGGCCCCAATTCTCAAACACATGAGCTTGCAAGGGGAAAAAAAGTATCTAAAACAATACTCAAAAAAACTATAATACTGCTGAAAACTAGTTATTACATGTTCCTCCTTCTCAATTCTAAAGAATTTTTTCCAACAAGATAAATAAATATTTTATGTATTTACTAATATTTAAGTAGTAAAAGGGTCATGCCTAATGACACAACCTGTAATTCTAGCTATTTGGAAGGCTGAGGCAGAAGGACTACAGTTCAAAGCTAACCCAGGAATATTAAAAAGACCCTGTCTCAGAATCAAGTTAAAAAAAAAACTGTCTGAGGAGACAACTCCAAATGGTAGAGCATTTGCATAACAAGAGCATTTGCATAACATGCATGAGGCCCAGATTCAATCCTCAGCACCTAAAATTTAATGTGCAAACAGAGTATAAAAGTAATACACGGGGCTAGAGAGATGGATCAGTGGTTAAGAGCGCTGCCTGCTCTTCCAAAGGTCCTGAGTTCAATTCCCAGCAACCACATGGTGGCTTATAACCATCTGTAATGTGATAGGGCACCCTCTTCTGGCTTGCAGGAGTACATGCAAGCAGAGCACTATATACATAATAATAAATAAATCTTAAAAAAAAAAAGTAATACACATTTGAGAAGCAGAATTCAAATTAAAAACATCTGAGACCAAAGCTGTGAGTTATATGCTCGTTCATAAGGTGAAAGTGATTGGAACTACAGGGTTCTCTGGAAAGCTCACCTCTCAGTCTTTGTACACACCACATACTCAATACCACCTGTGTCTCGAGAAATGAGTTAAGCTTCCTAGATAACTAATGGATACTAAAATATGGCTTAATATATCCAATATTGGTACTTTTTTTTAAAGAGTAGAATAAATTTGTTGAGTAGAAGACTGCACAGTAATTGGGAGTGCAGACCTATGAGCCAAAATGCAGATATCATCTGTATCTGTCCTCTTGTCTGGCACACCTCCCCCCCATAGCCTTGATCATGTCCTGACTCGCCTGAGAAACACCACCCGTCTCTGTCACCTTCCTGTATTCTCATGGTATCAGTCCATTGAACTCATATTTAATTGAACACTTAAGGTTAAAAAAAAAATCTCTCAGTCTCCTCTGTCTTCTCTGTAAGCTACCATCCTATCACCAACTTCTTTTCACTGTCATGCTTGAAATTATGTATCCCCACTTCTTCCATTTGCGTGTCCAGTCTTCATTTAACCCCACACAACTGCTCCTCTGAATCATCTTCTCCAACATCCATAGGCTCTTGGCTCTGTTCAAGCATACACTTGTCCCTAACTTTCTAGAAACCTTTTCGCCGTTGACTTCCATACATCTGTGCAGTCAGGGTGACCCCCCGCTACCAAGGCTCCACAGCTTATGTCTTTTTAGTTGGCTACAATTCTTCCATAGATTCAGCCCAGCTCCCTAGCAACGCGCTTGTTGTTTCCCAACTGGTGATTCTCTGCTGCCCCTACCTGGCCAAGTTCCTACTAAATCACGGCAGAGCCTTCCTAGACCCTTCCTTACCTTTTCCAAAGCCAAGCTGCTTTCAAACTGTGTCAAGAGCTTCCGATCCCATCTCAGTTTCAGCTTTCCTTTCTAGCACAAGATTAGTTCAAGAAGACTGGCCAGCCATCCCTTCAGAGCTTCTGAACCAAGACACATTCATTTTCCTCCTGTGACCCTTTTCTCTTCGATCTCTGTCAGCTTACCTCGACTCAAAACTTAGACAACTTCTGTGACACGTTTTTCTTATTATTTGTTGTTGGGGAATCCTTCTCGAGATCTCCTTTGTAAACCAGTAAACTTCCAAACTTCTTCCTTTCCCCACCTGTCTGAATTCTGATCGTTCTTGAAGAATGTATGGGCTCTAGCCGGCCTGAGCGCGGCAAACATGGCTCTGGCAAGTCTTCCCCTTCCGCCAATCCCTCCTCCTTGCTAAAGGTCACTAGATTATGTTCTTAAAGGTTCACTTCCAAGATCCAGCTTTCAAAGTATTGAAGTCCAGCCATTAAAAGCCCCCTTTTTGCTCAATTAAAGTTAAACACCTCTTCCTAACGTGGGGTTTTCCCTTTTCCCTTTATAAATTGCCATTTGCCTATAGGCCAAGTCTGTCTCCTCTCTATCCGGAGGCGGCCTTTCTCCCTCCAGGACAAATATCCCTTCCCCTCCTCTCCCTTGCTCCTTTCCTCTTCCCCCTCATTATCTTTCTCCTGTCTTTGCCTCTTAATTCCCTCTGATGCAAATCAATCTCCTCTGTGGTAAGAACTCGGTCTTGTCTTGTCCTGTGCCTACACCAGTCCTTTCAAAAAAGAGGCTAGTATTCTTCAGGTTGGATTTTTTTCCCTGTCTCTAATAATGTCAATAATAGTTAAATTCATCTGTTTGATGGCTCAGAGGTTAAGAGCACTGTCTGCTCTTCCAGAGGTCCTGAGTTCAATTCCCAACAACCACATGATGGCTCGTAACATCTATAATGAGATCTGGTGCCCTCTTCTGGCTTGCAGGTGAACATGCAGGCAGAATACTATGCATAATAAATAAATCTTTAAAAAAAATTCTGTTTGAAAATGATCTCTCTTGGCACTGAGCTGCGCCACCTTGGTGGAGGAGTGGCATGGGTAACATAAGGCTGATTTTCTTAGACTTCCTTTATGTCTGTTTGTCGTCATTTTTCATTTACTAATAAGATGTACCATTTCTGCTAAAGTCCCAGACTCCCATTTGTGGGAACTGTCAAAGTGTGACAGTTCTCCAAGGAAACAACTCAAGGGACTCCTACTCTGCCATCTTGCTAGTGCATTGGGTCACTCAGATTCTTAAACAGGAGTTACACCCAAGCCCCCTAGTCCATAAGAGGACAATGGTTTTCCGTCCTGATTCTGCAAGAGTTGGCTTCGAAATGCCTACCTCATGCAAACCTGCTGAGCCTGCTGAATAGGATGAATCCAGCTGGATCTAATTGGCTCTTGGCATCAATAACGGAATGGAACTTTCGAGTCACATTGGCTTTATGGAAACATTTTCATTATTATTACTCATATTGGCTGTGAAAAATATTACTGAAAAATTAAGTGAAATTGTTTTTACTTTGTACATGATATAGGCATGGTTATAATGAATAAAGATTACTTATTTATGGAAAGAAGAGAAGACCCAAATAGTCTTGAAAAACACATTATTTTGTGCCATTTCCTCCAAAGCTTGAACCCTGGAACCATGGCAAGAAACAGTAAAGGGATGAAGCAAAAATAGACACTGAAGAAATGATAGACATACGGAGAAAACCTGGGGTCAGGTAGATTATCTGATAGAGTGGCACTAAGTACTACATCAACCCAGAACTTCACTGTATTTATTTGGTACATCACAGGGACAAGGTTTAGCTAGTCTCTGTAGGAGAGTAGTCTCCAGATGTAAAACATCCTCTAGGAGGAATCTGCTGTTGGTGGTTTTTGCACATAGTGGGTGATCATTTATAAACATTGAAACTTGGACCAGAGGGAAGGCTTTGCTTTTCAGATCCTGACCTGGGGGAAAGGGTTTGCCAATTTCCCATGAGTCTGAGGCCTTGGTTCTTGACCCGACTGGTTCATGTTAAACAATTCATTTAGAACTTCACCTGCTCTTTACACATTCACTCAGGACTTTCTCTACTCCCTATAATTTGGGAACAGTGAATTTCTAAGACTATCTTTAAAACATCTAAACAGGGCTGCAAAGATAGCCAGTGGTTAAGACAGGACCAGGGTTCAATTAGCAGGATCTACAACCCACCTGCAACTCCAGAGGATGCAGCATCCTTTTCTGGCTTCCTAGGGCACAAAATGCACCTGCTGCCCAGACGTACACTCAGGCAGAACACTCCCAATGAAAACAAAAAGTTAAAAAGTTAAACGAATAGACTCACTGGGAAACCCAGAGGCCACTCCACCAGGATAGCAGGTAGGCCAACTGCAGATCTTTACCTATCCCCCTCTCCTCCAAATCCATTCCTCCCATCTCATCCCCACTTTGTCTAGGATCACCTGCTGCAGCCTGCCGCCTCCCCCCTCCCCAACCCCCATCTCCAGTGGATCGCACAGATCAAACTTCCTTCTCCCTACTCATTGCTTTCTCCAAGGCCCTCTATTCTGATAGACAATCCCTGAAAACCCACAGGCTAACTGCAGATCTTCACTTCTCCCTCTATTTACCCAAGCCCAATCCCCCAGGCCCACCTCCAGCTCTGTAGCACACCACCTGCTGTGGGCTCCTTTCCCCACACTCTGTCTCTGTTCTCGGGGGGGGGGGGCTAAGCAGATCCTGATGGGACACCGTGCTTTTCTCCCTCCTGTGTATTCCTTTTGTCCCAGGCCCCCTAGGCCTTCCCTTTCCTAAATGTCAGCTCCTACTATGTAGGAACACATTTTTTGTTCTTTATTTATATTGTAAAATTTATTAATTCATTTTAATCCCAACTGCAGCTCACTCCCTCCTCTCTTCCTGGTCTATCCCCATCTCTTGCCCCTTTTCTCCTCCCATTCTCCTCAGAAAAGGGGAGTCCAACCACCACCACCACCACCCCAGGCATATCAAGTCAAATCAGGACTAAAGGAATTGTCTTCCAATGGGGCCAGATAAGGCAGCCCAGCTAGGGGAAAGTGATTCCTAACAAGTGGAGTGGGCATGTCTCTGACATGGACTGTGTTGCCTGCTTTTAGAAACACATTTTACTTGGAGGTCCCAGTGGCCACACATATAAGACATCTAGAAGAATGTGCTACCAGGCAACACATGACCGCCACATTCTAAGAAGCAGAGAAGGTGACAACCAAGGAACAAAACACCCACCCATGAAAGGTAAGACCCAGATATTATCACCTAGAATGACAATCTTTCCAAACCCAGATGACTAGAATTCAGAAGAAGAAAAAAAATCAGTAATAGCCAGGACACTATGTTTCCAATAGAACCTAGCAACCCTACCACACCAGGCCCTGAGTATTTCAATATAGCTGAAGCACAAGAAAAAGACCTTAAAAATGAATGTTTTGTGAATATGATATAGTTCATTAAAGAGACAATTAACAACTCTCTTTTAAAAAAATCTATGAAAACATAAATTGTGAAAGGAAAAAAAATAAAACTACTGGGTAACTGAAAGTAGAAATAGAATTTGAAAAAAATAACCCAAACTAAGGGAAATATGGTGATGAAAAAATTAGGAACTCAAACAGAAACTTCAGAGGCAAGCCTCTGGACAAAAAAGAATCTCAGGCCTCAAAGACACAATAAAAGAAAAGGTTACCTCCATCAAAGAAAATGTTAAACATAAAACGCTCCTGGTATAATAGATCCGTGAAATCTGGGACACCATGAAAAGACCTAATCTATGAATAATAAGAATAGAAAGACAGGAAACCCAGCTCAAAGGCCCAGAAAATATTTTCAACAAAATAATAGAAGAAAATTTACCTAACCTTAAGAAGGAGATGCTGAGAAGGCACAAGAAACATGCAGAACAACAGGTAGACCAAAAAATAAATTACCCTGGCCACATAAAAAAAGTAACACACTAAACATAAAGGACAAAAAAAAAAAAAAAAAGAGTATTAAAATTCTCAAAGGAGACTTGACATCTTAGAGCAATAAGACAACTGAAGGAGATTAAAGGGATACAAATTGGGAATGGAGAAATCAAAGGATCTTCATCTGCAGAGAAAATGACAGTGTACATAAACGATCCTAAAAACTCCACCGGGAAACTCCTACAGCTGATAAATACTTTCAAGCAAAGTCAGTGGATACAAAACTTAGTAGCCCTGGGCTGGAGAGATGGCTCAGAGGTTAAGAGCACAGTCTGTTCTTCCAAAGGTCCTGAGTTCAATTCCCAGGAACCACATGGTGGTTCACAATCATCTGTAATGAGATCCAGTGCCTTCTTGTGGTGGGCAGGCACACATGTGGGCAGAATACTGTATAAATAATAAATAAATCTTAAACAAACAAACAAACTTAGTAGCCCATCAGCTCAGGCTTAATGTGGACCCACTAGAAATGGTAGAGAAGGCTGTCTCTGGTCTGGACTTAGTTGCCTGCTTTTTGATCACTTTTGGGTCACGGATACTAGCCATAAAGTACAGGATAACCATGCTATAGTCCACAGATTCAAAGAACCATCCTGTCTTGGCTAGATGTGCTCCATCAGGCTACATCCTCTTTCTCCATCTTTTCCTCCCTCCTCTTTCTCCTCTCTTTCCCCTCCCAACCTTCCCAGCCTCGTGGTCCCTACCTCAGACCCCAAACCCAGAAAGGATGTTCTGCCTACGTCTATTCTGCCCAGTAATTGGCTCTCAGCAACTTTTTAAACCAACTAGAAAAAATTGGGGAGCAAAATTTACACAACAAACACCAGTGTCTGTGAGGAAACACTGGTCTACAACCAGATTATGGGGGCCAGAATTTGGTATTTGTACACATAGCACCAGACCAAGACCCAATGAGTTGGGGTGCTGGTGGCGGGGTGGAGTGGGGGGGGATCTCTGGGATAAGCTAGAAACCTAGGACAGTGGAAACCTCCAGGAATTTATGAGGCTGACCCTAGCTAAGACTCCGAGCAAGAGGAGGTAAGGAACCTTTAGCAGCCACCTCCTGTAGCCAGGCAAGACTCCCAGCCACACAACCTTCAACCCACAAGTTTTTCTTCCTATAAGATATGCAGGGATAAAGATGGAGCAAAGATTGAAGGAATGGCCACCCAATAACTGGCCCAACTTGAGACCCATGCCCTGAGAGGGAACCCACCCCTGGGACTATTATGATATTCTATTATAGTTGCAGACAGAAGGGTAGCATAGCTGTCATCTGAGAAGATTTACCCAACAGCTTACAGAAACAGATGTAGAGGCCCACACCTAAGCATTAGATGGAGCTCCGGAAACCTTGTGGAAGAGAGAGAAGAAGCATTGAAGGAGCCAGAGAAGTGGGGATCAACACAAGAAAACCCATAGAATCAACTAACCTGGGTCCATAGGGGCTCATAGAAACTTAACTGCCAACCAGAGAGCATGCATAGGACCCAACCTCCACACATGTGTAACAGACGTTCAGCTTGGTCTTCATGTGGAACCCCTGATATCAGGAGCAGGGACTATCTCTGACCCTGTTGCCTGCCTCTGGATGCCTTTCCCCTAACTGGGAGCCCTTGCCTAGCCTCATTAGAAGAAGATGCGCCCAATTCTGCTGCAACTTGATATATACCAAGGTGGGTTAATATCTATAGGAGGTCTCCTCTTCTCTAAGGAGGAAGGGAGGGCAGATGGAAGGAGGGACTTTGGAGAGCGGAGGGAGGAGAAGCTCCTATCAGGATGTAATGTAAAGTGAACTAATTAATTAATTAATGAGTGGAAAATAAATAAATTTCAAAAAGAAAAAACGAAACAAATATCTATGTATATTAAAATATATTATATTTATGATAAATATATAACATATATGTATTTATGTATATTTACACACACATACATACATATGGTAGAAGGTAGGCATAGTGGTGAATGCCTTTATTCTAACACCCAAGAGGCAAAGACAAAAGAATCTCTGAGTTCAGGGCTAGCCTGGCCTACAGAGTGACTTTCAGGACAGCCAGGGTACACAAAGAAACCCTGTCTGGAAAAACTGAATATACACATATATATGATAGACCTGTGGAGTACACATTCACATACACAGACATATGAGCATCTATATACACACATTTGTGAGCACGTACCACACATACTTTGTCTGTATATAAGTAATAAACAACGGAAGCTAAATAAAATTATAATTTAAGAAGGGGATTGCATTTATGTTGTGATTCCTTTTACTCCTTGAGCAAGCTTCTAGCCAATCCACTGATTACAAAGGGCTGCTCAAGATACCTAAGCAAAAACCATCTCTCCAAGTTGCATACCATGACTCCCACAGTGCTCTCATCAGAGACCTATAAAAAGCTTAGTAAGTAACGTAGCCCTGAGGAAGAAATGGTCTCTCTAGCAGGCCTTTGTCTTAAACTGATGCCTCTCACCTTTAATAAGCTCGTGGATCATTTGAATTCCTTGATAAATGCAACTGCAGATTCAGTTAAGCCTGGAAGGGCCCCACAGCTGCCTCTCTAACTACCTCTCTGCGGCTGTTGCTATGGACGACACACAGCAAGAAGTGTAGTCCCAAAGCATCACTGACATCATGTGCTAACAGAAAGTAGCAGCATTTTGTGACTTTCAAATCCTATGCTCTTCATAATACTATATGTGTCACATGGGTATTTTATGTTCTTTGTAAACAATGTTTCTTCAATTTGAAGGGAAATTTAAAATCATTAAGGAAGAGAGCAAAACTCCAGAATATTCTTTGAAATAAAGGTAGGAAAGAAAAGAGTCTATGAAAGTACAGGGCACAATCAGTCCTGTTTGGGGAGCTTGGGCTTCAGTCTGGGTGCTTGCCCAGCCTGGGGAGATAGCTTTTATACTGAGTAACACAAGATGATGGCTAAGTACTTAAATCTAAAAGTATTTCTGAAGGTCCACAATTGCCTAGTTGCTTTTAATGCCTCTGGATCACCATTATATCACCCCACGGGGAATTTAAACAAAACATAAACATGCATCTAAATGGACTTAGAAGAGAGTTTGTTGTCCCGTCTCCTGTTTTAATTAGATATGTCTTATATAAGAAACACACAAATGCAGACTCTGTGGTTTCCCAGCAAGGCTACAGCACTAAGTAAATCCACTGGAGTATTATTTTGTTTGCTTTTTCTCCCTTAATTAAGTTTTTAAAGTTTCCTTAGCTCGCTGTGTGGCTGCTTCAGTTTTGGCAGCTGGGTTTGTGGCGAAGGATTGAGAGAACGCATACCAGTCTCCCCTCCCCTCTCCTAACTATACCTCCTGGGCGGCGATGCGAATGTAGAATAAACAGGAGAGGAGCCATCCATCTGCACACTAGATGCCTTCATAGAAATCCCCTCGTACCATGCCTAAGAAAAACTCAGTATTAACGTTAACGGGTGAGGGGGACTTAATGCTCCGCCAACTAGGCAGAAAGCTTTCCAAGGCTTATGGAAAGCAGGGACAGTGTCCAATTCTACAATGCCAACGTATTCAAGTATTTAGCTGGCCCAGGCACTATCTTCACCATAGATCTCTGGGCTGCAAGCTCCGTCAGAGGCCCACTTCAATGGCTAGCCAAATAACCTAAACCAGGCAGGGGCCTTGGGGCTTCTTTCTCTTTGTAAAGGCCTCAGAGAAGAAACCCAGAGTTGACAAATGGCGTATGCTGCCAATGGCTATGTAAATTAGAAAGCTGAATAATTTCACATTTTTGTTTAACCTCACTTCTGTCTTGCTTTAGTTTAATATTAATTAATTATGTAATGTAAAAGTGAGAACAAACAAGAGTATATGCACAGTATAAAGTATGTTTGCTGATATAGCCAGCTCCCGATATATATATATATGCTAATATAACTCACACAGGATGTAGATATGCATTTATGTTTATTTTTATCTTGTTTTGCTTTAAGACTATAGCAAGGAAGAAAACTTAGCAGACTCATGTAATAGTCTTCAGTTTATGATTCTGTCCTCCAGGTTTTGTACTTGACTTATAAGCATAAAAATTCACATGTGAACTAAGATACACATAGAAAAAGAAATAATGAAATATACCTAAATACTAACAGTGATTATTTAAAAATAAATTTTGAGTTGATTTTTGATTCTTGCTTTTAATGATTTCTCTGCTTCCTTCTTCTAAAATCTCTGAGCATTTGAAAACAAGAATAAGGCAGGAGAGAAGACTCAACAGAGACAAACCATTGCCGCATGAGCTGGAGGACCCGTGTTTCATTCCCAGCTCTTAGGTAAAAAAGCAGGGGGCACATCTGCCATCCCAGCACTCCTGCTGTAGCATAGGAGCTTGAGACAGGGGGATTGGTTGGAAGCTCCTAGGCTGGCAAACCTGCAGTACACAGCTCAGTAGCAGAGACAACAAAAGAGCCCCTGCCTCAACGTGGTGGAAGGCAAGAACTGACCCCAAAAAGCATCCTCTAATGCTTGTGCATGCGTGAGTGTGTGTGTGTGTGTGTGTGTGTGTGTGTGTGTGTGTGTGTGTGTG
>OU015744.1:110336239-110351858 GCA_907169655.1 Acomys percivali
GTGTGTGTGTGTGTGTGTGTGTGTGTGTGTGTGTGTGTGTGTGTGTGCGCGCGCGCGGGCACACAAGCTCACACATGCAAATGAAAGGGCACAGGTAGGACTGAGCAGCTGGTGATGAGCCACTGCTCCCTCCCTGTTTAAAGACCCTTGTGTCTAGGAAGCTCCAGAGAGTGCTGCGAGGGGCCAGGCCCACCAAACAGAATAAAGAAAAACTGATCAATCACTCAGAATCCAAAGTCTAACATAGATGCTTTAGCTAGTTAAATACTCATCTTCAGAACAGAACTTCTGTGGAATCGCTGAGGTCCAGAAGAAATCACTGTGATTAGCATCATCCATCTAACTTTCACATGCTAGTGCTGCTAAGTGGTATTTCTGTCTAGGTATGGGGTATGATTTAAGAACAGAACACAGAGAGCCAAACCTGTGAGGTCCAGTCCTTCTTTAACTGCTGTCCACAAACCCATGAAAGCTTAAAACATGCCTGTTTTTGTTTTAAGCCACATTCTTGAGGGCAGTTTCTCTACATAGCACCAATGACCAGGACAGACAGCAAAAGTATAGAGCCCACAACCCAATCATGCCTGCGACCGTGAACCTGTTGCCTGCCAAATTGGACCTTCCCACCACAGAGTTTGGAATCAAGAATCCTTGTCTTTATCCTTTCACCTATCTTGATTATAAAGGGTGGCTTTAAGAAATTCACTTTGAGGGACTGGTGAGATGGCTCATTGGTTAAAAGAACTTTCTGTTCTTGGAGCAGGTTTGGTTACCAGCACCCAGATGGCAATTTTCAACCAGTCCTTAACTCCAGTTCTTAGGGACCTGGTGCCCCCCTCTGGCCTCCAAGTGTACCATGTGTGCACAATGAGCATACATACATACATACATACATACATACATACATACATACATACATACAGGCAAAACACTCATATACATGAAATAAAATAATAAATATTTTAAAAGTAGTAAAAAGAAGAAGTAATTCACTTCATTTTTAAAATCTCACATTTGCACATGAAAAGGAATGCATCTTCATTTCCCATGTGGCTTTTCGAAAGGCTTTGTCAAGTCAGCAGGTCAGAGTGGGGAAAATCTTCCCAACGAAGATGGTTAGCAAATGCAGCCTGTGACTCAACGTCTGTCCTCATGTCTGCCCATCTTCAAGAAAGTCTTGTAAGATGCTGGTGCTGCATGAAGTGGGTGATAAGCCGCTAACTGCCTTATCTCTAGCTCACTGTAACAAACTCGATAAAGACATAATTTTCAGTCATCTCTGGCTTGTTAAGTGAGAAGAGTGCTAGCCTCTCTGCTATAAGAGAAGTGCGCTGCTGTTCTAAGTCTCTAGTCTTTTTCTTTATGAGCCCAAGCCCCTTGCTTTTCAGTAGGAGAAGTCACATGCTGGGGACAATAGGCCATATGGCCAATGTTCAGCCATCTTGTCCAAGTCTGCACCTTTAAGTCTCTGTCTTTCCCAAAGCTTGCCTTTCACCAGAAACTAGCTGACCCTGTTGTGGGTCAGCAGTTAGACTAAAGACAGATAGAGATGGAGTGACCCTGTTGTGGGTCAGCAGTTAGACTAAAGACAGATAGAGATGGAGTTACCCTGTTATGGTTTAGCAGTTAGACTAGACAAAGAGGGAGCCAGATACCCTGTGTGGCAGGACATTATGACCCTGCCTGGAATTCCCTGTGTTTTGAGAAAAGCCTGCAGCTGGGTTGCTATAGCAATATGCTTCCCTGCCTTCTGACTTATAAAAACTGCTGCCTGACTAATAAAGTTTGAGAGCTTGATCAATCAGACTTGTTCTTCTTCTTTGTGTCTTGCATTTTCAACAGGTGAACTTCCTCCCGAGTTTTAGTCTAACCCCACAGGTCAGGGCACACACACACACACACACACACACACACACACACACAACAACAACAACAACAACAACAACAACAACAACAACAACCTTTCCAAAAGGCCTTTTTGTGGTGGTGGATTTCAGTAAGGCCCCAGGGGACCATATGTGGTCAGGTTCAGCTCTCCCAGCACCACAGCCCTTTTCAAAATTCTCCCTTTGTCAGTTAATAAATCTCTTATAATCCCTTAGGCAATATATTTTCCCTGAGAATAATCACCCTAGAAATAAGGCAGAGAAGAATACAAAGCTATGTCCCAGGAAAGGCATGTCTGAGGTTCTCTTTCCAGTCCATTTCTAGTTACTCTGAGGGGAAAATTCACATTTGCTATAGAAACCAGGCCTTGTGGCTGCTCAGTGTGGGTGGTCCCATATCCAAGTGGGAAACAACTGCAGGGACAGCTCTAAACCTGGGCCACTCCAGTGTGTGAGAGTATGAGGAAAATAGTGAAAATGTGTCCTCTTCCTGCCTGCTCGGGTATTTGTCCTGTCACCAGCCTCTCCCCGAGGACTGAAATTGAAGGTGCTTTCTAATTAATGTATGGACTTCTACACATATGCAGTATGAGATGCTAATATGTAAAACATGGAGTGAAGGCCTTGCGTGGGCAAACACTGTTCAATATTTTCAAAACAGAAAGATGGACAAAGATCGTTGCCTCTGAGCTACGTAGGATTCTGGAAAGGTAATTAGGTCACTTTATTGAATTCAGTGCACTAGATTTTTATTGCACCAAAATAACAAATAGCATAGAAAGATGCTAACTTAAGTGAGTGAGTGGTGTTTCATAAGCTATGTTTTAGGTGATGTTCTCTTCCCATTTTGCCAGAATAAGAAGGCAATGACATTTTTGCTTGGGGCTTGCATAAGCTCCCTTCAGTCTTTAAGACTCTATTATGGAGGTAGCAAGATGGCTAAGCAGGTAAAAGTGCTCACCACACGACTCTTTTGACCTGATTTTGACCTCAGAGATAAAGGTGAAAAGTCAAATGGATTAGCGCCAGCTTCCTAAAGCTAGGTGGGAGGTGGAGACAGAAGAATGAAGCAGAAGCTTACATAACACAGCACAGTGGTGGCAGAAATCACGAGATCCTGCCCCCAAAACAAGGTGAAAGGAGAGACTTCCACATGACCTCCACATGTGTACCATACCCCTCACCTACCTCACCCTCCCCACACACACTAAATAAAAGATAAAATGTTTAAAAATCTTATATATGTCAAAAGTTAATTCTATGGAATACCTTGATTCTCCATAGTAAAAGTACTTAAAATACTAACTTGAGGACCAGAGAGAAGATGCATGTTTTGATGGATTAATCATTTAAACTATTAGTGAATTTTAAAGCAACGTTTTCCTACTATTATAATTTGTAAGTCTTTCAGGCCCCTTGGTGAGAGCATTCAGGGATCTATCCTGAGCCTTTTAATGTCTGTTAAAAGATCTGCCCTGGCTTCTTATTGGCATGCATTCCTGTGCCACCCACGGAGACCTCCAAATGCGGATCCAAGGACTGCTGAGCCCTGAACTCTGTTTTTGTGTAATTCTGCCAATGACCACTCTTAAACCTCAAAAGAATGAAAGGAAAGCAAAGATATGCAGAAATATATGTATTTTTAAAACCCTGAGGCTACTTACATGAATATGAGCTCTTCTATTCTGTCCCCTGTCCTGCCTGGGCTCTAAAGACCCAGACCTCTTCTGTGAAGTTTTAAGCTGTTTGGTCTGGGTTCTGAGCATGATCTTTGCCTGAGCTGTGTGTGCATATACACCAGCCTGAAAAAGGGTCACCCACTCCCCAAATCAGGACGAACCACAGTCTGGAAAGGGAAATTTTCATTAGGTATAAAAAATATGTGAGTTGTGAGCCCTGTACCATCTTTTTATCCTTAAATAAGATCTGTATATGGGCTAACAATTGAGATGTAATATGAATAAATTAATAAAATATTTTTTTAAAAGATCTCTATATGCGTAGCTTTGCACTCTATACTTTGAAAAGGCATGAGGATGCCCCCCTCCAGCAACAGTGGATTAGCACACAACAAAGAAGGAGAAAATATAATAGACATTTGAACCTTGACTCTTGACTTCTCTGCCGACTGCACCAACACTGAAGGCTTTGTTCCAGTTTGTACTTTCAATTTTGTCCAGTGTTCTGAATTAAAGTGAGAGGAACACTGGATAATTATAAGTTAATTTTGCCATAATCTGGAATAAATTAGACGATTGCTTAGTTCACAAAAACTTATTATAATCACAAATTAGGATTTGAGACTTTGAAGGGCGCTTTGAAATTACTTCCCATCCAAACCTCTTATTTTAGAGATGAAAAAAATTGAGGACCTGGTGTGATTAAATGGCCTGCCCAAGTTCATACAACTAATTAAAAGCTAAGCAAGAACTAGATTCTATGTCTCCTGCTCCTCCATCATAGTGTTTAGATTTGTTTGTATTATACCTCAGGTTTTAATTAGTTATAATAAGAGGTACCAGTGATCTGATTAAACAAAATGGTAAATAGACCTCCTTCTTTCTTACTTGGTTCTTTGGCTTTTAGAAGGGGGAGGGTCTGCTTTATCTTTTTTCTTTCGTTACTTTTATGTGCCTAGCATTGTCTAATGCTATTTCTCGGTAAAAATGTTTTGAGTGAATTTCACTGAACCCTTATGAAAAGTAACGAATCTGTCTTTTGAGAAATAGCAGAAAAGTGCTACCATTCCCACCATGGATAGTAAAGGCAGGCATCTAAGCAGGGAATAAGAGCAGAGTTAATTTTTTTATTTTTATATCACAGAGAATAAATCACATGGAGGCAGAAGTGACTTAACAGGAAAACACCAACCGTGGTGTCAGTCACACCATAGGGACAAGCCAGTGCTTCCTTCTATTGTCCCTCTTGGGTTCTTAATGAACCCAAATCTTATAATTTGTTCTTCTCTCTCATATGTGACATACGTCATCTCCCCATACATAGGGTACACCTAGACCATGAGGTTTTGACTAGGCTGCTAATTACATTTAAACACAGCAGTATCATCAGAAAGAATGTCAGAACCATGGCACCACATTACTTCCAGTGTCAGGCTGTTAATAACATATTTGATTTTTAAACAGTTATATGAAACCATGAATGATTCTGTGTCTCCTTCAGCTTTACAATCATGTGGTTCTATGTCCTTTCTCCTTGTTTGCGTATTTTGGGGATTTTCATAGTTTTTGAAACAGAGTCCGGCTCTATAGCCTAGTCTGTACTGTAAATCCTAATCCCCTGGCTTTACTTTTCCAAATGCTTGGATTACAGGCATGCACATCACTCCCAGATTTGTTGTTCTTTCTCAATAGAGTAAAAAATATGTATTAAATATTTATTCGGGTCTCTGTTACACTAAAGGAAGTGGTTGGCTGATTTAAATGAATTTAGCATACCATCTATCTTGGTCCATTTTCAATGGCTAAAACGGAATACCACAGATAGGAAAAATTACAGGTTAGAGCCTGCTCTTTGTAACAAAGCTAAAGCCGTTTTGTATTCAATATCCATTTTTGTTTATAAGGTGAAATTAAGTTCAAAAAAGTTTAACTTACTTCCTAGAAATAGTTATTCATAGCTGATACTAACAAACGCTGGCAGAAGGTCAAGTTAACCTACACTAACAGACCCTGCCAGAGGGTAAAGTTAATCTTATATTTTACTATGACTCAATGGTGTCATAACGCATGCTCTGTTATATTCACACTTGGCTACACTCTGGCTGCCTCTGTTATCTTTGCACTTAGCTGTACCTTGGTTGTACTCTGGAAGACTAACCACAACCTCACTTACCTCACTTGGGACCAATCAGCTTAAAGGTTAGCTGATAATACTTTGTCTAGTTAGACAAAATAAATTTAAAATATATTAGTACCCCCCCCTCCCCCCCCCCACTCCATCTTTTATACTTTGTCTTCTTAAAAGCACCCGGCATCACAGTTTGGCTCCCGAGTTAACTGTGTCCCTGACCACGGTCAGTCTTGGGGTGTTGTGTTCAATAAACCATCCATATCTGCGATCAGTGTCTGTATGGTTTGTGGCTTCCTCTGAGCCCCAACATACAAAAGAAGGAGGAGGAGGGAAGGGAGGAGGAGGAGAAGGCAGCAACAGCTTTCTACATTATTCGAGGCTGGGAAGCCCAGAAGTACATCCCCAGAATCTCCCCAGGAGGGTCTTTGTGCAGCATCATAACATGGCAGAATGACAAGCAAAGGCTGGGAGATAGAGGAAGGAAGCTTTTATAACAAGACACTCCCGTCCTTGGCTCAATCTCTCCCTCAATCTCGTCATTAATCATGACCAAATCATCCCCTAAAGGCCACATTCCCCAATTATATCATAAAGGCAATTAAGTTGCAACATGCATTTGAAAATATCCTGGGACATTCAAATCCTATACTTTGGTCTTGTCATCCTATGTAGAAGATCCAAATCACTTGTTAGGCACCAAGGGGAAGGGATGTGAAAGTCTCTGCCCCTGATGACTGTTTTTTCTCCTTTCTTTCCTAATGCTGTTTTTGTTGTTGCTGCTGCTAGTGTTGTTAATTGAAATATAATATTGGAACTCATTTGTGGCTTAACTATCTGGGGAGACAGAACTCACATATAAGTAATATTAGCATTATACTAATAACAAAGGTCTACATGGAGGACAGTTTGATTCTATTTTGATAATGTTTTTTAAAAGTATGACATTTGTTATATAATATCATTTAAGTGTGTATGTGTTGATGCACATATGTGTGAAGATTAGTATGCATATGTGTGAACACATGTGTGTGAAGTCTGGTGTCATTCCTTGAGAGCCATATATCTTCTAAAAAATCTTTTTAATTTCATGTATATAGTGCGTGTGAGTGTGTATAAGGGTGTGTGTGGATGTATATGTGAGTTGTATGAGTGTGTATGTGTGTGTGTGCACTTGTATGTGTGCAAGCATATGCACTCATGCCATAGTGGACATGTAGAAATCTTTACTGTCACCATGTATGTCATGAGGATTGAACTCAGGTTGTCAAGCTTGTCATCCAGTACCTTTACTAGTTGAGTCATCTGAATTTGTTTTTTGTTTTGTTCTGTTTTGTTGTTTGTTTGTTTTTCACCTTGTTCGTGAAAACAAAGTCTATAATGTGCCAGTTGCCACCTCACATCAAGACAATGAATCCAATGGTTTGGGGTTTCACATTTGGAATTCTTACAATATTATCTTAATCTGGGGTGTCATGAGTGAGGTCCAGGGGGACAATGAAGGGATTTCTGAGCTTGGCCATTCATCATTCTGCTTCAAGATGCTCCTAGAGAGAACCACTCCAGAGAACACTTTGAGATTGCAGTCACTTTTGCTGAATTGCTGGTTTGCTGTTTAATGAGTCTGTTGGAATCCTGCTGACCAATGGGCTTGCTCAGAGAAACTGAGTTTAAAAAGGTCTACTTCTCCTGTTCCCATTAACCTCTTTTCTCTCCTTTCTAGGGTAGGTGGGATGGAAGGGAAATATAAACATTTTTTAAAAAAACAAATAAATTAGGTTTGAATGTAGGTCAAATGTAGGTCAAAGCCTACATTTAATGTGGTTTTTTTCTTAAAGTGGCATTCAATAACAAATGAAGAAACACTGTGACAGGATCAAGGAGAAGGAACACAATGGAAGAAGGCACAGAAGCTCCATATGCACCCTTGGCAGCAGTTTCTTCATGATTCTAAGTATCGGGTCCCACAATTTTATCTTTCAGTGAATTCTGAAATATAATGTACTCATCCCCACAAAGAAAACAAAAAGAATGTTGCCCTGAAGAAGTTTGCTGTGGCCAGAGAAATGGCTTGTGGGTAAAGGTACTTATCTCCAAGCCTAAGGACCTCAACTTAATCACCAGGACCCAGAAGATGGGAGAAGGTAACTGCCTCCTGTGAGTTTTCCTCTGACATGAACACACACACACACACACACACACACACACACACACACACATACACACAAACACACACACACACACACACACAAGTGTCCTGGGTCTTAGACTGTATCTCGGTGGATCAGCAGTTGCTGATGTTCTATAAAGTTTGAGTTCAATCTTCTAGTACATCAAAACAAACACATTTTACAAATCCATATATTTGTTAGGCATTTTAATACCTTTCAGAAGATTTCTGATATATATATATATATCCCTTAATAAGAATAAATAAGCAGGGGCTGCACGGGGACTCAGTGGTTACAATCACTTGCTGCTCTTACAGAGGACCTGGTTTCCATCACCCACATGGCAGCTCACAAATGTCTGTAATTTCAGTTCCAGGATGTCTGACTGACTCTGACTTCTGGCCTCTTAATGCTCCAAGCACACGTGTGTGAGGTGGAAGTTTCTGTTTTCTTGGTGAGTTACGTCACATGGTGCTTTGCTGGAAGATGTCTTGTGAAGCGGCATGCGCTGTTTCAGGAGCAGACACATGAGAGGGTACGTGATGTTTGGAAGGTGTGTAAATAAATAGATGAGGCTTTTTGCATTGCTTCACTGCTACACCATGCAGCTCTTTGCTGATCTTCACTGGTCTTCATTTCACAGATACAAACCTCCAGAGAACTTCTTGCAGCACTCTGGCTGATTCTGGCCACTTCTACTGACTTGTGCTGATTAGGTGGAGGCTTGCTGTTTCTGCTGAATAGTGGCACAGCTATGGATTCCTGTTGATGTTTGGTATTGGCTATTGGACTGGACTGCTGATATCCTGACAATGCAGAGTAGAACTGACCCAAGGAACTACATCTAAACAGGTCTTCCACCCTTTTTTTCTATTAACATTCTTTCTCCCCTTCCTTTGGTCGGTGGGTTAGAAATCAGGATGAAGTGCTTAAGAATCCTAAATAAAGCAGGTTTTGAAAAATCTAAGTCTACATGTGTGACACATCTATTAAATGCAAGCAAGGCACACACACACACACACACACACACACACACAAAAATAAATAAAATAAATGATCTATTTTTAAAAAGAAAAATAAGTATTGATAACAACTGTAGACAACATAAGTCATGACTCACATTACCACATAACAATGCCAGCAGAAACAACTTTCACTCCATAACTGCCCAGATCAATGACACATGTACTCTTGAATCAATCATGGGGAACAATAAGGTGGGACCTTGTATCAGACAACAAGCATCACCGCCAATTCCTGAGTGACACACTGGAAAGCAGAAGCAAATCATATGGTTCTGTGCATCTTTGTGCCTTTAACTGGGCATAAATGTCCCAATAGCTGTTTACATGTGGCACAGTGTGCTTACAGAGATAGGTTATCAGTTGTCGACCTGCTTACATACAAAAACAGGATGCTTCCTGCTAAAACTGGGCATGTGTTGAACACCAGTACTGGAAGTATCAGGAAACTTCTCCAATGCTTATCCCAACAAAATTGACCTTGACACATCTGCCATTATATTATCTTTCCTCCTGAGTAAATCTGTCTGGAATCAAATAGAAAACAAAAAATTTTTAAATGCCTTTGGGGGGCTGGAGAGATGGCTCAGTGGTTAAGAGCACTGACTGTTCTTCCAGAGGTCCTGAGTTCAATTCCCAGCAACCACATGGTGGGTCAAAACCATCTATAATAAGATCTGGTGCCGTCTTCTGGTATGCAGGCATACATATAAACAGAACACTGTATATGTAATAAATAAATCCTTTAAAATAATAAATAAATAAAGTCTCTGTAAAAAACAATGATGGGATTTATCTGTTTTGTGAGCATCTAGGATTCAGACTGGTGTAAATCATGAACATTGATTAAATTAAATATTGACATCTCAAGATTTCACAATGCAGGGAAGTATATAATAAAAATCTTCTCTGAAAGTGTAAATAAATTTGATACCAGGCTACATCTTAGCTGTTTGGTTTTCTTGGTTATCATTTTCCCAGTTATGTTTTGATCACAGAGAGATAGAGGAGCACCATGAAGCATCAGTTGATGATGTTGGCCCTGAAATGAAATCTTAGTAGTGTATTCTCCACCTCTATTTCAATGATGGAAAAATCATTAGATGTGGAGAGAAAGATTACAAAGAAACTAAATAGTTTGTCTGAAATCATTCACACACAAACATCTTCCTTGCTCTAGTCTAACCCACTGGGTTTCCCTACGGAGGATCATAGCTTCAGCAGATGGATTTCTCAGGGGTGCCTTCCAATGGTAGGGAATCAGCCAAACTGCAAAAGCCATGGGAAGTGCTAATATGAGTTGTGAGCATCCAGAACTGAACCCAAATCCCAACGTGAAACACTCTGTAGTCCATCCATCCTCTCATGTTTCCGGGGAGTCCTCCTGGAAATTATTATAGTTCTGGAAAAACTTAGCACCAATTGTACAAATAAAATGAGTAAGTTTTCCTTTTCCCAGAATTTAGTTCTGCAAAACATCAGTTCTGAAGCTGCGGACGCAGCCGTGCTTAATTAAACCAGTGCTAAGAAGCCTCACATTTTGAGTGGCACAGGCACTGTTTCTACCATCTTTTGTTTTGCAACTGTAGAACCTTTTCATAGTAGATGTGGTAAGAAGAAATTGTAATTGGTTTATTCCCTAACGAACATTTTTAATGAAAATTGTCATCATCCTAACTACTGTCAAAATGAGCAAAATATGACAAAATAGATATAAACAGAGCAGGATTTCCAAGTAGGTTTTGAAAAGGTCCTAATTTCACTGCTATCCATTTTCTCATTCAAAATGCATTGTAGTTGTTTCCCATTCCAACACGAGCATCATAAGTACTGTGAGGGGGAGGCAGTCTGATAAAAAAACAAAAACAAAAAAAAAAACACCTTCCCTGATTCCTAAGGTAGCTTGGTACCTGGAGATACCTTGAAATTTATATGTATGAGTTAAGAACCAACACAAGAAAGGATTTGATTTCCATCTCAGGTTAATTATGAATATGTGCAGGTCTTTCTTTTATGCTTGCAGATTGGAATAATAACGTTACTTAGACTAAGATCTCTTTGGTCAGTAGAGCTGGCCCTGGATGTGGGAGCTAAGGGTGAGCAGGCCCAGGGGATGTGGAATGGTAGAGCCAGCAGGCTGACCAGCTCAGATACCTCTCAGGCCGGGATCCAGCCCTTTGGATTAGTCCATCCCAACATCTACCCCAGTGATGAGCTTCTGGAGTGCATGAAGTGGCCAGTCCTCCAGATCCAAAACTGCAGGATCTCCATGCCACGGGGCAACAACAGGATATCTGAGAGGATTCCCAGTGAGGTTCCAGTATTGATAGAGTAGCAGAAGCCAGAGGCCTCAAGCAAGACCAATGAGTCATTCCAGTAAACATTTGCAAGCAAAGAAGTGTGGACAAAAGGTTACACTATGGGACACACTGTGACACCCTACAGCTTCCACAATGAGATTTTTTCCCTCTGTTGGGGGGAAGGTTGCAAAAGTTGAAAGCAGGTATGAGGGAAGTAGGAGATGAGTGAGACTGGGGTGCATGATGTGAAATTCACAGAGAACCAACCAAAAAACAAAAGTAAAATTGTATGGCAGCAAAGTCTGATGATTTTTAAAACAAACAATACTCCTTACTACATACATTTTGGACTCTGATCTCTGAAATACAGTGTAAAAATATAGACCTGACCTGTAAAAATACCTACTTAATCTACAGATATCCTTTCATTACTGTTGTCACTAGCCTAACGTAAAATGGCAGGATCTTGTACCGTGAATGCTGCCAACTGTGTGTGAATCAGGCCTTCTTGCTCAGTGCTAAAACTAGGTCCTCTAAATCATGCAAAAGCATTGTCCCCACGTCCAACTCAATATCTTAAGGAGTAAAATTGTTTTATCATTTTAAAAGATTTATTCTCCTTTAAAAAAAGATTTATTTATTTACTTTATGTATATGAGTGCTCTGTCTTCATGTACACCTGCAAGCCAGAAGAAGGCATCAGAACCCAGTGTAGATGGTTGTGAGCCACCATGTTGTTGCTGGAAATTGAACTGAGGAACTCCGGAAGAGCAGTCAGTGCTCTTAACCGCTGAGCCATCTCTCCAGCACTTAGTCTCCTTCTTCTGGTTGTCAAGGTAAGTTTCATTTCATGCACATTATTCTTATCATTATTGTGATAAAATAACGGCAGAGAAACAAGTGCCAAAGAATTTATGTTACACATAGGGAGTTTGGCTCATGGCCATTTGGTCCCGTGCACTTGAGTAGACTGTAGTGATGACACCATAATGGAACAAAGCAGTGTCTTCATCTCCCAATGGGCAGGAAGCAGCCAGAGAAGAAGAGACTTGGTACCAAGTACCACCTTCAAGGTCACGCCCCCAGTGACCACCAGCTGAAAACAAACATGTGGGAATGTTTTGTCTTCCAACTGTAACAAATATTGTTATCTGAGATGAAGTCGCTCTTTTGGCTGTTTCACATTTCTAGATGTTAATAAGACTCCAGAATTGATCTCTGAGAGCTTAAGAAAGCCAGGAGGGCCACAGTAGTGTGTTCACAAATCGTAATCAAAATGTCAAGCTCAAGAATCTACTTGTGTGATGCTTTGTATTTTTGTAATAGAAAATTCTTTGGGGAGCACACATTTGGTTTTTGCCCATAAACATCTAGTAACCATTCTTTGTATGGTTATGCCTCACGCATTAGACCCATTTAACAGAATTTAAACTGAGGAGATGAGTGTGTAATTCAAGGCCAACCAAAGGCTTTTCTTTCTGGAATATTAGTCTCGACCAAGTAACAAATGTTTCAAAAAAAAAAAAGAAAGAAAGAAAGAAAGAAAGAAAGAAAGAAAGAAAGAAAGAAAAGAAAGAGAAAAAGAAGAAAAAGAAAGAGAAAAAAAGTCAAATGCATTCAATCCCATGACAATCACTTTACATGCTATGTACAGATTCCTGCTGCCTGTTTTACTGAAACTATTCTCTTTAAAAAATAAGATCAATTAAATTTTTCCTTTCTGCATTGTACTTTAAACTGACTTCATCATTAATTTAATCTGGTAAAGCCTCCTCTTTCTTAGAGAGTATTATTTAGGTATTTGCCTAACAAATCTTTATGGGTTTTGTGCACTCAAGACTCAACTATATGAATATTTCTCCTGAAGAACTCAATTTTCTAATTAATTTTAAAATTTTTGTTTTTTCACTAGCACATAATAATTGTAAATGTCTCAACACATGTATGTTGGGAAATTATCAAGTCATGATATTTGACATTTTCATTGCCTCAAATGCTTATAATTTTTCCTTTTTATATTTATTTATTTTATTTTATGTGTATGAATGTTTTGCCTGAATGTATGTCTATTTGTGTGCCCACAGAGGCCAAAGGAGGACGTCAGATCCTCTAAATCTGGAGTGACAGGTGGTTGTTGGCCACCACCATATGAGTCCTGGAAACTGAACTCAGATCCTCCGCAGGAGCAGCGCGTACTCTTGAGCAGTGGGCCATCTCTCTGGGCCCCAAATATTTATACTTTGTAATGAAATATTTTGTTAGTTTTTGAGAAATGCATGCATGCATGTAATGCATTTTGATAATATTCACTTCCCATTCAATCTTCCTAATTCTTCACAGATCCATCTCCCACCCTCTCTCAACTTCATTTCCTGAGGTTTCATAATCACTGGGTCCAGTTTGTGCTGCCCAGACACTCATGGATGTGGACCCACCTACTGGAGTATGGTCAATATACCAAGAAAACGGATTCTCTGTCTGCAGCCATCAGCTCTCATAGCTCCTCGGCTTTGGGTGAGGACTCAGGAACTCCTCCATTATCCATGCTGTAGAGGTGACTAGATTACCCTAATCCAGGTCTTCTGCAGACCAACACAGCTCTGTCAGTTCACAATGCTGCAGTTTTGTGTGTCAAGAATATAGTTGAGCCAGGCAGTGGTGGCACACACCTGTAATCTCAGCACTCGGAAGGCAGAGGCAGGTGGGTCTCTGAGTTTGAGGACAGCCTGGTCTACAGAGCGAGCTCCAGGACAGCCAAGGCTACACTGAGAAATCCTATCTCGAACAACAACCTTAATAAAAAAATAAATTTGAATCTACATCCCAGCACATGAAAAAAAAATGCACTATTTTGCCACTCACTAATCTCCCTGGCCCTGGGATCCATTTTCCATCACATTCCAGTGAAGGAATATCTATTTCTTCTTAATATTCATCACTATAGTCAAGGAATTGTTCTCATTTTTTCTTCTTTCGTGCCTAAAAGCATAGCTGGGACCCTTCTCTCCAGTAAACAGGGGAAACACAATATTTTTAATATTTATTATTCAATAATAAGCTCCAAAATAGTCTCATAAAAGGTCATTTCATATCAAAATCACCACACTAATTATTTATTTACTTCAAAGCAAGTAAACTATGGGAGTAGTAAGCGAAGTGCATAGATGAAACAGACTGGGCTTGAGTGGATACTCATGGAAATGGGTGGCAAGTCTGTAGTATGATAAAACATTTTTAAAAAGATGAAAAGATGAGCTGGAGAGATGGCTCAGCAGTTGGGAGCACTTGCTACTTTTTTTTTTTCCAGAGGACCCTGGGTTCAATTCCCAGCACCTACTGCAAGTCACAACCGTGTGTAACTCCCATTCCAGGAGATCTGACACCCTCACACACATACTTGTAGACAAAATGCCAAGGCACACACATTTTTAATTTTTAATTTAAAAAGGTAAGATAACATTTGTGAAGTCAATGTAACCTCTGGGGGTAGGTCGGTTGTTGGCTCTGTTTCTTAACAATTAAACTTTATTATACAACCCAACTAGCTTGCACAAGAAGGAAAAAAGGTTAAAGAGACAAAAGAGTGAACCTTCCGGTATCCGTTCCACGGGATGAGTCCTTAGGTGTCTCTCTGGCCAGCGTGATAGTCTAGCCTGTTCGCTCTCTCCCCATGCGCTCCAAAACCCCGGGCTGAATTTGTTGTTTTTCTCTTCCCCACCTGCCTGAGTCACATGGGAAGGGAGGTCTCCTTCTCCCGTTGAGGGTCCATTAGGAAAACAATAGCCCAGGTGGGGTTCCCAGGTCTGCTTCCTGAATTCCAGGCCCAGGATGGCTCCACTCAGTCTGTCACAAGGTACTCATGGGGTGCCCCAAGGGTAAAGCCCGCCAAGATTGCTTCCACCTGTGACAAAGCTTAATCTTTCCCACAGTTGGTGTATCCTTCAAAAAGCTAGTAAAAGTCTTCTACAAGTGGCAAGTATACAAGTATTTGCTGTCTAAATACACTCTTTAGGAAGGCCTGGTGAGATAGCTTCATCTGAATCCATATAATTAATGCTTTTCCTCTCTTTTCTGAAGTATCATACTTGTTCTTCCCTCGCCTGGGATACCTGTCCCTTAGTTCTGTTCCTTCCTGTATTTACCTGCCAAGTTTTACTTGTATTTCTCACTCCACTTACTTTGTAAGGCAGAATTCTGTAAACTGACTTAGGTTTCCCTACTATGTACCCTCATAACATCCTTTTTTTCCCATTCTCAAGAATTATCACATGTTATATGCATTATTTATGTCAAATTGTAGACTCCATGGAAGCCATGACAAAGTACACATTGCTCTTGACTATAGCCAGAGTGTTTAGTCACAGTGTTCAGGACATGAAAGGCATCCGACACATTTGTATCGACTGGATGATGATTGGATGACTGAATGAAAC
>OU015744.1:110355642-110381985 GCA_907169655.1 Acomys percivali
GCCTCTGCCTCTGCCTCTGCCTCTGCCTCTGCCTCTGCCTCTGCCTCATGGGCACTGGGATTAGAGGCAAGTGCCACCACTCAGGCTCTTCTTTTCTTTCTTTCTTTCTTTCTTTCTTTCTTTCTTTCTTTCTTTCTTTCTGCCTGTCTCTCTGACTTTCCTTCTTTCTTTTTCAATATGCATCAATGTTCACCTTCATGTATGTTCAAATACCACTTGAGTGCCTGGCACCTGTCGAGGCCAGAGGAAGGCATCAGATACCCTGGGACTGGAGTTACAGACAGCTGTGAGCAACCATGTGGGTCCAAAGAATTGGATCCGGGTCCTTTGCAAGAACGGCAAGTGCTGCTTCTTTTCTTTTTCTTTCTTTCTTTCTTTCTTTCTTTCTTTCTTTCTTTCTTTCTTTCTTTCTCCTTTTTTCTTTTTCTGAGACAGGGTCTCACTATGTAGCTCTAACTGACCTGGATTCACTGTGTTAGACTAGGCTGGCCTCATACTCACGAGATCGGCCTCCAGAGTAGTGGGATTAAAGGCATGTGCTACCACACCAGGCTCACATTTCTTTTTGTAAGTGGCAAATGAAACATTGAAACAGTATGGGTGACTTTTAAAGAACTTCTGACACTGAAGAAAAAAATGAAAGGGTGGTTTTGTTTGTCATGAAGTAAAAATCAGGAACTTATTAATCTCAGATTAACCTCCTAATTATGTAGTTATCACTATCAAATATTCTGCAATAACAAGGCAAAAAGCTTAAGCAATCTGATTTTTTTTTTAAATCTGATGTCATGGGAATGGTTTAATATGTTAAACTGTTTACCTACTGACACTATGGATTGTATGCTTTTTATTGAAAGTTTTTTTTTTTGATAAGTATATTTTGATCTTGTTTTCTTCTCCCTGATTCCTCCTAGACCCTTCCCAGCTCCCTTCCCATTCAACACCCAAACTTACACTCTCTGTCTCTCTCTCTCTCAAAAGAAAAAAAAAACCCTCAAAATAAGAAACACATACACACACAAATTCCCACAATAAGTCAAAATAAACAAGTAAAACCCCAATAAGACAAAAGAAAAATTCCCAAACAATTAAAAGTGAGACAAAAATACCACTGAATTGGTTTTGTGTTGGCCAACTATCCCTGGGCACGAAGCCTACCAAGTGATATGAGACTCCCCTGGTGGAAAAAAAAAACAAAAACCAGACTGATTTTTCCTTTGTTGCTGTCAGTTCCAGATAGCTTCTTGTTTAGGGATGGAAGTGTGTATGCAGTTCCTCTCTCAGTTCCTGACTGTGTCAGCTTTAACCTGGGCAGACCCTGTGCATACTGCCACAGTCTTGTTTCCTTGGAGGTATCCATTACCTCTGTCTCTTACAGCCTTTCTGCTTCCTCTTCCTCATAGATCCCTGAGTGTTGAAGGGAAGGGTTTGATGAAAACATCCCATTTAGGGCTGAGTGCTCCAATGTCTCTCACTCTGCATATTGTCCAGTTGTGGCTCTCTGTGTTATTTCCTATCTACTGAAAGAAGAAGCTGCTCTGATGATGGCTGAGTGAGGCACTGATCTATGGGTATAGCCGTATGTCATTAGGAGTCATTTTATGCCTGTGTTCCCTTAGCAGAGTAATAGTGCTGTATTATAGTGTTCCCCCTAGGCCCATGACCTATGTAGTCTCAGGTTCCTAGCCACTTTAACAGTGTCAGGTATAGGTTCCATCTCATGGAGTAGGCCTTAAGTCCAATCAGAAAGCTTTTGGTTACCCCTAGAACTTTTGAGCCATTTTTGTACCAGTATATCGTTTAGTCTGTACCTATTGTAGGTCACAGTGTTTCTAGCTGAGAGATACTGATGATTACCTTTCTTCTCCAGTAGCATGTAGAACTACCTTCCAGTATCAGTAGGAGTAAAGCTTCTAGTTAGACATCAGCTTGGCGTCTTCAGCAATAGAGATTTAGAGAGTAGAGAGTAGAGGCCGTAGAGAGTAACAAATACCCTTAGCAATAGTCTGTAATTTGGGGCTTTCTATGGGGGCCCTTTTGGCCAGTGATTGGACAAGCCATTCCTGGCACTGGAGGTTTTAGTTGGTAGGATAAGATATCTAGTTGGGGCATTGTCTCCCCTATTTTTGGTGACTACATTTGGATTCTTTTCACACACACATACACACATACACACACACACACACACACACACACACACACACACACACACACAGTTTACATATTTTCCACTAAGAATCATACTAATAAGACTTGGATAGGTTTGTTCAGTCATTCATAGGATACTTCAGCACAAACGAAAAGAAACTTCTATCAGAAGCTATGTAAATGGCTGGAGAAATGGTTCAGTGGTTAAGAGCACTCGCTGCTCTTCCAATTCCCAGCATCCACATAACAGCTCACAACTATCTGATTACATCTTTACCAGAAAATGTACATGCAGAAAAAAGTACCCATGCACATAAAATACATAAATAAATACACTTTTAGGGGCTGGAGAGATGGCTCAGAGGTTAAGAGCATTGGCTGCTCCCAAAGGGTTGGTTCATTCCCAGCCCCCACATGGCAACTCACAACTGTCTATAACTCTACTTACAGGGGAAACAATGCTCTCACACAGACATACATGCAAGAAAAACAGCAATGCACATAAAAATAAAATTAAAAGATTAAATTTAAAGGGAGAAATGATGTAAAGTTTCCTAATTTCTATGATCCAATATTTGTAACATAGGTGGTTATTTCTATCTGAAGTAAAAATATGGATATAATAGAAGATCAGACATTTGGCAAAAATCCTAGCATAAATCTTGATAGAACAGAAGAACTGTTTGAAAGCCGGTAACTTGAGGGAAAGGCCAACTTTGTGTTTAATTTTATGAAAAAAAGAACCTCTCAGATTAATAATTTGCTATTCACAGTGGGTTTGATTGACTATTTTAACGTGAACAAAAATATAAAATGGTTCAAATGGGAAGCCCACAGAAAGGGGAAAAAGCAATTACAACTCTGGCAGAGAGTCCCAGGAGAGATGTGTTCTCTATGATGACGTGACTGGCGTGAGTTTTGGAAATGCATTCTGTCCGGATGCTCCCACACTCTGACCTGGGACCTGTGCCAGCTGCACACCACATCCAAGCAAAGAGAAGGGATGTGAAACACAGTTTGGCTGGCCTTTCCCAATGCCAAACCTTGCACAGTCAATAAAAAAGGATCAGGGACCTATGATTTAAAAAAAATAGGCCCTGTTTATAAAGAATTTCATAGTATTCAGAATTTGTTGTCAAGTATGTTCATTCTTTTATTTTAGTTCAGCTAGGGCTGGCCTGGAACACAGCATAATAATATTCCAGCCTTAGTTTCCCACATGTTGGCATTACAGCCGTAAACTACAATGAACAGCATCATATATACTAATTCTCATATGTACAGCTGTTTTGTTAAATGATGCTTACTACATGGAAATTAGCAGAAAATTCCCTCCGGAAACTTATCAGACAAGGAAAATCAATGTGGGCCAGCTGTATACATTGGGCAGGGTTCTTGGACCTGACGTAGACTCCTTTGGCATAACCCATGGCACCATATGCACTAGCAGCAGCCTTCCACCCTAAGAACTACCCTCCTCCCTTTCTCTCCAACTCAATCAGGGTACCTAAGGAGAAGAGGCAGCATTGAAAATTTATCTTCTGTGTCAGCTACAACTGCACCACCCACCCAACCCCCTGCTGCCTGCAAATAAGCAAAGGACTTAGTAACCCATCAACTATGAGGTTGAGAGAAACCGATGCATACTTATGAGGGTACTTTCAGGCTCTGTCCTTACCTGTGAATGCTGATTAGTATCAAAGGCAGTAATCAGAGAGGCAGGAAGAGCCTGATTGTTAGGTACCGAGCTAGGGACAGAAGAAGACCCTCCCTAAAGCTTTGAGACGCTGGGAACGCCTGGGAAAGAGTCTAAAACTTCTACTGTGCTACCTTGGTGTAGAAGGTTAAAAGTTCAGCTGCTCTTTGGATTCGAGTACAAGCTCTCAGTGGGAATGTTACCCTTCCAGTCCCAAAGGGCAAACCTTGGTTCTCAAGAGCAAGAACAATAGTGATAAAAATCTTTCTTGCTTTCTGTATCTCTGTATAGTTGTTTCATCAAAAAAAAAAAAAATGTCTGTCTTCAGTGTTAAAATTTTGTAGGAAAGACGATTAGCCAAAAAATGTCTTTAAGAGATCCTGAGGGTGAGGCACAATGATAGAAAACAGACTGAGAAAAATTAGATGAAGGCATTTCCTCAGAAACGCTCAATGGAAAAAAAATGCTGGCAAGAAAACAGAGTCAGACAATGTACCAGCATGAGCTGAGCAAACATGTGCCAATAAGCTTAGCTCTTACAAGAGGACTAAAAGGGTACAATTTTTTCTTTCCCTTTTGACTGTGTGTGTAGACTAGAGAGTTTAGCACACACCAGCAAAGGATGCTTATCTGGACATCAACAGGTGACTCGGAAAAGGGCAGTTTCAATATTTTGAATGATGCTAAACAGATCACGAGAGGAGAGGAGGGATGGTTAAAATAAATAAATAAATAAAGAGTCAAGGATGACTCAAAGAACAGAAGATGCATGCAGGAAATGAAATTTGAAAGATAGGAGGAGTTTGACCCAACAGAAAGAAGATGGGAAAGCTTCCAAGCAGCACAGAGCACTCACGTCAGAACACAAAACACCGCTTTCAGGCCCACTGGGAAAATCAAGTGTTCAGGGACCTAAGACTCTTCAGAGTCCTGGCTCAGAATCTGACCCAGTCAAAGGTCACACTGGACACCTCCATGTCCCCTTGCCCCAGATTTACAATTTTGTTTTTTAAATACTAAAGATTGCACCCAGGGCCTTGCACTTTCTAAGTAAGCATTCTATCACTGAACTATTCTGACTCCTTTTAAAAACTGTTTTCTTAGAGTTTCACAATGTGGTCCAAGCCGGCCTCAACCCTATGAGCCTCCTTACTCAGGCTTCTAAATACTGGAATTATAGGCATACATCACAAGGCTGGTCAAAAGTTTTTCTTCTAACTTCTAAGTCTCTTAATTGAAGCGATTCTAGTGTGTGTAAAATGGAACTCTACTGTAGATTTTTACTTGACATTTTCCATTTGTTTTGTGCATATCTGTAACTCTAGGTATGGTTACATTGTTATTCAAGCATCACCACTATCCATCTGCAGAACCGTTCACCATTTCATGCTGCAACTCTAAATGCATCTAATAACTCACCATCACCCCCTTCCTCTACCCTCCGGCAACCACTTTTCCTATGTATTTGACTATTCTAGGTACCTCAACGAATGCTGGCATACACTGTGTGACCGTTCATATCTGGCTTTCTTCACTTAGCACAATGTCTTCAGGGTTCATCTACGGTGCCATTAGTATCAGGGTGTACTTTTTTTTTTTCTTAAGGCAGAATGTTATCCATTATAGCAAGCCATTTCTTCTTGTTCTTACTTCCTTGTTAATTAGAGAACAAAGGTGCACACAAGGTTTGTAAATAATTATTTATTTATTCATTTATTTATTTTTGTGTGGGTATGTGTCTGTCTGTGTGAATATACGTGTATGTTGGGAGGATGCATGAGCATGTGCCTGTGTGTGTGCAGAAAAAAAGGGGGTTGGGTATCCTCCGTCACTCTCTTCCTAGTTCTTTGAGGCAGGTTCTTTCCCTCAACCTAGGGCTTAGATTTTCTCATGCTTACCTTTCTCGAGAAGCAAAACCCTGTAGAAACCCAAATCATCTCAGATTGTGTCATCCTAGACTATCTTGTCCACAGCTGATGTAGCAGGAGTCTCAGACAAGAGCCAAACTGAGGTCAGCCAGTCCTGACACAGATGTGCCAAATTCTCAAGAGAATTGTAAAACATTTAACACAAGTAGAAAAAGTAGGGGGGGGGGGATTGACACATAGGTGCTATTCATCTCAGGACCCCAGCAGGTGGAGAGAGCAAGAAAAGGCTCCCTAGAGGGGCCTTTAGAAATGGGCAGGTTGTTCTGGATGGTGGCACATGCCTTTAATCCCAGCACTCAAGAGGCAGAGGCAGGTGGATCCCTGAGGCCAGCCTGGTCTACAGAATGAGTTCCAGGACAGCCAGGGCTACACTGAGAAGCCCTGTCTCAAAAAACAAACAAAACAATAATCGAAGAAAAAAAGAGAGAACAGGTTGGGATTTCTTGTGTCTTTTGTCCAAAGGCAGTATGTGAGACCCAGATTTAAAACACAGATCCCACTTCTTGGGAAGAACCTCAACTTCACGTAGCAAATCTCAGAGAGGAATGGAGAACGTCGGCCACTTCATGCAAGCCACATTACCACAGGAGGACGATGAAGCAGTGGGACTTTGTATTTACTGCTTAAGCCGACAAGAGAGAAAAATCTTGGATCTCTATCGTGTAAACCCAGTCACCCTCATCATGAGAGTTCTCTAAGCTCAGTGTGAAGCCGGGAATAAGAAACCTTAAAATTTCAAGTCTTACTCTGTTTTCAAGTCACTTGGACCCTCTTGAAAGTTGGTTTGTCCTGAAGAGTCTCTGCCCCTGCTGTTCACCACAGGTTATCTCCATGTAGGAAGGTCATGTGACGTCTTAGCAGCCTGGGCTGGCAGGTAAACCTGCGAGCCTGTTGCGCCAAGGCTTGTTAAGGAGTTGCTGAGGAGCCTGCAGCTGCCTTGTTTCACCTGCCTCACACCTAGGATGTCATGCCCTTGCTAGTGGTGTCCCATGATGACGTGAGCTTACTTTTGTCCTCTGTTGAATTTCCGTAGTGTTTTTCTGTTCCTGATTCAGTCTATGATCAGGGTCACCTAGCCCCTCCCTCCCACAGCCCTCTCTATAAGATTAACAGTGCTCCCCTTTAATCCCAGGATTTGGGAGGCAGAGGCAATCTCTGAGTTTGAGGATAGCCTGGTCTAGAAAGTGAGTTCCATGAGAGCCAAGGCTACACAGAAAAACCCTGGCTCAGAAAAAAACAAAACAAAACAAACTAACAAACAAAGATTACCAGTTCTATCCTCTTTCATGACCACCCGTGGAGCCTACAGAAATGTATACATTCCTCCAAATAACATGGCGCCTGAGAAATATTAACCCCAGCCCTTACCCTAGCCATTTACATCGATGCCTCTTCCTTAGTGGCCCTTCCGTGTTGTCATAAGGTCACTGTTACAGTTAAGATTCATTGTCCAATGGACTAAATTTAGAATCAACTAAAAGAGGAGCCTCTGGGCACACCTGGGACGGATTTTCTTACTTAGGCTAATTGATGGGGGAAGACTTACCCTCAATATAGGTGGCATTACCATCTGTCACCCTCTCTCTCTGAGGGAAAAGCTTCTACTTTTTGCTTAGTTGCTATCCAGTCTTGTGCTCTGTCCTGTTGCTGCTGCTGCTGCTGCTGCTGCTGCTGCTGCTGCTACCACAGCCCAGCTCTTCAATCTTCCAAAATGAACCGAAGACATTATCTCTCCATCAGCCATCGTTGGATCACCCAAGCTATGTCGTATAAACTAAACCAGTTACTTCCCTTTTAATATGCATTCATTCCACTGGTCTGTTCCTCTAGGGAACCCTGACTAACATAGTTACTTTGCATGGTGGCCTGTTCTGTCCATTGTAATTATAAGCACAGTAAAATTCCTCCTTTTTCTCAGGCCACCTAACACGCGCGCTGCACACACACACACACACACACACACACACACACACACACACACACACAAACACTACACCCTCAAACTTCCCTCCAGAACCTAATGCTGTGGTCATTCCTCTCTAACTTTGCTTTTTCTGAATGGCCTCCTTCTTCTGCCTTGTTTTCCATAGTGAAGACTTTCTTTCCTCATGGAGTAGAAGTTTCCCCTCCATCATATCGGTCCCCTTTAGTGTCTCATAGTGAGATCTCAGTTTCATCATAAGTTCTACTCCTCTGAAGATGGCTCAACTTGCCTGGTGACATAACTTCATTCCCTCCTGCTTTACACAGTTTCTCTTTTGAGTAATTCAGTCTATTTCAGGTTTCTGCCTGAAACATTGAGACTTCCTCCTCTTGCTCCTGATGCACCTCAAGATAAGATCTGGGAATCTGGAGCAAGACTGGGAGGGGTTTATAGGGCCTGAGGGAAGTGATGGAGATAGGGCTTAGAACAAGCACTGTCTAAACTGCTTAGGGTAATGAGTACGTCCTGTGCCCTTTGTCAAGTAAAAGATGCTTTGCGAGTCTGTGACTTTGACCAAAACAAGTCACATATATTTTTATTTTATAATACAAGTGTTACAACTACCTGTCCCAATCATTTGTCATCACTATGTGTAGTTATGAAGTTAATTCACTAATAAATAAAAGTGTATATGACTATACCACAACGTAACTACGTTTCAACACAAGTAAGTTTCATTATAATGTTTTATTTAGTTTTTGTTTTTGTTTTTTATTTTTTTTGGTGCGGGGGTGGGGGAGAGGCGGCTGTTTATTTGATCTTTTTTGTTTGTTTGTTTCATGCCTGTATACAGTGTGTTTCAATCAAGTCCATCATCCAGTTCCTCCCAGATTCCCACCACCACATCTCCCACCCAACTTTGTGTGTGTGTGTGTGTGTGTGTGTGTGTGTGTGTTTGGCTCCGAAGATCTGATCATTTATCTCTTACTTTTAAAGACTCATTTTTGACTGGACTCTGACTTAAAAGTAGAAGAGCTCTCATCAAGGACAGCCTATGTCTCTTGGCAATCTATTTCTGGTATTTTTCTTTGACTTCTTCCATTATCTTGGCCAAAAGTTTAACATATGCTACATCCTTCCTTTATTTTTCTTGGTGTGTTGCTTTGTGAGAAGAAAATGTTGTCACGGTGTTGCAGGACACATGAAATAGCAAGATGCTGACATTTAGGTGCTTTGGCCCTGGGATTCTTACTCATTGTTTAAGGCTTTCTGGCAGCACATTGCTGAACATCATCTTCTTCAGAAAGACTGAAAAGCTTTCAGATTCTTCCAGCTCCTTTGGGCCTCAACCACTGAGGCACAGTAGTATCTGTCTGAACACGAATATCCTTCCCTCCTTTTCTATAGAAGAAGTTGAGATCATTCGGATTGACATCCACAATGCATCCATGAACCGACTTGTGCTTCCTGCCTTCAGTTCTCCTTGGTTTATAACAAGAATGCCACTTACTGAACAGCAGATGAACTCTGCCTTAAGTCAAGACCTTGTCTGTCATTCCCACCATTGATTCAGACCACAGAACCCTTCCACTCTTCACCCAGAGCCTCAGCAGCCACTTTCTGTGCTTCTCATAGAAAATGCAAAGCCTGCTTTCATTGTCTACTTCAATGAACTTCTGACAGTTGGGGACTGGGAAAGAGATATTTAGTTTCATCTTGATATGGCCAACTGCCTAGGGAACACCACTGGAGAGGGGGTGGGAAGCCATAGTCTTATTTTTAACCACTGAGTCCAGTTGGTTGCAGTTTTTGGTTGTTAGTTTTTAAGGTGAGAGCTGGCACTCTATTGCCTTGCTTGGCTTTGAATTCACTATGTAGACCAAACTGGCCTCTAATTCACAAAAATCTTCCTGCCTCAGCTTCCCAAATACTGTTTATTAGTATGGGCCACCACACCTAGCTTGGTTGTATTTTATGCATTCAAAAATATTGTTCTTAGCCTGGGTGTAGCGGTACATGTCTTTAATCCCAGCACTGGGAGGCATAGGGGGATGGACCTCTGTGCGTCTATGATCAGCCTGGTTTACAGAGTAAGTTCCATGACAGACAGAGCTACATAGTGAGACCCTGTCTCAAAAAAGCCAAATGAAGCAAATAAAAAGATATTTTTCTTTCTGGCATATGCTTGTAATCTCAGCACTTGGGAAGCTAAGCCAGAAGGATTGCAAATTCAAGTCCAGCCCAAGTTGCATAGTAAGAAGCTGTCAAGAAACAAAGCAGGGAGGGAGGTGGGAAGGGGGAAGAAAAGATTTTTAAAAAATCTATAGGTTTCATCACATACCGATGGGTCCATGGTTGTTTAGCAACTGCTAAGAATCCTTGCCTGAGGTCCATGGAGATCTTCACTGGGTTTGAAAGCAATAGGCTCACACTGAGGATTTGAATGACCTACCATAAAATCAGTGAGGCCGCATCCCATTGACAAAAACTTAAAAATCTGGCTTACTCTAGCTACATAGAAACCCAAGAAATGCAAACTGAGCATCTTGCAGAGAAAAGCTAGTTGGGTAAGTTTCTATGGAGCTCTGCCCCAGGGGCAAAGCCTATTTATAGTTTCCCTCTCATTCTTCTCACTCCAGGGATTTAGTGGAAAGGACTCTAAGCTCTTGCTCCCCTACAGTACAAGCTGAGAAAGAAGAACATTTCCTCTTTTCTTTCTCAATCTTCTGTGTCATATCTCTCTTCTACTCTGTGATATAACTTCACTGTTTAGGAATCACAGCCTAAAGAAAATCTTCCTCAAAGTATGAAAGATCTAAGGATCTAAGTTGGCTAAAGTTGGCTGTAGTTATGAGGGCAGTGGCTTTGCTATTAGGTAGAGATTGCCAAAGAGAAAACATATCAGTTTAATATACACACACCAACAAGCATCCTGTTACACAAGCAAGACTCAAAGTAGTAAAGGTAGATTGTCATCTTTGTAACTAGAAGAGTTCGGGCCTCATTGAAGATGGCATAATCTGCAGAACAATACTAGATTCCATTCTGATTGAGCTGGGAACTTATGAAATACATGGATATGTCCACTTCATAGTGTATAACAGATATTCAGAAAGAAGTCTTGAAATAGAAAACTGGAGGGGGTTGGTGGTGCATACCTTTAATCTCAGCACTTGGGAGGTAGAGGCAGGTGGATTTCTGTGAGTTCAAGGACAGCCTAGGCTACAGAGATAGTTTCAGAGCAGCCAGAGATACACAAAGAAACCCTGCCTTGAGTAAAACAAAAAAGAAAGAAAGGAAGGAAGGAAGGAAGGAAGGAAGGAAGGATGAAAGAAAAGTGAATTTGGGATCATGAGCATTTATAAGCTCATGTGGAAAATCCCAACACTAAATAATGTATTTACAGAATATTACTGTGTGACTGCTTGTTCAGGAAGGCTGGTGACTAGTTACATATGTACAGCATGATCAGAGGAGTAAGGGAAGGACCACCACCACCACAGAGTGAAAGCAGAGGCCATGCCTTTCTGATCCACATCACTATGGTCCATGCCACCAGTGTGTCGATAGGATAAAAGGAAAGAAACAGGCAGAAAATAAACACAGAAAGCTGGGCAGGATGCTATCATGCCATGGAAGCTGAATGTGGGAGATAATAATGCCCATCTAACAGGGACAATGCCCTCCCTACTCCTGGGATGGGTAGATAAGTTACCACACAAAGGGGACTCTGCAGAGGCCTGGGGATGAGGCTGAGATTATCTTAGTTGTTTGATTGGGCCCTGTACTTGTCATTCAAAAAGAGTGGGTCAAAAGGAATGTGAGGTCAGGGCTTCAGGGATTAATGTTGGCTTTAAAGATGCAGGATGGAATCCATGAGCTAATAGGCATCAGAAGTGCTAGCAGACAGGGTCACTTTTCATCTGACAGCCAGCAGGAAAACCCATCTTGGTTGTACAAATAAAGTTTTAAAAGTTGTCCAACAACTGCCCAAGTAGAAAGGACTTTCCTCAAGAGCCTTCAGGAGGGACAGCTTGACTTCAGTCTCGGGAGACCGAGTCAAGACTTATGACCTACAGACTATACTAAGAAGTGTCACATTATACCAGTAAGTGTGTAGTAGCCTGTTATCGAGCAATAGGAAGCTAATAGAGTGTGTGAAAGAAGGTGAGGAGAGGTCACTAAGGTAATAGAGAGGCAACACTCACCTCATCAATGGTTTAAGGTTGATAGTTCCATAAGGCAGCCAGTGCTCTGAAGAAGGAAACATAGTCAGTAAGAAAGCTCATGGGCATAGGAAAGCTTCCCACTGTGGGGAACTTTACATATCCTTAAAAGCGTCCTAGAAACCCTAATTAAATAAAAGATACTTGAAAACAGGGATTTTTTTCTTAAAAGTGTGTGTGTGTGTGTGTGCGTGTGTGTGTGTGTGTGTGTGTGTGTGTGTGTGTGTGTGTGTGTGTGATGTATAGGTGGTATATATGCTATGACATGTACATAGAGGCTAAGGCAACTTTGTGAAGTTATTTCTCTCCTTTACATGTATGTGAGTTCTGGGGGTCAAACTCAGCTTACACAGCAAGTGTTTTTACCTCTGAGCCATCTCTCCCATCCATCCTGTACTCTTAAATTATATATTCTTCTCCATTTGGAATTACATCCTTACCACCTTAGAAAACAAAATAACAAGAGAAAGGAGGAAAATCTGTTATAAAGGTTTTGTTTGATATGCTGTGTCTTCTGCACAAGCCAAATAGGAGAAGCAAAGGGAAATGTAGTGAAATAGGCTATGTGTGCTGCAGAGAGGCGGGCGAGGAAATGGAGCTGCCCAGGCCCTTTGGACCCTGGAGAATGATAAGCGAGACCCAGATGTCAAGCATTGAACCTTTCACACTGTTAAATTTAGGTTTCTTTTTCCTTTTTTTAAAAATATACGTTTATATTATTACACATATATACAATAAACTACCTACACCAAGAGGAACCACAAAACAATCAAGAATTACATAAATTCATAGTGTTTTGGATATTTGTATTTGTAGCAGCCTTGAAGAAAACATCTTTCCTATCTTGGTGTGTCTAAAATTCTGAATGTAAATCAATATCTATCGTATTTCATCTTTATCAACTTAAAACATCTATCTGGACCTAAAAACATCTTAACCCCTAAACAATTAAGCTTAATTGTAAAAACTAAACTCTCTGGTCTTCAACCCCATCAGAGACTTGAGAAGGAATAAAATTAATTACCTGTGTGGACAGGAAGTGCAGATTAGCACCTTCCCAAATGAGAAAATGACAGAGAATTTGCTGCCTGAACAGTCACCCAAAACTCTCTATAACATTAGAGCATCATTTTCAGCCTTCTGGCCCAGTATATCTGACAGACATGTTTGTGAAGCAGGAACTATCGAGGACTTGCTTACCCTGTCTTGGCAGAGTTTTGCCATCAACTGTGCCTGCATCCAGGCTTGCCCATTTTTAGGAAGAATTCTGTCTGCGGCCAAAATGAGAACATTTTGCCCAGTGGCTGGTTTGCCATATACAAAACCATTGATATTCATCATCTTCTTTGAGGTAGACTGGGTGTTGCCAGGAGTTTGCTTTGATTTGGTTGTGACTATGCCTGATTCTTCCATCTTGGACTAAGAAAGTATTTAACTTTTTAAAAACAGGAATTAAGAGAATGGATATTTTAAAGAGAGAGTTTAGATATTTTGTAGGAATTCTGAATATTTTAAACTTTGGATGTTTTAGAGAGGCTTTGAACTTTCAAGTGTTTGAGTTTTTAAAGACTGCCAGACTTTTAAAAGTTAAAATTTTTTATGTGCTGGTGATATTAAAATGTTTATAGTTCAGTAGGGGTGTGTTTCTGTGTCCATTGTGCTGGTAAGTTTATGTCCATGTAGCACGAGTTGTTGGTGAGGATTCTCAGTAGTGAATATGCTTTACCTTAGGTTGAACTCCAAGGCAGTCTGTGCAGCATTTTCTTGATTGGTGACTGATTTGGGAGGGCCCAGGGCACTGTGGGCAGTGACAGCCTTGGGCAGGTGGTCCTGGCATGAGCAAGCCATGAGGTATAAATCAGTGAGCAGCATTCTTCTATGGCTTCTGTTTCAGCTCCTGTCTCTGTGTCCCTGGCATGCTTGAGTTCCTGCTATGATTTTACTCATTCATGGTATCTGACCTGAGACTTGTAAGATTCAAACTAAGCCATTTCCTCCCCAAGTTGATTTTGGCCATGGTGTTTTATCAAAGCAATAGAAATCCTAATTAAGATATAATTGACGCCCTGGCAACAGGCAAAGAGATGGCTTATTGGTGGTGGTGTTCTTATATTAGTCAGGGGTAGAGCAGATGGCAGCCCCTTGTTCATCCTAGTTTGATGCCTGGCCTGGTGGCCAAAACTGTCTTATCCCTAGGACTCATAGGATTCAAATCAAGTCAAATCCAGGCAGTGCAGCTCAGGAGGAAGAGAAAGACAGACAGAGATGTGCAGATCTCCATGCCGCCCACAGGCCTGCCCACCAGCACAAGGCACAGGGTGACCACAGATAGTCACTTTGCTACCAAGCCAGGCAGCACAAATGGAGGACATCCCCCCAGGGTCCCTCCATCCTTGTGTTCAGCCTGTAGCAGGAGACACCACAGTGTGCAAGTATGTGGTGGTCAGATGAGAGAGAGAGTGAGAAGTGCAGCTGCTTGAGCATTATGGAGAGATGGAATTGGAGACTCGGGGGCGGAGAGGAGGAGCCTGTTTGCAAGTCACCAGCTCTACTGTTTCAGGCCATGGTGAGGTCCCAGCCCAAGGTGCAACTTTGGGCCATGTCTGGGTCTGTGGCTACACAGTGGCAGTAGTCAGTATTGATGTCTACAGCTCATGTTACCACTAGGAAACATGGAAATTTCCCTGGTCTGGATAGCCTCTGGGTACTATGTGAATGTCCAGGGGTTGTGTATTACTGGTCCTGCCCCTTACTGGATGCAGCACTCTGGAGAGCTGACCCAATTTTTCACTAGCAGCACTTTGTGCCTTGCTGGGGTAATACAGTAGAGCTGGCCCTAATGGCCAGGCAGGGTTGTGAGCACAGGAGATCTGGCCCTACCACTCATCTGGCATGGGTGTGGGAGAGGTGCTTTTTCCCATTCTTTGCCCCTCACCACTCGAGGCAGAGAGAGGGAAAGCTGGCCACATTTCTCACCAGTGGAAGCCATTGTGAGAGCAGGCCCTGCAGCTCATCTGTGAAGCACAGTAGATCTAGCCCTGGTGGTGAGGGTGTAGGTAAGGCAGCCCCAAGGGCCCAACTGCCAGAGAGCTGGCCCTGCACTGGTCTGCCTCGAGTTAGCCTAGACAGGGCGGGAGGGTGGGAGATGTTCCTCACCATCTGAGGCTGTTGGGAGAGATGACACCGGGATCATGAGAAGAAGTCAACTGCCCCTCACTGGCAGTAGAACTTGGGGAGAGCAAGCTCTGCACCTCACCTGGGCAGCACAGTAGTTGAGCCATCCCCAAGGACAGAGTGAGGGTGAGCTGGCTCTCAAGGCATGAGAGCATGCCTCCTGCCCATGGTGGCATTGGGTGGCCTAGCAAGAGCAGTGCTGGAGAGCTTGCCCAGTTGGAGCAGATAAGGGAGGGCCAGTGAGCTGACCACCTCAGCTACCACCACCCGCCTCTGAATTGGCCCACCTCCAAATCTGTATCATCTGTAAATGGTTGGAATGTGTGAAAGGGCCAACCCTTTCCACTGTACAGGGGAACATCCAGCTGTTCCAAAGCTACAGGATCACCATGACAGAGAGCATCAACAGGATAACCAGGCAGAGTCCTGAAGAGGATCCAGGATTGATGATGTTACAGAAGCCAAAGATCTCAAACCAGACCAATGACTCATTGCAATGACCATTCACAAGTGAGGATGTGTGGACAGAGAGACAGCCAGCAGGACACACTGTGACACACTACAGCTTCCACAATGAGATGTTTTCTATGCTTTGGTGGTGGTTGGTTGGTTCGTTGGTTGGTTGTGTTTACTTTTGTTTGGTTGTGTTTTGACTGACTTTTTGTTTGATTGATTGTTTGTTTTGATGGAGAAGTTCCAAGGGTAAAGGGCAGATGTAAGAGGATGAGAAGATGGGTGGAACTGAGGTACATGGTGTGAAACTCACACACACACACAAACACACACACACACACACACAAACAAACAATAAAAAGCTTTAAAAAAAGACATACTTGGATTAATAATAATTGTAAAACATAAAAAAAAAAACTCACGATAGAATACTACCTTGAAATATATTGATTTATTAGCAGATGAATCTTTACACTTTCCGTGTGGCCGTAGAAGGGTACATAATTTCTCTCTGCCTCTTCATTTCCATTTAAACCCAGGTAAGACAGATGAGTTATGACAGGTTCTATCTTGAAGCTTTTTCCAGCTTAAATATCTATGATTCAGAGGCTGCTTACAAACACCACCCCAGTCCACAACCCACAAATATACACTTATTGTTATTGCAGACTATGATCATATTGCAGAGAACAACCAAGGCAGAATTGCATGTAATATCATTAAAGATGGGTCAGCTGCTTGCAGCGTGGGTATAAGGAGAGGAAATTCGGTTTACCCAAAACATCATTTCCAACTAGTTGACTGAGGCTAGCCTAAGTCCTGTGGGAAGAAGAATTCAGAGGCCAATTCCAGGTTAAGCAAATTTCGTGCTTTAATATTACCTATCAAGCCAGCTGAGAGACGGTAGCATGAGAAACCAGAGGATGGCCATGTGAACCCCATATTTACTGTCTCTGCAATGTGATTTCAGAATGATAAGGAAGTAAAAGATCTGTCATTGACATTGTTTGCTATTTCCTGGAGGAGGAGACATTTGAACTGATCCTTGAAATGAGGAAGTAAAGTTTCAGAGGAGGAGCAAGAGGGAAGATGCTGGGAAAGTAGGATGGGATGGGTGTAAAAAACCATGGCTGGCCTCTAAGGCTCTGTCTACCCAATTATTACCTGCTTTCTGTTCTCTGAGACTTCTTTGCAGCTAGAGTTCTGTAATATGGAATAAATGGCATGCCTTATATTTGGTGTAGAAAACTAACGTGAAGGAGAGCCCACTTTCATATCCCTGTGGCTCTTCACTGCCGGTGACAGGCTATGGAAATATGAATTTAGGAGAATTTTCCCTAAAAACACATTCTGGTGTTGGTGGTGGTGGTGATGGTTTTTGTTTTTGTTTTGTTTTGTTTTGTTTTTTGGGTTTTGTTTTGCTTTGTTTTGTTGATTGGCTTTTTTTCCCCTCTGTCCTCAAACTTCTTTCCTTAAGAGCTGCAATGATGGCAGAAACCTTGCACTCTGAGTTGTTGCATTAGCCATGTGTCCTGTGCCTAGTCATTCATACCCCAGCTTCCCCGATTCGCTTTCCAGCCTCTGACTCTGAAAGTATCCAATCTCCCATATTAAATCTTTTTCTACCTAAATTATCCAAAATGACATTTGATTGTTACACGAAGCCCTCATGTGGGTAGTGGCAAAATAATCAAAGATGTAGAAGTAGAAAGTGTGGTGAGAGAGCATGAAAGAAAGCAAATGGGCTAAATAAACAAGACTAGGGCCTGACGGGAAACAGGGATCCGCCAGTGAACAGGGTTGAGGCAGATCCTAGAATCTTCAGTGCAGTCACATGGAGTCCAAAGTCATCTTCTGAGCAAGAACTGCTACCGGGAAAGTGTCTCCACAGAGCCCAGAGACTAGAGGTAGGAGAGCCATTGAAACTATTGATTGTACAGCACTTGGGGTGGGGGGGCAGAGTCAGGTGGATCTCTGTAAGCTCAAGGCTAGCCTGGTCTACAAAGTGAGTCCAGGACAGCCAAGGATACACAGAGAAACCCTGTCTCGAAAAACCAAAACCAAAAAATAAAATATTGATTGCAGTTCCACGATACGAGGTGACCTGAGATTAAGCATTCAAGCTGGGCATGGAAAGATAAACCGTCAAGGTATAAAGAGAGGCTGAAGGTTGCTTCTAAAATACAAAGGATGCAATATTACTTACTGTTAAAGGCTTGTTTTGTTACAAATACTAGTTTGGGGCCTCGAGAGAGAGCTCAGTTAGTTTGTAAAAACCCTTGCCTCACATATGTGAAGACCTGACTTCAAATGCCCAGATTCTACATGAAAGCCAGGTGCAGTGGTGCACACTTGAATTCCCAGCAGTGGTGACGTGCGAGGTAGAAACAAGCTGATCTCTGCATGCTTGCTGCCCAGTTAGACTAGCCTATGATACAAAGTTCAGGCATATTTAAAAGGGGGGGGGGAAGCTGTCTCAAAGGCATGGAGGTGGGCTAGAGAGATGGCTCAGAGGGTAAGAGCACTGCCTGCTCTTCCAAAGGTCTTGAGTTCAATTCCCGGCAACCACAAGGTGGCTCACAGCCATCTATAGTGAGATCTGGTGCTCTCTTCTGGCATGCAGGGGTACATGCAGGTGGAACACTCTACACATAATAAATAAATCTTAAAAAAAAAAAAAAAAAAAAGGCATGGGAATGGGAGTGGGAGTAGGGCCTAGGAGGAATAGGGGAGCTACCTAAGGACTGACACCTAAGGTCATCCTCTAACCTCCACATATGCATATGTACCCCCTGCCACCCCACAAAGCACCCATACACCCCAATACACAAAACTACTAGCTTGTCACAAACTAGTTACAGCTATGATTAGGCCAGTGTCACAGACACAGATGGAATTCCAAATGTTCTTAGTCCACTTGAAGTGAAAACTTGTATTTTTCTCATTTTATTTCTTTCTTCACAGGTGGTTGGCAGATGATTTCGTAAAATTATATTAGTCAAGGATCCTCTGGCTCTATCCACTGACAGTTATCTCCCATGACTGAATCAATGCAGTCTAAGGAAAATTATACTTCCAGTAACAGGAATATTTCCCTAGCCCACAGAAGAAGGGACCAAAGTAAAGAAATGTCCCTGAAAAGAACCACTGTCAAGCTACCACAGTCCCTGCCCTAGCTCCCTTGAGCTATGGGAAGTTGTACTTTGTCTCTGAAATCTCTACTAGGCCCAAACACTAAGCAAAGAATGGAACATATATTGTTTTATTTCACTCTTCTGATAGTCTTTTTGAATTTACTTAACATAGAACAAATGAGAAGATGACAGCTCTGAAAGTTTACAAACATCTCATCAGAATACTCAGCTGATGTATTTCATCACTTTAAAATTTGAAACCAGGATGAGTTGTAATTGGAAAAGGGCAATCAGCACATCATTTGTCCTATCTATAACTCACCCAAGTCTGATATGTCAATGGGATGACATTTTTTGTACAGTTTTAGAAAATAGGTGAAGGAAATATTGAGATGTTTTTATAACCTTAAAGTTTTTTATAGATCATCATCATATTGTGAATGTTTGGGGTTGACAAGATGGCTCATCAGGTAAGTGAATATACCACATAACTTGGCAAATGGAAGCTTGATCCCTTTGGTCCACATGGTGAAAAGAGAGAACCAAGTCCTTCGAGTTGTCCTCTGACTTCCACATGCCCACCATGGATGGCATTCACATATACAAAACAAATAATGTTTGAACAATTTTTTAAGTTGAGTGTTCTTTTCTTATAACAAATTAATTCTATCTTGTTAAGATAAAAATGTTTAAATAAGTTTACACTACTTTTCTGCCAAAGTCTTCTGGAATTGATTCTCACTCATTGCCATGACAATTATAGATTGAAAACAGTGAAGGGAGGATTCCCAAACAAAGAAGAATTTTGCCATGTCTACCCTTTCAGGACAGTGGTTCATTACTATGAACATTTATAGCCTCCTTTCTTAGGCTTACAATGGTCAAGGAAGTTAAGAAAAGTACAGCCTTGCCTGGTCTTATAACATTGTCTAGGTCACCCCTCTTATCACCTTACTTGGTAAAAAGAAAAAAGAAAAAGAACAGTAAGTTTCACTGCATCCAAAGAAGCATTGGGTAGGTTAATTAATAGCTATAAAATGCTTTCAAAAGTGGGATGCTATATCTGTACATGCTAACATTTTCAATAATCACATTAATACCCTATTCACTTCACTGGTAATTGTATAGCACCATCATAATGCAATGATATGCGCCATGAGGAAGTCAGGTGAGATGATCTAATGATGCTGAGATGAAATGCTGTCAGGGCAAGTCTATAAAGAACATGTAACACTGTCAAAATTGAAAGGAGATTATGGCACTGTAAGTTCTACTACCATTAAAAGTTGTTAGAAGGAGAGGGTTCCACAATCTGGGGCAATGTCTGTTATGACAGATCTGCTCAAACTTCTTAGAAGACAAACTGGCATTCCTCTTCTGATTTTCTTTATCCAAAGGGTTTTTATGAAATTCTCTGTTAATTTCCTCCATGAACATCATCAGCCCAGAATAGGACAATGATTTTCAACAGCAATTTATGTTAGAAATGTTCATTGTTCCTTGGGTATGTGGCCCAACGTTAATTGCACCAAATAATAATTTCTTTTGCAGGGGCAGAGAGTGCATTTTTAAAGTTTTGTGAGAGAGGATAGTCCTCAACATTTTGCTCTTTGAAGAAGCTTTGGCAGTAGAAGAGATCTTTGGTATAGAGGCTGTATTTCAAAGGAGAAGAGACACGTCTCTCTACTGTGGGACCAGTTTAGAGAGAAGCATTTATACCCTCTATATATATAGTAAATTTTAAAAATCTTTAAGAAGATTCAACCTGAAAAAGAAAATGAAACCTCTTAGTATAATGTGAGCACTTGGAAGCCTTGGATTTCAAGTCTTTAAAATAGTTTTCTATTATATAAGGGGAAGTGTATTAAGCAAATTTTAAAAATATGGAGACATAATTTCTGCTAAGACTATTACATGATAAGCATAGGAAGTAAGGGATATAAAATCAGCCCTTATGAAAAAGCTATACTCAGAGGTTCCACCCATGTGTTCTGAAGTAGAAACTCCATCACTGACCTGAGCACATGGCTATGTAAGAACAGTATTCTCCTTCATCAGAGCAAACATGTGCAGCACACAACCTGCACAACCATGGGTAATAGTTGTGACCTTCACTATCCTCATGGGTAACAGGACATGTAGGTCAGTCCCTCAGAATCTAGAAAACTCTCTGCACTGTCAACCAGATAAATTTGCTGTGTTACTACACAGAACTCTGTGGTGTGGGCTCTTAAAGGACTAGCGTGTTAGAAATATATCACAAAATCAAGACTTGGCCAAACCCTTTCCAGCTACCTGACTTCTGCTGTCTTAGAGGAGCCAGTGCCATCTCCTCTTCACTTCTAAAAGTGACCTGGTTGAGACATTAAGTTCATTGTCAGCCAACATATAACTTTGATTTTTTTAAAAAACAATTAATGTGAAAATTGTATTATTATAGTCTCTACATACATGTGTGAGGAATGTGTGTGAGTGTGATGAGGACAAGGCAAGAAGAAACAGAGGCAGATGAGAGTTCTGGCCTCCAGCACTCTGCATGTTGGTGTTGGAACAGTTCTAGAGACCAGTAGCTCATGATGCTTAACTCCAACTATGGAGCAAAGTTTTCTCTTTATAAATATGTTTTTAATTTTTTAATTGACACAGTAATTGTACATATTTGTAGGATATCATGAGACATTTCAATCCATGTACATAATATGCAATTAACAGATCAGGATAATTGGCATATCCATCACCTTAGACACATATCACTTCTTTATATTGAGAACATTCAAACTCTCTTTAGCTATTTTTAAATTCATGGTTAATCATTGTCTATCATAGCTATCCTATTGTGCTGCAGAGCATAGGAAACTTTTCCACCATTCCATCTGCACCCTGTACCTAAGCTATCCTCAACTTAACCTTTTGCCTTCTCAGACTCTGCTACCCATTAATGCTTTATTTGTGTTCTATCAGAGCATCTTCCCTTGGCTTTCACTTGTTTGAATTCTATTGGTCCCACAGTCTAGATACACAGCATTATATAAACTCTGTTTTCTCTTACCTTGTTTTTTGTTTGTTTGCTCTTTTGAGATAGGGTCGCCCAATGTGGCCCTGGCTGTCATGGAATTTGCTCCATCAAGCCTAATCACACTCAGAGAGATTCACCTGCCTCTGTCTCCTGTGTGTTGTGATTAGAGGAATGAGTTACCGTGCTGGGTTCAATTCAGTGTCCTAATTCAGTGGATGCTAATATCCACCACTTTCATCCTAAAGAAAGAAATGAGAGTAAAGGAAAATGAAACTATGGCCTTAAACAACCATTTTCAGCAAATGCAGCACTATTGTACGTGTTTAAGAATACAAAGAAGAGGAGATAAGCAACAGAAATGTTATTTTAGTGTCTAAGGATAGACACCCAGGATGTCAGAGACTTTTCATGCAATCAGCTTACTTGCAATGGACTCATAATTAAGTCTCCTAGCCTCTTTGTCTCTCATTCTTCTATAACATGGGATAGTGGTGACCATGACTCTTGTAATAGCAAACAAACAAACAAAAAAAAAAAAAAAAACAAGAAAATAGTACATATCAATGCCTAATTGTGGTCATCTTTTTTATATTTTAAAAAGGAGCAAGTTTTCTTCAGTCAATCTCTCTCTCTCTCTCTCTCTCTCTCTCTCTCTCTCTCTCTCTCTCTCTCATATGTACATACATGCTTGCATATTTGGAGGTTTAAAGAAGACATCAGTTGTCATCCACTACTGTTCATTTCATTACCTTAATCCCTTTAGACAGAGTATCTCATTGAACCTGGATCTAACTGTACCTAAGCAAATCCTCCTGTCTCACCACTGCTGCCAGTCCTGGAGTTACAGGTGTAACTTTTAGCCAGGTTGCTGGAGACCTGAACCCAGGTCCTTGTGGGTATGCATAGAGCGCTCTACTCTACTAAGCCATTCCCTCACGTATGTTATAGGGCTTTTAATGGAAGTTTGAAATTCTAAGCAAATGCAGCTATAATTATTATTGAAATGTACTCTTTGGGCCTTGGTATATTAGTCAATCAGGTATTCAAAGGGTGCATTTTAATCAAAATGAATGTATTTGAGCAGGGCCTAAGGGTACATTCCTATAATCCCAGTATTTTTGGACTGAGGTAGGATAATTGTGAATTCAAGACAAACCTAAGCTACATAATGGAATATTTCAAACAAGCAAAAAAAACAAAAAACAAAAAACAAAAAACAAGAAACTTGGGGCTGAAGATGGCTCAGAGGTTAAGAGCACAGTGTGTTCTTCCGAAGATCCTGAGTTCAATTCCCAGCAACCATATGATGGCTCACAATCACCTATAATGAGGTCTAGTGCCCTCTTCTGATCTGTGGGCTCACATGCAGGAAGAGTACTATATAAATAATAAATACATTTTTTAAAATGAAAACAAGAAACTTGAATGTGTATATCCAAGTGGTGAGGTAGTGGCACATGCCTTTAATTTCAGCAATAGGGAGGCAGAGGCAGGTGGATCTCAAGGCTACAGGACAGCCATGAATACCCAGAGAAACCTTGTCTCAAAAAAACAAAAGAAAGCAAAGACGGAAGGAAGGAAGGAAGGAAGGAAGGAAGGAAGGAAGGAAGGAAGGAAGGAAGGAAGGAAGGAAGGAAGGGGGTGAGAGATGGCTCAGAGGTTAAGAGCACTGTCTGGTGGGACTTTAAACCCTCTGTGTGGGTCTGCACCTGAGAGTGCAGTACTCTCAGAGGCCAGAAGAGGGTATCGGTGTCACTGGAGCTTAAGTTATAAACTGCTGATATATGTTCTGGGAATGGAACTAAGATGCCCTGCAAGGGCAATCAATATTCAGTCTTAACTGCTGAGTCAGCCCTCCACCCCCTGGGACACTTTTCTATTATTATTGAGAAAAGTAGATGAATCAGAATATCCTTGTTATGACATTTTGAAAATATTTTAAAGAGAATTAACTCCCGAGGCCTGTTAATTCTGCACAGAGCTGAGATACAGGTCAAGGTGGGAGTATCTAGTGATTAAAATCACCTTGTAAGTTTCCCAGTTGAGATACAGATCAAGGTGGGAGTATCTAATGATTAAACTCACCTTGTAAGTTTCCAAGTTGGAGAGAAAGGAAAGAGATTAGAAGCAAAATTAAAAGCAAAAAGCAGAACCACCAAGCTCTCTACCTGTGAGAATAATTACTGAAGTGATAAACAAGAGATAACTGTCTTTCCAAAGCTCGTACTTGAGAGAACATCTCTAAAGGAAGCCGGCATGGACTGGGCTGTGGGTACTGGATGCTGGATCACTGCTAACACTTTGTTTTAAAGATATCTTTATTTTATTTTGATATGCGTGAGTGATATGTGTGCCTGGTGCCTGGTGTCTAGGAAATCAGAAGAGGGTGTCGGGCCTTCTAGAACTGGAGTTATGGAAGGTTGTGGGCTGCCATGTGGTGCTGGGGACCAAACCCCAGTCCTCAGCAAGAGCAGCAAGTGCTCCCACCTTGCACCACATCACACACCAGTTTAGGAGACATGTTTCATATTTTTTTTTCTATTACAGCATCAGGCTCCATCTCTGTTCCTAGGCTTTTGAGGAGCATCTGGAATAACTTCTGAAGACTCTGCACAGTTCAAGCGCTTTTACCCAAAACAGGTTTTGCTTATATTCACATCTCCTTTCACAGTGGCCTTGAGAAGTAGCTGCGTTACTTGGGAGGCAGAGCAGACGGATCTCTGACTTTGAGGCCAGCCTGATCTACAGACTGAGCTCCAGGCAGACAGAGCTATGCAGAGAAACCCCATCTTGAAAAACAAAAACAAAAACAAAAACAAAAAATTCAAAGCCCTGCCTCCTCTCCAGATTTACCATGCATGTTAACTTATTCCCATCCAGCAGAGAGTGGGATGCAGAGAGAAGAGTGTCTGATTTTTTAAATGACGTGTGTGTGTGTGCATGCATATGTGCGTGCAGGCGTGTGTGTGTGTGTGTGTGTGTGTGTGTATGTGTGTGTGTGTGTGTGTGTAGGGGACCCAATAAAATAGTCCACTCCAAAGCACTGAGACTGAAATAACAAAGAAAGTAATTAGGAAGTTATAGAGAAAACGCCCAACTCAGTAATATATCCTATTCTTCCAAATAAGAACATAAATGCTCTTGGCCATGTCTGTTATTTACTTACTTGATTCACTGGTCTACACACATGTTCAGATTTTCCAATAATATTTAGTTTAACATCTATATATATTCGGTTGCTATCTGAAAATCAGGAGTTTCGTAAGTATCTGCCTATCTGGGGTTCCAAGAATTCCTGAAACTAGTAAGAAAAAAAAAAAAATCCAGACATCTTTAAATCTCATTTTGAACCAGCAGTGGTTTTTACAACACAGTAAGTTATCTACTTGAAAATCTACAGCAGCAACTAAGTGTTCCTGAATTTTCTTGGTAGTTGATTGAAAAGCATACATTAAAGAGGACGGGGATCCATAATGCACAGACCCATGGGGTACGTATAATTAATTATACATCAAAACTTAAGAATCAGTGTACATTGATAAAATGATGTGAATGTATATATTTATAAATGGTTTATTGCTAGCATCGCCAGAGACCCTACTCTCCTGATACAGTGGGGTGAAAACTACTGAAGATTTAATGTGGAAAAAGTAAATTTTGATTAACTGCTCTCCATGATAATTCCTCTCTGCCATGGATTGGTTTTAACTGTTCCCAGCCTCCAAGCAAGCACGTCATTATATAAAAGTGTGGGACCCCACTGTTAAGGTCGAAGTTTGGCATTTCTGAATAGCCTCTGAGCTCAGTATAAGGTGATAGACTCCTTTTGCACTTGGGTTCCCTCTCTATCTGATCTGGGGAACCCGAGATCTTTTAAGGAGCACACAGAGCCCTCAGGGAGATAACAAGCCCAGCCATTTCCTGGTTAGAAATCTGCTCAACAAGTACCTGGGGATTCTTGGAAACACCCATCCTATGCTAATGAGATGTTTTGGTGTCTTAGGTTTCAACCAATGACCTTTAACTGTACCTGGAGTTCTTTCCCCACCCATAGGATAATTAAGTACGGTGTTCCCCCTTTTATGAGAGGACAGTGTTACTGTATGTAAATCAAGTGTCCCTAGTACCTCTAGCCCCAGAAAATCAAACACATTCTATCTTGAAACCCCTCCCACTGCCCAAAGTTTATAAGTCCCTGATTTCACATGAAATAAACATGCTACCATCAGCTTTTCACTAAGACTGCCTGAGATTCCTCATTTACTCTGGGGAAGGAAGGGCTCCCTTCCTCCCTGAAGAATTCGCTGCTGGACTCCCCAGGTGTGGTTGCCAGGCAGGCTATCATAGATGGTGCTCATCTGCAGAGAAGAAGCAGCAGCCATACCTGCGTTTCAGCTTAGCACAGCAGTTTAACTGAAGGGCTCTAACACTGCCATATAACCAGCTTTGGAATACCTACATTTCCACTTCTGTCTGAATCTGGCAATCTCATTAAAAAGAGCTCATTGTAACACAATGGAAAACTCATTTCCACACCTCTGTGAGACAGGGAGCCTTGCCTTGTGCATGGACCTTGCTCTGAATGCTCTAGCTGATCGAGAGAGAGAGAGAGAGAGAGAGAGAGAGAGAGAGAGAGAGAGAGAG
>OU015744.1:110397246-110457703 GCA_907169655.1 Acomys percivali
TGGGTGGGAGTGAGGGATGGTAAACAGTACCCAAGCTATGATTTATTTTAAAGCATTTTTTCCTTGAAAGGCGTGAAAACAGAAACTACCACTGGAAGGTTATTGTCATCCTAGGACTATTTCTGCCACATACCATTTGCAAGGTGGGGGAAGAGGGGGTGGAGGGCACTTGCTGGATATGGACTCAACTTTCATCTATAAACAGGGGTCACTAAACAGGGGACATTTCATTATTGCCCTTAAATTCACAGGAGCTAGGGAGCCTGCTTGCCACCCTGCAGGGTGGCCCATGCTGGGCAGCTTGTAGGTCTGTAAGATATTCTTGGGAGGAAGGAAAATCAACACAATTGGCCTAAAGACTGGAGAAGAAGGCCAGGAAATCCTCTGTGGTCAACATGGAAAACCTGACCTCCTGGTATAACAAGGTCTTTGGGTACCTCTGACTGGGACTCTGGAGCAGGATTTACTGCAGAGAGGGCATGAGGTATACTACTGGAGGCAATAGACTCCTCGGAGGGTTTGACTCTGCCTCCAGCAAGAGTCTCCCAATCCTTCCCCAGCTCTCTCACTCTGACTCCTCGACCCGCCTTTCCGTTTTGTCCTCTCCTGTTTGAAGGTGCTGAAGAACCTTGCCCCGTTAGGCGTGTTGTGACGTAGAAGCAGCCAGATTGATTTATTTGGGAAGGTTTTAATTAATAAAGTTAATGATGAAATTAAAACAAATAGTCAAACCAAGTGAAGATGGCAGCCTCCCAGTTGGGTATATTTAATTAATGCCAATTAATACGCGTTCACCTAATATCCTCTAGGACACGCTATAGCTTTCCTCGTTGTAGAAAGAGAGCCAAGATGGAGGGCAGAGACACTTCATAAGCAGCCAGGGCATTCTGCTCTGGTGACAAGAGCAATTGCAAATTCATTTAAGAATATGTTCATAAACAAGTGACAGGCACATTCTGGGATGGAAACAATGGTGAAACTGACAAACGTTCTTTGCTGTGGGGGAGGGGCTGAGGGAGGAAGGGCACCTTAAAAGTAGGGAAATGCTTTGGTGGGGGGAAGAAAGACAGGAATATCTTAAAAAGAAAAAAAGGATTAGTTGAAACTGTAGGCAGCAGCAGCAGCCCCTGCAAATGTTTCAGCTCTGCACTGTTGAAGACTTGGACACATAATACTTCAGACCACTGATTTGCTATTTTCTTAATTCTGGCTCTTCTTTTTCCATATGAATCAAACAGTCTTTTGTCCTTCAGGGTTTGATTTGATCGCTACTGTTCACATTTCACTTTTGTATTTTCCTCTTCCTATACCATTACTCATTGAGTGCTCCGTGAAATTACAATCGTACATTTTCAACTCAGCAACCCATTTGCAGTGCAAAAAAATAGGGTCTAAATAATGGCTGAATTAGCCCTACTGGACAGTTTCAGATGTAACACTCTGTAATAATTATATTGCAGGCTGGATTAGGATGCTATTATCATAATCTGGACGTTTACAATTATCTGTAATTTGCAAAGATGCGCCAGGTCTTGATTACAGCAGCTTTTTTTTTTTTTTTTTTTTTTTTTTTGTATCACGCTAACCATCACTAAACAGTGACAGTAATAACAGCTAATTTTGCTGGCAATATAAGAGGTGCTGGGGTGTGCAAACAATTTCACACCTGGATGTGCTCACTCAACCAAGAATATAGAGACAGAGCTTCTGCCCTGAGACTCAGAAAAATACTCTCCTGTGCCTCGGCTCAGTATAGATTTCTAGAGCCTGATCCCTGCTTAAGAGATATTCACTGGGGTAAGTTTTTATTTCTGGCATACTTCTAGGCACTGTTTTTATTCCTTGTCTCACACTCTCCAAGCTGTGTATAATGTGTTGTTGTGGTTTACTTGAACTGAAACTTTGTTTTCCGGGTTTTGGTTCTGACAGTTTATTTTCCTTTAACAGTAAAATAGTTGATGTGATGCAAATGGTATCCTTAAGAACCTGATTTGCCTGTCTGGCTTCTGTGCAGCTGATGTGTTTGATGTAGTTTGTGACTGGAGACAGGAAAGGAACAGTTTTCTGAGAGGTATGGAAGGAGCCTGAGACTCCAAGCTAAAAAAATCTGCCTGAAAATTGTTACTTACAATTGATCTTAGGTAAATACATTGAGGTTTTTACATGCGGCCATGGTTTTGGGTTTTGAGGCATCAGGAGATCAAACAGAACTGGCTGTGTGGCTTGCTTCTTTGCAGTCAGGTATGCGGAAGGATGTTAGCAAAAAGCAGGTGTGCCTGAATCTCTGGGCTTTGCAGCCCTTTGGACATCTTCTCTCCAGCTGGAGTAAAGTTTGTAGAATAAGTGGGATCTGAAGCCCTTCAAGGCTGTTCCTTAGGGCCTTGCTTAGAGCTATCATGTGTGTGTGTGTGTGTATGTGTGTGTGTGTGTGTGTGTGTGTGTGTGTGTGATGGGGGAGGGGAAAGGTATCCAAATCTTGGGGCTTATTGCCTGCTGAACCCAAATGCTGTGACCCTGGGGTTAAAAGGGCTGATGGGTTGAGACACAGAACTGACAACATATTAAGTCAAGGAACCAGTCTAGTCTATGTACCAAAAAAGATACCGGCAAGAAGCTGTGCTGCTCTAGCTACAGATGACACTATTTCCTGAGCCTGTAGGTTTTATAAGCAGCTAGAAATATGTAGTGCAGGATGCCACAATGTCTTTGATTTCCCCACCCCGCAGAGAGAAAAGCTTTTTTTCTGCAGTGGCAAGGACATTTGCACTAAGTTGTGTCCAGAGATATCAAGGTGCTTATTTATTAGTGAGGAGGAGAAATTGTCTCTCTCCTATACCTCTACCCAATAGCTATGCTCCCCACCCCCACCCTCACCCCCTTAGACTAGTCAGAACAGGGCTTTGGAACTCAAACTCTACAGCCTAGTAGGAAGTTTGAACGTGGGGAGGCGCAGTAGACACCTCAATTGGCAACGCCTGTCATCCATGCCCCTCCTACCAATCCCTCCAGGAGGAATCAGTTTCCTGGGTGGGTTTGGGGGGAGGTCAATACATTTTAAAAGAGAGAAAGTATTAACCCATGAAGTTCAGGGGATCCAGTGGGAGCCCAGTTCCAAGGAGAGTTCCAGGGGGCCTATCTGATAGAATCTGTGTAAATAAGCTCATGTTAAGTAAGAGATAGAGATGAATGCAAAAACATAGTCACCCCACCTACAACATAGTACCATACATTTTCTGGGTTTCAGAATTCTACACACTCACAGTGGTTTGGCATATATTTGGTGAATTTTTTTTAAAAGAAAAATTAGTGTTGGTTTCGATATATGGTAGCTTTCTCTCTAACATAATTTGAATAATTCAGCAAAGCCCCACTACCAGCTGTACGTCTGCAGCCTCTTCCATTCTTTTCAGCATTATAATTTTGGTTAATTTTCAATTTTAGGTCCTACGTCTCTGCAATTTGTGTATGAATAACAGAATAATTTCCCTCTTTTGTTTCGCCTTTCCTGTTCCTGAATCTAAATAAAGATGGCTTTTTAGTATTAAAAGTGGAAGAAAATTACAGGTAATTATCTTTGACGGTAAAAACGCTGTAATCAGCGGGCTACATGAAAAATTACTCTAATTATGGCTGCATTTAAGAGAATGGAAAAAAACCTTCTTGTGGATAAAAACCTTAAATTGTCCCCAATGTCTGCTTCAAATTGGATGGCACTGCAGCTGGAGGCTTTGTTCAGAATTGATCCTGGGGAGCTACGAACCCAAAGTTTCACAGTAGGAAGGGGGAAAAAAGAAAAGAAAACATTTTTCCTAATGTAACAATGCGAATGCTAGAAAATGACAAGACTGATCGGTTTTAAGCCATTCTGAAGACTGACTGAGCGTGGAAGTTGCTCAACAAAAAAAGGAACGGGTATATTGGTAAGTAGTCTTTGCTTTGTGTCTAATTATAGTGACTGTCCTTTTGCACGACTGTATGTCGCTGTCATTATATGGAGCACTCTGAGTATCTCTATTGACTTCTGATAAATGGCTCAGTGGTTTCAAGGTTCATAATTTGAAGGATGCCCAGGTCTGTAGCCATTAATTCTCACAGTATGGGGCTTCCTGCTTGTATGACGAAAGGACTTTTCATTTTCATTATTTCTTTGCTTTCCACGAGATCGGAAGGACGTGTTTCTTGCAGGATAGTGCATTTTTCTACCTCGATAGCTTGCTACAGGTTTTCAACATTAAGTAGTCAAAAGTGTGCACTTTGCTTTCTGAATTTGTTATTCTTTCCTCTTTTTACTTAAAAAAAAAAAATGCTTCCAAAGGCAAATATAGCTGTACTATTTTAGCTGGGAAAAGGAAAAGGAGAATATTCAGATACAGTACTGGAAATGGCTGGATGTCTAGAATTTAACCTGGGAATGGGTTATTCTAATGTTGTAAATACAAAAATGCGTATGAATCACAACAAAATTAAAATGAAAGGCTGAGAAAACATCCACGGTTCACACAACCATGCTGTGTGAGCAAGCTGACATCTCTTCAGGCATTTGATAAGTATGTATAGAGACCCCATATTAGGAAACAAAAATTATTTTAAGAGATGTAGAAAATATAATGGAAAGGGAGGAAAAATGGAAAACACATGGAGAAATAGAGGACACTCCCAACATTTTGTGGCTTTTACTCCATATATGAAAGAAGACAAAAACATACAAAGTATATATACAACTAAAATTCAACAATATATACAGAAATGTTTCTTGATATAAACGTCCCTATTAGCTTAGTGAATGCCACTATTCACCTAGGAAAGGCGTCAAAACAATAGAATGGTGGTTTTGGTTGTTTCCTTGGTCTTTCTTGATTCCATTTCAGAGTTTGGAGGTGGGTTATGCAAAGGGCATTTTTCTTGTTGCTGTTGCTGTTACTGTTTGTATTTAGTTGAGTCATCATTCCTGGTCATTGCATTTTGATAAGACATGCAGTGATTCCTTTGTGGCAACGTTCTAATTTTTCAGCCAAATTTTCTTCTTTCTTTGGAGAAGGAATATTGAGGGGTGGGGTCCTTCCATTTTCTTCTTCTTCTTCTTCTTCTTCTTCTTCTTCTTCTTCTTCTTCTTCTTCTTCTTCTTCTCCTCCTCCTCCTCCTCCTCCTCCTCCTCCTCCTCCTCCTCCTTTTTTCTTTCAGTCTTGGATTGGTAAATAAAAATTCAGGAGTCCAAAATCCTTGCCTTTCATCACATAATGTCTTAAACTCATTAAACAAGTAAAAATGCTGCCATGTTTGTGCAGATTCTTCTGCCGGTGGAGAATATCTGGTTTGTTTTTTGTTTTTTTAAAGGTCATTTGGGTGGAGAATCCCAAAGAGGAGGCTCTGGGCCTTGGATCCCCCTGTGTGATGGGAAAACATCCTTGTAGTGATGGGTTCCCAGAACATTGGCCCATAAGCCAGCCTCCTCCTCCTCCTCCTCCTCCTCCTCCTTCTCCTCTCTGTCTCTCTTCTCTCTCTCTCTCTCTCTCTCTCTCTCTCTCTCTCTCTCTCTCTCTGTGTGTGTGTGTGTGTGTTACAAAGTTACTTATAGGTTCCTGAAGACAGGAGATAGCAGAAAGGGAGGGAAGGGAAAGAAGAAAGGGAGGAGGAAAGGAAAAAGGAAAGAAGAGAGGAAAGAAATAAAGCTAGGAAATAAGAAAACTTAAAGGAAATAAACAAAAGGAAGAAGATGAGATAGAGAGAAAAGAAGGAAAGAGAGGACAGAGGGGGGCAGGTGTCCAGGTCACAGGGACAGTTCCTCTGAGTTCATTGCTTAGGCTGTTTGGCAGATGCAGTTCTGGATCCTCCTTGCATCCTCCAGAATCTTCCCTAGCTTATTCCCTCAGACAAGTCACATCATCTGCGGTCTCTGCATGGTGTCCTGGTGTGGTGAGGAATACCAGTGCGAATAGCCAGGCATGTAGCTGTTGGGAGGCATACTGACACCCTTGGCGGAGGCAGAAACGTCCCACACCGGAGGCAGGGCTGGCGAGCGAGGTGACAGGGCTGCTGAACCCGGGAGGGGGTCGCTTTCGTGTGGGTTGCTGCCCTGCTTCAGCAATTTCTTAAACTTAGAGCGCTTATTCTGAAACCATATCTTCACCTGCAAGACATGTAGCAACCATTAGGCCAGATAACCACGAAACTGGTACCTTTAGTGGTCATCCTTGGCTTGAGAACTAATATAAAAATAAACATGAAGAGAACAACCATTGCAAGACCAAAAAGCCCACCCCCAACTCTTTCCAGCCATGTCTGTCCCTCCACTCTGGGCCCATTACACATCTTGTTAGGATACCTACAGTCCTTGTGATTCTTCAGTGGAGTCCTAGCCTGGGTTTTAAAGCATCAGAAAAAAAAATTTAGAAAGAAATCAAATGAGATCAGTGGGTCCAAAATTGTATGAAGGACTTTTAAATGGAGCAGATTTTGGCTCACAATCACATAACTGAATTTACCTTTTCTGGTTTATTCAGTTGTTATATTTACCAACCCCCAAGCTCATAATGCTATGCACAGAGAGTAGAAAATGACTATGAATTCATTAAAGGCTGTATGTTCACAACAAAACACCTTGAACATATCTATGCATATTGTGCACATGCCAGAGAATATGCCTGGGATATCTTTCTCCAACCATAAATACTCTCTAGTCTTAAGGGATTAAGAAATGCACAACCCCCCATTCCCCACCTTGTATGTTGCTTAAGCAAACAGAGGTCATCAATCATCACATGATTGTTGGGATAGCTACCAAAAGTCAAAAGGCTTCTGAAAACTACAGAATCCGGAATCTGTGTTGGCAGCTCGTTTAGTCAACAACTCAAATCTTTTAATGAAAGAAAACCTATGATGTAGCCATTTGTCTTTAAAATCCCTGAATCTGTTTTTCCAAGAATAATAAGAGTCGCGGAGCGTCTAGAGCCCTTTCATAGCAAACCTCAAAAATGTTCAGTGACAGCAGGGCAATAGGGACCAGGCTGGCTGAAAAGAGCTCAGGGAAATGGCCTGAAGACACCCTCCTGCAAGGTCTTGGCAACTGTCTCCTTAGGCCTGAAGGACCCTTGCTAGATGATGATGCACATCAAAAGAGAGGCCTATGCACATCAGAAGCGAGGCCTCAGCACCCCGTGCAGTTGGCTTAACTGCTGGCTTTTGAGAGCAGCCTGATATACTCACCTCTAGGACCCTTTCTTTGAAAGCTGAAATGTCCAGCACAGCTTTCAAGTCAGCAGGACTGTTTGTCTGTGGTGTCCTAGGCCATGGCTTTGGGGCATATTCTCTCTGTTTCTCAATTCTGTCAAGTTCTGTGCTCCAGGGAGGTACCTCAACCTTCACTATTAGGTACCAGGATGATTTAACCACCGAGCTTAAAACAGTCTCCAGAAAACCCTCTCTTACAAGCCCTGCAGTGAATAGCTTGCGCATGGACACCTTTATTAAGCTACTGGAAAAAATGTCTAGTTAACTTTTGCTGCTGGTCTCGGCTCCTAAGTTTTCTTCCTATGACAGTGAGTTGAAACTCTTATTAGTTCCTAGGGCTCAGGAAAGGGTCCTTAACAAAGGTCTTGTTATTTTGCTTCCTAGCTGGACACCTCCCCCAACACACACACACACACACACACACACACACACACACACACGCACACACACGAGCACACACACACACACGGACACGCACAGGCACGCGAGGGCACACGCACTGGTTCTACTTCATGTTATTCTGCTTTGATTGAATTTGTTCACCAAAAGATGCTAGGCTCAGCTGGGGTCGCAGAGGGTTGGTGTATATGCAAATCCAATCCAGTATTCAATAGCATGTCATCTGCTCCAAACTGTGATCTCAGGAAAATGCGCAAATGGAGCACAGGCATTTGTCATTTTAGCTCCTTCCATCCTTGGTTGACTAGGCCAAGAATTCCTCCTGGTGTGTGTGCTCTCTGCACGGTTTGCAAGCGGGGCCAGCATTTCGGGGGGTGGGGGGCTACTCGGGCTTCTCGGGAATTACCTGTGTTTGTGTCAGTCCTAAGGAAGCAGCCAGTTCGGCTCTCTCGGGAAGGGCCAGGTATTGAGTTTGCTGAAAGCGATGGTTTAAAGCCTGGAGCTGCAGGCTGGAATAAATGGTCCGAGGCTTCCGAATCTTTTTCCCCTTTCCGTTGAACCTGATTTCCCCGTTTTCAATCACTGTAGTTTTTTGTTGATCTGTAAGCAAATGACACAGAGGAGCGGTCACCTGTGAGGCCACTGCTGCCGTCTCCCCCTCATGTGAAAAGGCCTTCAAGGAGTTTCCCCTAAGTTTAAAAAGGGTTCCTTGTAGTACCCCCACTATATCCTGAACTCCTTGGGTCCACTGTGGCCGTGTGTCCACAGAGGCTCTGGAAGCTTCCCTCTGATCGTGTTTCTAGCCCTAACAATAATGCATGGTGGTGGTCGAACCTAGGAAGCTCGCGACATAAAAGCGGCGCTCCCGCTGCAGCGGAGACAGCGCGGTCGGCTTTCTGGAGACCGCTGCGCTGAGAGGCTTCTGTTCTCTGGGCCGAGAGTGGCTTCTTGGCCTGCCTTTTTTTTTTTTTTTTTACAATGCCTGGAGCTGTATCTGAGCCACCCGGGTGTTAACGTAGCCAGTTCCTTTGGTGTCACCCAGCTGCAAGCTTGGTGCGTTAAGCCCCTTCCGTATGTTAGAAATGATTCTGCACAAGTGGATCAAACCCAGAAACAAAATACAGGCAGGAGCTCAGAGCAGCCCCAAGGCAGGCTGCGGCTCTGGACAACAGAGAGCTACCAACCCCAAGCCTTCTGCTTCGCCTCCAAGAACAAAGGAGAGGCCAAAATCGAAAACCCAGAGAGAGGGGGCCGGGTTACGGTGGGGGGCAGGGACACCTCAAAGCTCACCGGGGAAGGAAAAACCCCAATTGTCATTAGTTTAAGTGTATCTATCGGCCGCACCAGCTTCGTTCCAAGTACCAGGGCGCACCAGATGCCCCACGCAAAGTAGGCCACTGCTTGCCCAGCGTGCGGTGGGGGAAGCCTTAACTAGCCCTTGAGTCGTGGTCCAGAATTGTCCCCAGTCTTGGCAAACGTAGGTTACATCGAGAGGGAAAGGGACAAGGCAGAGGGCGCATAGACCCACTGGGCTGGAGGGCGCAGTGAGGAAGGACCATAGAGAGAGGGTAGTGCTCAGCCCGTGGGCGCAGTTGGGAACCGAGTACAGGAGGCGGAGGAGCCAGGCCGGCCGCAGGGCGAACCAGCCGGGGGTCCACGCGGCGGGAAGGGGCCCGGTTGGGAGAGGCCGGCAGCCAGGCGCCAGGCGAGCGGGAGAGCTCGGGGCCCGGCTGGGGGCGCGCGGGGCCGCCTGCGGGAGGGGGCCGGCGGAGGGCCCGGCGTGGAGGAAGTGAGAGGGGCGGGAGGGGTTGGAGGCAGTGGGGAGGCGGGCGAAGATAGCTGCCTAGGCGGCCTCTCACCTGTGTCGTCCCCGCGCGTCTGGGCGGCCGCGCTGCTGTTGTGGTAGGACTGGAGGTAAGGGCTGTGCTGCGAGTGGCTCATGTAGGGGTAGGCGGCGAGCGATCGGTGGTTGTAGGAGTTGCCTCCGCTCGATGCGTAGGGCGAGCCGTGGTGGTGGTGCTGGTGGTGGTGATGGTGGGAGCCCGCCGCCGCCGCCGCCGCCGCGGCCGAATGCAAGCAGTGCAGAGGATAATGCGCGCCTGCCATGGCCGGGGAGGTCTGCTGCGAGTGCGGCTGCGGCGGTGGCGGCGGCGGTGGCGGCGGCGGCTGCTGTTGCTGCTGTTGCTGCTGCTGTTGCTGCTGTTGCTGCTGCTGTTGCTGCTGCCCGAACTCCATGAAGGCGGATTTGGACGAGTCCTGGCCTTCCAAGCCGTCAGCCATCGTAGTCATGGTCATCATCAAAACTTTGGGGGCTGGAGAAAGCCTTCTCCCGGGTTTCCTTCACCCTCCCCCACTTGGCTCGCGCGGCTCTCCCCTTTGCAGCCACCTTAGCTCTCGGGATCCTTACAAAATTTTTTTTAAAAAAAATTTTTAAAAGGAGGGGGCGGAGGTGATTCTCTTCCTCGCTCTTCTCTAATATATATATATTTAATATAAAGAGATATAGTGAGCAGGGCCTTGTTAACCCAAAGGGAGGAGGAAGGGGGAGGGATGGGAGAGGAGAGGGGGAGGGGGGAATCTGCTCTCTTCTCCCCCCCTTGTTTCCCCCCTTGGATTTTTTGGGGGCTGGTGCAGTTTAAGGCAGAGATTTTAAGGTGGATTCTGCGAAAGTTGCGCGTCTGCTTTCAGACTTGATGCAGACGCCACGAGTCGAATGGTTTGTCTCCAAAGGGCAGCGCCTCCCTATTGGTCAGTCGCACCCTGACGTCACAGGCGCACCGCTTCTACTGGCGTGTGCGCTGCTTGCGGAGTTCTTCGCCTACCTTAAGCAACTACAATCTCAGTCCAGAGCTGCAACCTGGGGCCGCCTGGAGCTAAAGGGGAGCAGCGGCGGAGGGAGGCGCCCGGTAGGCTGCCGACGCATCCCATCGAAGCTCCAACCCCATACCCTGGAGCCCTTGTTTCCAGGATTGGAAACTTGGAACTGGATGCCTGGGGGCTGATCTTTTTCAATTCACTTGCACCCTTTCAGGCTGCCATGCCTGTGCTCAGAAGCAGTGGCCCTAGCATTTAAAGCCAGACCTCCCCCTCCCTCACTTAACCTTCCCCCTCCCTCAGGACCCCAACCCTATTCTATTCCCAAGGGAGCGCCTTGGCACTGTGGGCTTTTCTAGAAGTGCTCAACTGAAACCAAAGAGGGAAGAAGAACCCCCTCATGTGGGGGAGGGTAGTAAAAAAGAAAAGTCAGACCCTGTTCTGGCGAGATTCCTGCTGTTTTTAGGCCCTATTTCCTGCATATTGACTCCCCCAAAAGGAGAATGAACACCTCCCACCCTCAGAATACATCAGCCCGATCAGAAAGAGAATCGTTGGAGGGCTGACAGTAATGCATTTTTTTCCCTATTGAAAACAGAAGCTACTGTAATGCTTTCAAATATATGCAAATGATACATGCGGTTAGTGGTTTGGCAAATCTTGATTACAATATAAACTACCCAAGTAAAAGTGCCTTCGTCCTAAATTTGTCTCTCGATTACAATTCCAATTGATTTTATTTTATTGTCAACATTGTTAATGATAAAAATAGAGTCGTTTTACAGTTATTTTTACTTCTGGAAGGAGGCAATTAGAGTTCTAATCAGGAATACACAAAAATCTCCCATGATTAACTGCAGTACTTTGTTCAAATTGCTGCTATAAAATTCAGAACAATTTGCCTGTAATGATTATGGACTGGGTTTATTTTGGGAGGTGGAATAAAAGTGGATATAGCATAAATTATCCTCTAATTATACACCAGTGTCGCCTCAATTATCCTCTTATCAAAATGGTTGTCTAACTGCCGCATTTAGTTTCAATTCTCTCCCTTTTTTTCTATAAAAAGAACTTCATACCTTGTTATTATTAATCCATTTATTATTTGCAAGGGGGTTTATATCCGCACATCCAGGTGGTAGAACCACTTCTGTTTCAAAGATGGACTGGGGAAAGACATTAAGTTTGGAGCAGCTCAGGGCTACGGATCTAGCCTTTCTCCCTCGGGTCTCCAGATTCACTTAGGTCCAAGCTGCGGAGCAGGGACAGCGGAACCCAGGCGGCCTCCTTCAGGCTCAGCCACCAGGTAGGAGAACCGAGCTCAATTATAGGCTCTGGGAATGGCAAGTCAGGCCGCATCGGGGTCGGGTCCTGGGGCGGCAGGTAGGCTCCGGGATTCCGCGTGGCCAGACGGTGGTGACTGGGTGGGTGAAATCTGAGGACCTCACTCTACCCACTGGGCTCAGTGCGGGCTTTCAGTGGGAGCAGGGAACTAACTGCGAGCGTTTAGCCATAAGGAGAAATGTGCGGGGTAGCAAGCCGGTGTGGCAGTGTCTGTCGGTTGCCGGGACTAGTCTGCCTTTTTGGAAAAACTACTGGGATATCTTAGCACCTTTTTGTCTGTAGCTCGTAAACTACATGACCCTAGGAACCCTAGAATAGATAATTTAGTAGTGCTGCTTGCCACTGGAACTCCAGAAAAGGGTGATAGCAGATACAGCCGCTCAGTTTCCAGGTTGAGCCGGAGTCGCCCAGTGCAGCTTATGCTAATTGGTTTTCCCAGCTACCTGGCCGGGGTCTTGAAGCGCCCGCAGGCCAGTTTGCCCTTTTCTTTGCATTCTTTTTTTAATTTTATCAGAAGACCAGTTTTCTCCACAGTTTCGCCAGCGTTACACACGCTCCTTCTTTCTTTACCCAGCCCGCCACGCTTAACTTCTTGCGTACCGGGAGCCGGTTCAGTAACTCTGAATTCATTTTTAAGTGGCTCTCTTGTTCGTTCCCTTTTGACAAGAGGTTCAATTTAACCACGCGAACATGTAACGCGATCGGTGCCGTTTACATATCGGCAGTGAATTAAAGCATCTTCTAGGAAAATGAAAGATGGGCTGGGTAAGGGACTGATGGAGTGCGGAAAGGGAAGTCCGGGAAAGAGAAGCACCCTCCCACCCCCACCCCGGGTGGTGCGCCTGGGCTGCGCGCCCAGCTTGTAATATCCTCAAAGCCAGCAGGTAGACATGGCAGTTTTATTACTCTATACCCTGCAGCTTGCTGTTAACACGATGAAGGCGTTTCTCCCCTTCATGTTTCTGTGTGTCTCCCGTAATGTTCGTAATGTTCACTGTTCTGTTCGTAATGTTCGCAACGTGCACTGCTTTACCCACTGACTGCCCATAACCCTTATAGCACCAGAAAATGTCCTTTAGCCACTAAAGCGCCAGATCTAAGGCGCGCAGTGCCTATTTGCAAAGGGATTTCCCCTTCGTTTGTTTAAAGTATGAGGAAGCCAGGCAGGTTGGAAGTGTCCGTTCAGGTGTCCTGTATGGGCTATTGTCTCTTCCTCCCTAGGTAGTGGATAAAATCCCATCTTTCTGTTCCTGGGGTGCAAGTGTGCAGCTAAGGGGTAGTTATGTATGCTTTTGTTGAGATTTGCTTGGTGGCCCAGGCTGGGCTCTGAGAGTGTAGTGAGAGCACAGGGGGCTCACCATGCTGGACAGCGGTCTTGGAATCTTAAGGAATGACCATGCCCACTGTCCCACCAGTCCAGGGCATAGAAGGCAGAAGACTATTGTGGCCCAAGGGTGGGCGGTTAGTGCCTTCCACAGTGTGGTCTTGCAACTGGCAAAAGTGCAGCGTTCTTCGCACAGACTTGCTGGAGCCCAAGTGGCTTTGCTCCAACTGAACTTGGCCAGTTCCGTTCCTCTCCCCTCGCTGGAGTAGCTTGGTTAAACTGCGACCCGAAACAGTAGAAGTCACCCTTTCTTCATCCTAGTGTAACCTACTGCCAACCTCTTGGGTTAGAGGCAAAACTTTGGGCTTTTCAGAGCCTTGCAAAAAAGGCGCACACCTCAGGGGCCCTCGGCCCGGCGCCTCCCGCGCAGTCCTGGCTCCTTCCTTTTTGTTTAGCCCTCCGGGGAACCTCGCCAACTCTTGCCTGTGGGAGGGGAAGAAGGGCTAGTTAGGCCACTGAAGCCTTTATCATTCAAAATGCAAGTAAACGTAGAAATGTGGAGGCCTAAGCTTTTTTTGGGGGGGCGGGGGGCTCTTCCTGCAAGATTAGAATCACATTCATTAAAGTTTTAGAGGGGCAGGATTGGAAGCCTAAACTGCATTTTACTATATAAGGTGCTGAGGTGTTGAGATATTGTGGACTACTGTCTGCTATAGGTAGAAGGAAAAACTAGCTCGCTGCTGTCTGAACCCCTCTGCTTCTATCTTGCAAGGGTCGGTGTGTAGGAATAGGTTCGCTGGGTCTGAGAACCGTCCCAGTTTGGTTCCGTAGGATGTTTGCGTACACACGTGCAAGGCTTGGGTCTCCCAGGAAGGTTTCCAGTCTTGGTGGGGGCTGTGGCAGTATATTCAAGCCGTCCAGGACTTGGCTGGGTTTGGTTGCTAAGTTGAGCTCAGTTATCACGTTAATTCTAAAGAAATTAGACCTGGATAAATGGCCTTTGAATTCAAAGAAATAACTCGGTGTTGATTTACATAGCCGCATTAAGAAGCCCCTTCTCTATGGGAGACATTGCTGGAAAAAGAATTCCTGCTGGTGCTTTCCTCATTTAACATAAAATTCTCTCCCCCCCTCCCTCTCTCCGTGTGTGTGTGTGTGTGTGTGTGTGTGTGTGTAAATGGTATGTGTGCATAAGTAAAGGGTGCCAGATATTCTAGAGACTCAAGAACCTTCTTTCCTCCCCCAACACACACACACACACACACACACACACACACACACACACACACAGAGGAAAGTCTCCTGGGCAGGAGAGAGAACATTATCCCTTTGCAATCATTGGCCCTGGCCAATGATGGTACTTTTAGGGTTAGCCCAAAGAACCAACCTAGGCAAGAAAATCCTGAGACTTTGGTGGTATTTTCTCTAGCAACAACATTGTAATGCCTGTGTTTATATCTTCCCCTCCTAGGTTCTCTTAGATCCAGTTTTAAAAATGGGCTTGTGTATTATCTTTCTGAAAGGAAGGTTCACTGGTGTTTGGGGATATAATCCTGAGTCCCAAGAACAGGCACCCGGAAACCCCAGCCTGGCACTGACCTCCAGGAGAGTTCATCAGGGTTTTCAAAAGTGATCATTTGAAGAATACCAACTAAGCACACTTCAACCTAGAGACTCCATTGTAGACCTTCTGGAATTTCATGGTGTTAATAAGTACATAACTAACCAAGACCTCACACTCACCATCATTGATTTAACTCCTCCCTAAATTCATTTCCAGATGGGTTTGCACCCAAAGGTTTTTTACTCGAAAGAACTGAGCGGCAATAAGGTTGAAAGCAACTTGGCTCCCCACCTCTTGGTTGTTTTGGGATTGTGCATGAAAACCTGTTTGCCTACTTTCCCTCTCTTTTTCTTCCTCCTTTCCTTCCATCTCTCTTACAGTCTTTTTGGCTTGTCTCTTTCAGCAAACACTAGACCCTAATCCCCTATACATAAACATTTTTTTTTCCTACTCAGCTCAAGGGAGAAGAGAGTGGAAGAAATCTCCAATGCTTAAACAGTTAGTTTTAAACAAGATACATGCAAGATGTTTGTCTTTTCAATATCTAGGCTAAACCAACGCTGACCTCCCTCCGCCCCATATTTGTTGTGCTGAGAAGTGTAGCAGAGTAAAGGAAGACTTGAAGGAATGCTAGAAGTCAGTTTTCATTTACTGGTCTTTGGAAAAAAGGACCCCTGACCATGGCAGAGTAAATGAAGCCCTAGAGTGGCAGGGAACAGGCAGCAACAGGAAACTGCAGACTATTTTTAGGCTTAATGAGGAGTTAATATAGCTGCCCAGTGTCTCCCTAAATGCCTGGAAGCATCTTCTGTTTAATTCTTTCATCTCTTCATCAGCAGTAACAATAATATAGTCATAGCAAATGTCTCTGTATTAAGTGAGAGCCAGGCTTGGGGCATTTTACAGAGAAACCTGGATGAAAAGCATCATTTTGATCCTTTTGCTCTAATGGAAACAGAAATCTAGGTGAAAACCCCTTTTACTAGTGAGAAAATTAACATGTTGTGTCCAACCAACATATATATTCTATGATATATGTTTTTCTATGACATATATCATCTATATGTGTATATATTCTATTATTTTCTTATTTGTTTACAGACATTTATTTTTTATTTTTGGGATATCACAATAAATGGGAAGACAGTGCATTACTTATTCTTTTTTAAATAGAGCTTTCCCTAGATTACCATAGATTTGCCAGCCTTTGGAAATTGGGATTTTAAAAAAAGAACTTCAAATCACTACTGTGCCATTTCTCTTTTCTTTTGTTCCAATAATAATAATAATAATAATAATAATAATAATAATAATAATAATAATAATAATTCTTTATTCAAATCTAGGAGCAAGGAAACTTTCCTTTCTACTCTAGGGAGAAAATATTTTACATGTTCTTTTAAATAATTTTGTGCACAAAAAGGTTGCTTGACATCTTTAAGCCATGAAGTGGGGTTCCTTCCCTAGAAACCTCAAAGTCCTTGGTTCTTTAGACACACTGAGGCACTTGGCAAGCTAGCATTTGATCTTGTCATCCTTTGGGGTCAGGGAGTAAAAAATAAATAAATAAATAAATAAATAAATAAATAAATAAATAAATAAATAAGAGGTGGGCATTTTTGTTTGTTTGTTTGAGTTACGAGCATAGTGGGCAAAAGAGGATAGTGTGAACTTGCTTTTGTTATTATGCATGGCTTGTAGGTTTTCTTGTTCGCTGGGTACCACGGCACTTTATGTTAGTTCCACAACAAATTAACAAAATTAAAACTAACAAAGGCAGTCGAGTTTGCCGGCCCTGCAGTGGTGCGTATTTACTCCTGGAGTGAGGGGGTGGGGTGGAGGTGGGTGGGCTAGACCTGCCAAACCAGCGCTCCAGTCGCTAGTCTTTTACTCTTACGCCCCCCCCATCTCCAACCTATTCCTCAGCCTGCTCTTCTCTCATCACACTGACCACTTCCGCAAGGTTGTAATAAGAAAACCCACCCAAAAATTACAAGAAGCCACCTCTCCTGGACAAAACGAACCATTCTTTAAAAACAAGATTGTGAAGCTCAAAAGTGTTGGGCCCAACAATTAAAAAAGCAAGGGTAGCAATTCAGGATGCCAGTCCAGCAGTCCCAAGCAGACAGGCTGGCATCCCGGAGTATCTGTGGGTCTGGTTGAAGGAAGGGGCGAGGGGCAGGAGCCGAGAAGGCGAAACGGCCCCGATCCCATCCCGCAGCTGGCTCCCACGCGCCGGCGGCGTCTGCGGAAAGCCAGGGGCAGGATAATGGAATTCATCAGGCAGGGATCCTCAGAGAGCCAGCCACTGTCTTGTACAGATTTGTAGAGAAACCCTCACTGTAATTAAAACCGTACAGTCAGATTAATTCAATGTGTTGCTCGGCAGCATTTTTAATAGTAAAAATCCGCTTTAAAATTGAATTAGGGTCGAATAAATTTTCTGCGAGACTCGCCGGATTTGCCAGCTTTCATTGAAGCCAGCTAGGGTGGATTTAGACTGTGGCGTCCCCCCCCCCCTTCCCAGTTGGAGGTGGGGTAGAGGTTAGAGGCGGGTGTTGATCAACCAGGGGGCCAGTTTGGTCCCTAGACCCGGCGACAGGAGCCAGGCCGAGGGGGGCCTCACTGCCTGGGGCTCACCCCTCTAATCTCTGGGGGGCAAGGTACAGACTTCTGACACCCAAGGCCTCCCCCATTTCTTACCACCCTCTCTGAGTAGTTCTTGGCTTTTGAGAGATGAAGGGGGTGGGGGAGGAAAGAGAGCCCTACTGTGTCTTGAAGCAATTTCTCAACGTGTGTTTCCGCGTGTGCTGGAGGTTGGAGCCCTCTCTGGCCGCCTGAGTGGCAGACAAGAGAAAGTCGTGGCTCTCACCCCCCCCAACCCCCTTCTTGAAAATCTTCCAAAAATTAAGGGTAATATTTCAAGTGTGCTGTCAAAATGTCTCCCAAGCTTTGATTTGGCTAGCCGCCCCCCCCCTCCCCCTTCCCTCCCAACACCAAGCCTTCGCGTTTCAGCTCTTGGCGTGGTAGTGAAATGGATGTTACCATTGTGATGTCCACTCCCGCCCCTCTTCCCCCCTCCCCGCTCCCCAAGGTTAGACACAGCAGAACTGAAGAGTCGCTTAAAGTTCTTGCAAGAAAGGCCGGAGCGCTAATGGGGAGGCACTCACTTGAAACAAGCCCCGGGTGGGAGACATGGGTGGAGAACAAAATCCTTGAAGCTAAAGGGGTTTTTAGGGTCCGAGAAACAGCCCGAAACTCCCCAACCCCTTTCCCCTAAAGTTTAAGACATAGACAGGCTTCTTCTCTCTCTCTCTCTCTCACACACACACACACACACACACACACACACACACGTACGCACCCCCACAAATACACACACGTACGCACCCCCACAAATACACACACGTACACACACCCCACAAATACACACACACACACACACACACATGCACGCACGCACGCACGCACATATGCATGCAAGCATACAGGAGCACGCCGCCGGGTGCAAACCTGGATAGCAAATTCCCTAACAAGTTAGTCACATCATCAAGCCTGGGAAAACAAAAACCTCTGTGGGTCCCTGTTCCTCAGGCAACAGCGCGCAGACGCTTTAATTGCTGCAAATTGTCACTCTGTCCCCTTTTCATTTTCTCACTCCTCCGTTTATTTTTAGTACACTTCAAATGCCTACACACTTTCCTAGTAAGGAGAGCAGAGCAATTATTGCCTTTGCCTTCAGGGCCTGCTTTGCCAATCATTGAACGCGGATGGAGTAAATAAGGCGAAGAGCCAGGCGCGTTATTGGTCTTGCTTATTTCAGGTGGAGGGTGGTAAATAACTCTCCCTACTGCGTCACTCCCTCCTTCATCCCCCCCACCCTCCCCCGCCCGACTTTGGTTCTTGAGTGCCAATTACCTGGAAGAAAGGAGCTGTGCACCCCTCCCTTGTGCTCCTCATCACATCCACTTCGTGCACACCAAGTTTTACTCTCCAATCCTGCGATCCCGTCAGAATTGGCTGGTTCCACAGAGAGTTGTTAGGAAAAAACGAAGTCTGTGGAGACCCAGATCTTACTCCTGCCCTTGAATAGAAAGACGCATCCTGAGAAGGAGAGCAGGCATCTTCCCTGTCCACCCCCCCCCCACTCTGGGAAGCAGGGCCCCTTGCTTCCTACTTCTATTTGGGGCACAGTACAAAGTCTCCAAGATATAAAGAGATAATTCAGGGGAGCTTTACAAGCCAAGGCAAGCTTTTAGATTGACCTGGAGCATTTCGGACACTGCCAGTCTGACTGTTTTTTTGTTTGTTTGTTTTTGTTTTTGTTTTTGTTTTTGTTTTTGTTTTTGTTTTTTTGTCCTATTAGCTAGGAGTTCTTTTTAAAAGAACTTTGAATTTGGAGGTGTGTATTGCCTTGGATTCTGAGTGTGTACCAAAGCCTGGGTCTACTATCCTAGGTAAGGGATGGGAAAGGAGGCAGGTGTCTATAGCCCACAGCAGCCTGGGGGGGCGGGGGTATCTGGCATCCTGCGGATGGATCCGAAACAAATCAGTGCAGGATTAACTTGTCTGTCTGTTGAATTGTCTCCAACCCCTAAAGCTGCGTGGGTGCACCTGCCAGGGCGGCTTCGGATTACTAGCTGGTGCTGAGGTAGAGGCCTTGTCCTAGCTCCTGACAGAGGAGGCTGACGACTTGTCAGGGTGCTGAGGTTTGCTGGCTGGACATTTTAAAGGAACACAGCGAGTATAAACTGCACCATTCTCACACACACCCATCCCCTCCTATTTCTTTCTTCCTTTTTGTAAAAACATTTACAAGGAATCTAATTTCAGATTGTGGAAGTAAATTTCATGGTAGGATATATTTTACAAAACATGTAATCTTTCCAGCCCGGAAGACTTTTAATTAAAACCATACTTTGACAAGTTGAGTTTCAAAGCAAAGTCACACCAGCACGGAAGGCTAATTCATATTCAAGATACAATCTGTAATTCAAGCTGTTTGAAAAACTCGGCCAGTCGGAACAATAGGCTGCTGGGCTGGTTACCTGCCCAAGGGTTTGAGGACTCCAGAGTCCATAATGGAACAGAATAGAACATCTAAATGCCCATCCTAGGTTCAACTGCTCCCCTTTGGACTAGATTTGCAGAAAGAGAGAGGGGGGAGGGAGGGAAGAGAGAGAGAGAGAGAGAGAGAGAGAGAGAGAGAGAGAGAGAGAGAGAGAGAGAGAACATTTTAGCCTTTAAAGTCCATAGGAAAGGACTCTAGAGGGAAGGTTAGGGGAACCCTAGAAACACCAGACTCTCATGGAGAGCAGTTGCCTTCCCCACCCCAGAGGGGAGACTTATGAGAGGCCCCCTATCTTCCTTGGTTCTACTGATGAGTTCTAGACAAAAGGAATCCCCCATAGTACTCTGTTCCTGATGACCCCAAACCTAAGGTATGGTGCTTTGTCTGTCTAGCTGATTAATGGGCACAGCCCTCAAAGTCATCATGGACTGAGACTCTGAATGGAACTGCGTTTTTAAAGTAATTTTCCTCAATAATCTTCAGAAATTGATCAAGTCAGAGTGAGTTAGCTCCTCACAGGGAAGGAAATCTTCCTCCCCTCTTCTCTCTCCCTCCCAGCTCTCACCAAGCTCTCTTATAGATAGCTATACACAAGGGAAAAGAACTATAGGTAGCTGGGCTCCACAAACATGAGACAAAGATTTTGTAAGGCTCTGTATATTAGAAAGGGAGGTCCCGGGGAAGAGCAGTTTTAGAGAATGAAGCTGTGGTCGATTCTGGGTTTTCTGGTCCTGATCTGGAGCCCACACCTCAAGTGTCCCTCACCAGATGCTGGAGAACCTACCTTAGAAAGAGGCCAGGCTGTGGGTTTTCGACTTGTGTTGGTTTAGTTATCCTTGAAATACCAGGAAAATCTCTTCACTTATCCCAGCCACCCATAGCACTGGGGAGAGGGGGTTGTGCTTCAATTGGTAGCAATAATATAATTGATTGGATGATAGGCTATTTTTCTTCCCCTATATTTCATTTCAAACACACTATTATTTTTTTATTTCTTAAAGGACAAGTGTAAGTCTTTTACATGAAGAACACCCCAAGTCTAAAGAGTCCAATGGAATGTTTTAGGCTAGGGTTATAGAATACATGCCAGGCCTTCAGTTCAGTCTTAATCTTATATGGCTGAAGTTAGCATCCTGGTTTTATTGGTCTGGTTATTTAACAAGAAAGCTTAATGTTTTGCAAAGACAACCACAAAGCACAAGTATGAAAGGGGTAGTTGTGAAGTTTCAAGAAAGCATTTCTGAAGACTGAGTGGCATCCCCCTTTTTTGAAATTAGATGCAACTTTTGAATGATATATGCTATATGCTGACCTAACAGTGGCCAAATACAAAATAATAGTGGATTTCTATGAACAGATAAAACCTAGAAGTCACCTTTCTGTGCCTCACTTTTTGAAAGTTGTAATCACACTTTAATTCTGTCACTTTTTTTTTTTTTTTAATAAAAGGCATGTTGTAATTGAGCTTAATTGAGGGTGGGAAAACAGAGGCACTTCTGGCATTGGTCTAAGCAGCACACTGTGTGAGCTGAATATAAGATCCTATGTACCTGGCCATGTTCATCTTAATCCTCTGTTGGAACTTGAGAGTTACACAGAAAGGGGGAAAGTGCACATAACGATCCCCACCTGTTTTGTTACAACCTCAAGAACAAGCAGTTTTCTTGTCTTGGGGTTAGAGGCCCATTTTAGGCAGCAAATTCTGGAAGGATAATATGGTGGGCAGAGGATGAGGAAGAAGGCTCGCAGTGGCCGCCAAGGCCTACAACCAGGACAGACAGCAGCTCTGGTGTGCAGAAGGGGTGGGCAGTAATTCTTCCCAGCTGGCCCACTCCTTTGGTAGCCCCAGAAACCAACCTCATCACTCCTAACTTGGAAGCAGTCAGAAGAGGCCCAGACAGGGTGGAAATCAGGCAACTTATCTACCTTTCTCATCCTCTGCCTTTCTATAATTAGCTCCATTTCACAGATGTGAAAGATAGCATATGGGTCTCAGCCCACAGACCTCTCTGGTGTCTGGGCAAAGGTGAGAAATGGAATCCGAGTGTTCCAGCTTCCTAACACCCTGGTACCCATGTGTGGCTGGGATAGTGTTGGGGGAACACAGGTCTTTGAGACTCTTTTTCTAAGACAAGTACATAAAGGTAATGTTTCCGTTTTTGTGAGGTTCACTTGTTCAATAAAGGAGATGTGAGTTTTCATGACAGATGAAGCATAAACAGCCCAAACTCCAGAAAAGGAAGGCAGCAACCCCAGGCTTTTGGGTCAGGCTCTAAGAGAGCTTCTTCTCTTCTGCCTTTAACTTTTCCTCAAATTCTGAATACTTTAACCCTTGGTTGTAGTAAATGTATTTATAGTTCTAAGATGTGTCTCCCACAGAGAGCTTCACTATCTAGGTTACGGTCGATACTAAAACACTCTTTTTATTTTTAAAGTGGGGTTTAAAGTCATATTGTGGAGGAAATGAGATGTCAATGTGATCCCGAGGCTCAGGGAAAGCGGGATTCTATTGGCGGCAGTGCCTGGGGCTGCACAGGAGTGGGTTCTCGAGTTTACCTTTGCATGCAAATCTAAGGCATGCGCGGTGTGCTCTTCTGGTACCCACTTCTCTAGTGTTCAGGATCAAGGACTTCCAAATGCGCAATAATTAGGTTTCCTGTTAAACAAATCTTCCCCCACCCAGTTTCTTGTTAGTCGTAGGCCCCTCCCGCCTCTGTCTCCGTGTCTGTCTCTCTCTGTTTCTGTGTCTCTCTGTCTCTGTGTCTGTCTCTGTCTGTCTGTCTCCCTCCCCCCTCTCTCCCACGTGTTCACATACAACATCTCCCAATGGATCAATTTCAGAGAAGGGTGTCAAAACCCCTGCTCCTCAAACTCCAAACCATTGCGTCATATCCCCGCCCCCCTCCAACTTCCCAGGCAGTGTTGATTTAAGTTCATGGCACAGGGCATGATGGACCAAGGACAGAAGAAACCCCCGGGTGGTCACCGGCCAAACACAGTCCCATCACCTGTGGGAAAGGGCAAGATGCCTAGCTGGAGTCAGCTGCCCCCTGTGGGTGCATGGGTGATGCTATTAGTCCCCTGATGTCCCTGGCCTCTGGATACAGGACTTAAGGAACACCACTGGAGTGTCCAACACCCCACAGCGGGGGACACAGACTTCAGAGATCCCTGGCCTGGCGTAGAAGAATGGCCTTTGTAGAATGGCACATCCCTACCCGAGAAATAACCACCAGTGCATTCGAAGCCTCCCGCAGGAACTCTTGGGGCTTCTGATGGAGCTGGCCGACCACGCGTCGGGGCCTGGATAACGCCTACGACCTCGGGGCCTCTCAGTTAGCTCGTTCTTCCTTGTAGACGCAGGTGTCGCTCCTCTGGCGGCCAATGACTCTCTGCTTATCTGCAGAGCCAACGAGGTTATGTTTTTCTACCAGAAACCTCCTACTTCTGTGTCCCTCTTCCCCTCATACCCCCCCTCGCCCAACCTTCCCTAGAAGGGCGAGATAGGGATTCGATTCTCTGATATGACACGAATGATTGTTGCATCATGTAACTTCCTACATCTTGGTTTTAATTTTCACTGAGCCAAACAAAGATATTTGCAATTTTAAAATAAGCACTCGATTTAATAAATGGGAACATTGTACAGGGAAGACTATGCGCCCCCTCCGCCCCCTTCAGCAGACGTTATTAGCTCTGACAGCATGCCGCTCAGGTTTGCGAGAGGATTTTGTAAAGGGATGACAGACGGGAAGGCCAGCAATCATGGACTCCTTGGCTGAAGCGTTCTTTCTTTCTTTCTTCTTTTTTTCTTTTTCTTTCTTTCTTTCTTTTTTTTTTTTTTTTTTTTTTTTTATCAGAATGTTCTGTTCGATGCCATTTATCCTTGATGATAGAAAATTGCGCTGTTGCCAGGACGCTGCCGCCGCCGCTGAAATAGAGGGCAGGAGCCGCGGTTCCATTTTCCGGCTTGAAAGCTATTCAAATGAATTTGCAGAGTGGGGGGAAAGTCTAGCGATAAACAAATGAGAATAAATCGAGTTCCCCTTTCCATTCTCTTCTTTAAATGGGAAGTTCTTCATTTCTCATAGAAAGAGTTTTGTTCATCATCAGTGTTTAGGAGTACCTGGGAGATCATGGAAGCCAAAGTAGGATTTATTTTGATACTCTTTAAGTGACTAACCACACAAACATTTAAAAAGAAGTGTGAGTCTAGGTATATATGAAGTATAAAAAGTATATATACATAGATTATATACACACCTATCTTTACATAACTCCAAGTACAATGCTAGGTAAACCCACTAGCATTTCAATGAAATATAATTTCCAAGCAACACTTCTTTTTACGCATATGTACCTCTCTCTAGTTACATATCTGTGAATGTTGTTAGATGAGGAAAGATTTAGAGCCCTCTCTACCATGTTACGTATTTCAGTATGCTGTGCTTTTTTTGGGGGGGGGGGGGAGGGGGGAGGTGGTACATCTTAGCTGCTTTAAATGTTTTTCTCTCTAAACAAAGTTCAACAGATAAAAGTCATTCTGCTATGTATTTTGTAGTTAATTTTTGAAATGCATCTTCATAGTCTTTTTCTAAATTCTGAACTACAAGTTGAAAAGAATTGGTTCAAAGAATATGCTGTGTGTTCCTCTAAAAGATTTAACAAAGAGACTGAAACCTGTACTTGCCTGATTTAAAATTTGGATACTTTTGCTAGTTTCAAAAGATCACGTACTGAAACTCAAGGAATCATCATCAAAAGGTGAAACTTTAAAAATGAGAATTTAAGAAATACAACACTCAACCAACCCCACTCTTTTCTTCCTTTCCACCCCGGCCTCCCCATCTCCCTCCTCACTCCCCCATGAGGGACCCTCACTGTGTTTTAGCGATAGGATAACTTTCATTGAATTTTAACTGATGGTTTCCAGTAATATAGGAGGTTAAAGAAATCCCAGCAATCTAAAGGTCTTTAAAATGCAACACCTAATCCTATTTTAGAGTCAGCTGATATTAAGAAACAAGTCCCACGTCTTAGATCTTCTCATTTTAAAAATGTATGCAGGTTCTTTCTGTCTCTTAGACTACTGTAATTTGGGGCACAGAGCTGTTTCTGGTGACAGTGCAAAGTCGGGCAAACCAGGCGTGCACAGAGTGGGAAAAGGTGATAATGGTGTTTTGAACCTTTTCGCTAGGGTGTTCCAGGCAGCTGTGATGTCTAGTTACAGACTGTGGAACAACTCAAGTTCAGCTGAAAGAAATTACCTTTAAACATATTAGCATAATAATGAGAAAAGTACGCTGCTGGGGTAAAGCCAAATAAAACTAGAAACTGACCCTATAAAGTAGGATGTGCTTGCGTTTTATTGTAGGAGAAATCGGCTGGAGGTGAGCGGAGAGTGTTTAGTTGTGGGGAGCCCTTCTCCCAAAATCATGGTCTAATAATTGTGCTCAGAATGAAGAGCCTCACTTGGCAGGAGCTTTCTAACCTGTGACAACTCAAACGGTTCTTAGAAAGGGAATTTCTCCTTCAGAGACTAACCTGGGGCTTGCAGAGAGAATCTGGCGCCTCAGAGCTCAAGGCGTTGGCAAGGGTGCTACATAGCCTGGGACCACCCCTTTATCAACCTCTATCTGCACCCCTTGCGTTGAAAACACACAGGCTCTGAGCTCTCGAGCCCCTGCGGGAGTCCTCAGGAAGGACGTTCAATTTTACGGCTTATCCCCTTGTAGGTTCGTGCCTTAACCTTATTTCTGGTCAATTCTGGGGTATCTTCTCAAGACACGTTCTAGGCTATGGCTAGGGAGCTCCACGTCATCTTTGGTGTGAGGTCTCCAGGTAGCAGGAGGTAGAAAGTGGTTGAAGGGAAAGTTAGGTCTTGGACGCTAACCTAAGGGAGACTGTGGGAGGCAGAGTTCCACTAGCGCTGGTGGGGAGTTCTGTAGGCATTGGCACCTCTTGCTAAGTGGATGTCGTGGTGCACCTAAGGCATCAGAGCTGCGGAAAAGTTTAGCACTGGAACTGTGTAGCAGAAACCTTGGGATCACTTCCTAGGTTTAGAGAACCCCCATGCCCCATTCCCGAAATCCTTTTCTACTGGGAGTTGCTGAGCCCACTTACAACTGCTTGTTTGAGCTACTAAAATCAGTTAGGTTTGGAGGAAGGAAGTGCTCCCTACCCCCACCCCAAGGGGTGTGTAAGCTAAGCATTACAAATGAAAATTTTTCTTCACCTTCTGAGATCCCAGGAATATGGACTTGCCTTTTTCTTCAACAAAAGAACAAGCAATTCTGAAAGGCTGCAGAACCACTCACCCTTTAGGGGTTCCAGTATCCAGGAATGTCCCATGCGGTGGAAACACAAAAGCTCAACATTTTGATATTTTAAGAGATTTTTCTCCCCTCTTTAAATCCTTCTTGTAAATGCCTGGTTGTAGCGACATGAGAGTGCTTTCCTGTGAAAACATGCAGCAGGGATCTCTTTCCTTTTCATGTGTACCAGCGGCGGCAAAAACATTCCAAATGAGCTACAAGGTCATTATAGAGACTATGAAGACTCAACTAGGCAAAAGTCTTACCCCAAAAAGGGAGGAGGGGGGAGAAAAAAGCAACTGTGTTGAAAAGGTGCTTTAAGTTCTGCATTTTCCTCCCAAATAACTTTTTACAGTTCCATAACCCTTATGCCCACATCACTCAAGCTTCACTTCACCTCTGCTGTGGGACTGCACTTATTGTGTAACTCTCCAGAGCTTTGAGATGTGAAAACAGTAGAGTCACACTAGTCCTGTTTTGATCTCAGAAAGAAGTCATAGCAGACATCAGGTCACCACCCAGGCACTATTGGGGAAAAAACCCAAAAACAACACCAACACCAACACCAACAACACCAACACCAACACCAACAACACCAACACCAACACCAACACCGGGGGTCCCCACTTACTTTTCTTTCTTTTCCATCCTCCCTTCCTCCCTCCCTCCTTTCTTTCCTTCCTCCCTCCCTTCTTCCCTCCCTTTCCCCTCCCTCCCTCCCTCCCCCTCCCTTCCTTCCTTCCTGTTATCTTGCTTGGATATAGAACACCCACTCCAAGCTGACCAACTAAAAACTATGACTGTTACTATGGCTAATATGCTGTCAAAGCAGGATAATAAAGGCCAGATGGAGCTACTCTTTGCCCTGCAGATGTAGAGAATAGAGTTAGTGAATTCGTATTTGCCATGTCTACCTGGTTTTCTATATAAATACATGTTCCTAACGTATATCCCCCACACAACCTCCACAAGAACTTACTGCCTGAACATGAAGATTTGTGGTTTCTTTCTTTGTTTTTTAACCCCCAAGTCCTGTAAGCATAGAATAATGATAGCTAATCTTCTTAGATAATTTAAGACTTAAAGATTAGGAGACAATATTGACAATTTCAAATTTCAATTTGGCTTGCAATGCTTCGGAGATGACAGATATAATGAAAGAACTGCCAAAAAAAAAAAAAAAAAAAAAAAAGTCTCTATAAAACCAAAAAGTGTGGTTGTCTGATTGTGTATGTGTCTTTGAAAGAAATGATGGTTACAAAATCCATTCAACCAAATTATGTCCTTAAACAAACAACTACAAGAGTCTTTTATACTACATGATATTTATATAGATAGTACTGTGTGTTTCCTGTGCTTATATGTACACATATACACATATACAGGTAAATTTTATAGCATGGTTCAACCTAGCTCATTCATATGATACACAGACACACAGAGTCAGTCAGTTGCTAGAGTTAAATATGGCTGAGCTACATACACACTCAAGTGATGCATAGTCATAAGTATTTGTGCCATGCTCATGTTCTACCTCTCATTCCCTAATTTTCTGTCATCACCTTAGCATCATACTGCAAGAAGCTGTTTCTGAAGTCAAGCTATCATAACCTTCCTTTGGACTTTGCAGCATAGAAGGAACATGTGCAGATCTGATTTTTTTAAAAAATGAGATTTTGCTGCAAATCTTCATTATTAAGTTGCTTTTCATCTAACCAAAATGGGCCAGTCTGGACCACAGCCCAAATCACTAACACCCAAGCTGCCCAAACCATTTTACAAGCAGGGCAAAGTACATTAAATTGCTGTGAATCAAATATGCTCTTTGTCCACTGGTTTGGGAACAAAGCTTGGGAAACGGTCTAAAGCAGAGAGAGAGAATTCAGGGAGGAAGAAGGTGAAAAGGAGAGAACGGTGTTTGTGGTTACTTAGGTGGAGTATTGGGTTTTTTGGGGGGCGGTGGAGGGGGGGAGCTATCATGTGTCTCCTGAATTGTTGAAGATATGTCCAGATTCAGGGTTTGCTCTCATCTTAGTCTTCTTTTTGTCTTTTATGCATGAATTCTTCTAAATTTAGGCCTAGAGAACTCGGTAGTGTACATGATCAAGATATTCCTCTATGAGATATAGGGACATTTTATTTAAATGCAAAGACAAGAGTGGTGCATGAAGCATCACAGAAGCGCTCATTTGGGTGATGTTTAGGTGAGGATATCTTGTTTCTATGACTTGACTGGGTCACTGACTTCACTTATGGCTTAACACAGCTGTGAGCTCACTTTATAACTTAAGTGTACACGAAACCTGAAGTTAAAATTTTTCTCTATGGAAAGGCAACAAATGTTGGTTACTTGTTGGTCATTAAACATGGCACTAAACATTCCACCTTAATTATATTTTGAGTTTTGCTGGAAATGGCAGTCTTTTCAGTCTGCTCTCACTGTCCCCCTTTCTCAACCAGAAGAGTCTCATGTGTATGAGAAGAAAGAATAGACCTCCTTGTCTTTTTAATTAAAGTTTACACAGCGTGAAGAAAGTAGTAATTTTCTAGAAAATTCAGTCATTTTACATCAGTGTAGTTCAACCCTTCTGCCTTTTACATGGTTCTAAGCAAATCTTACCCCTTAAAAACCATCAATTATGGAGCAAAGTTGGCTGGAGACATCTGAACTGAAGATATCAAGGTTTAGGAATTTGATTCTGCCTTTATGAGACTAGATATAATAATGGAGTCCACTATTTATGTGCGGTGTGGCAACCATGTTGGATTTTGTACGGTGTGTCAGAGTGACACAAGACAGTTCACATTCCTGGAAATCACATCACTGTTTCTTTTATCTCTTCTCTTTTATCTCTTCTGGGAGTTGTGATTCTTGTGGGTAAAGCTCTCTCTCTCTCTCTCTCTCTCTCTCTCTCTCTCTCTCTCTCTCTCTCTCTTCCTCTCTCCCTCCCTCCCACCTTTATTTTCAAATTACGTATTCATTTTTATCTTATGTGTATATATATGTGCATGTACCATGTGCCTGCATGGTGCCCTGGCCATTGTGTCTCCCTAGTACCATGTCCGTTGTGCCCTGGGAAGCTAGAGTTATAGATGGCAGTTGGTTCTGTTGTAGAAGCTAAAAACTGAACCTGGCTCCTCTGCAAGAACAGCAAATGCTCTTAACCACAAAGCCATCTCTTAAATTCTAGCAAAGGTGGGAATGAAATTTAGCTAGTGGTAATCAAGTATTGATCCAAAGGATGAAAACAATTGCCAAAGACCTGGGCGTAGCGATGCACACCTTTAGTCCCAGCACTCAGGAGGCAAAGGCAGGCAGACACTGTGAGTTTGAGGCAAGCCTGGTCTACAAAGTGTATCCGGGACAGCCAGAGCTATTATACAGAGAAACTCTGTCTTGAAAAACAAAACAAAACAAACAAACAAACAAACAACAAAGAAATAAAAAGCCAAAGAATAGAAATCATTTCTCTAAGACCAAAAACCTGGTAATGCTAACTTTTCGGAGACTTATATAAAATGTTTAGTGGCTCCTTTTCCCTCCAGGAGAAAGTAGCCCTTTATTCTAGAATCCCTGGGAGGTCTTAGAGTGTTCTGAGTGTGTGGACTCTGGAGCCCGACTGCAAGGTAAGACTGAACAAGTTATGTCACATCTTTGAGCCACAGTTTCCTTTTGGAACAACTCGAGTACTCACAGTTGGAATAGAACCCACTGACATCTGGCTGTGAATTTAGACAAAAGAAATGCCTGGAAAGCCAGTTGTTAGCAAGATGCAGTGTGGGAAGGGAGTGCTCAGAGAGCTCAAGCTAATGCTTGACGTCATCATCAAGTATGGTTTTACCAAGATGTTTATGCTTGCACATTCTGTCCCTCCAGCTCAATGCCCCCTCATCTAGCTTATCACCCCTTCAACTCAGCTCAAGTGACAAGAGCCCTGAAAAATCTTCTGATACTTAAAATTCAGTCCTTGCTTCCAAGCCTGCCTGGTACCCATTGCTTGTTTCTTTCATAGCATTTCACAGGTTTTGTTGTAATTACTGTCTTCTTTGTCTCCTTTCCTGGAATATAAATTACAGCATTTATCTTTGTTAGAGCTCACAGCGGAGTCTGATGAGTAGTAAACACTGTGAAACACTCAGCCTTCCACTTTCTGCCTCACATATGTTTATAAATCAGGTGTAATTGGGTGGAGTCTTCTAGATTTAATTTTTTCTACATAGAAAATGCCATTGATCCTTTAGGGGGAGTGGTAAATGGAACATATCTCCCATAAGTCACTTTGTGCAAGAGTTTTGACTGTGGTTCTGTAGTAAACCACTGTTTTCAGAACAAACTATCTTTGGAGAATTACCTATTTTCATTGAAGACCTTGTGAACAAGCTGGGTTACCGGTGGACTCCTCAGGCATGTGGCACAGATGCATGGTGGTTGCAGTGATCTACATGAATGTTAGTAGTTATGTTTTAGCTTTATAATGCCCTGGCCGGTTGGGCTCCCAACAAATTGGATTAAGTCATAGCCTTGAGTAAAAGTCCCATGCATTTATAATAGTAGTTAATAGAAGAGCTTCCCCTGTGGGGCCCCCCAACCCCTATCTCATAGCACAGGCTGCAGGGGGACTCACGGTGTGGCCTAGACTAACTAAACATGTGAAATCTAGCTCCTGCTCCTGAATGTGGGGATTACTGGTGTGGGCCACCGTAAATATTTCCAAAGACAATTATCTAACCTCCCCTCAGTGCTCCTTGAGTTTGGATAACTCAAACAGACACACAAGAACGATTCAGTCATCTGGAAGGCTTAACTGAGGAACAACAAGGATAAAAATGCATGTATGTGCAAATTGTAGACCATCAGGTGGGTGTGGTGGCTAATGCCTGTAACCCTAGCACTTGTGGTGGCTGAGACAGGAGGATTGCCAAATGTCTGAAGGCACCCTGGGCTACATAGTGAATTTCAGGCCAGCTAGGGTTCCACTGTGAGACCTTGTCTCAAAAAATCAAACCAAAGCAGTCCAAAACAAAAACAAAAGTATGGGATGTTGTTATTTGTAGTCCAGGACTCATTTCTACTAGCCAGGGGCAAAGGCTCTTTGTATGGCATTCTTCACTGGTCTTCTTCATAGATAGGCCAGGGCTCTTGGTGATTATTTCATTAATCGCCAGAAACAGTGGATCCTGGAGTGTTTGAAAGCAGTTTGTTTTCTTAAGAAGATTAATCACCCCCTGCAAGGCTAATTTAATTAGATTGTAAACTCTCTTTCTTCTATCAGAGGAACAGTTCAACCGGTTCCCCATCTTGGATTATTAAGTGTGTCAAAGGCCTAAGGTCCACATCAACGAACTTTCAAAATAACTTATAAATATTTGCATTCAGTGGTGAAAAGGATGATTCTTCCTGTTCTGGTCATGTAAACTGTAAGGAGTGTTTATGATCTTCCTCCAATAAAAACAAAAAAAAAAAGAGATTAGCATAAAATCATGTAAAAAGAAATTTCATATTCTTATGATAAAGTAGAAGTTTTCATGGTCAATGAAGAAATCTTGGATTCCTTAGACAAAACGAAGTAGGTGTTTGTTTGGTTGTATATCCAAAGGGTGGGCCACACAGAAACCTATAAAACAAGCTTAGGGAGGGCCTTGCAGTCCACTCTCCAGCCCTCCACTGTGGCATTTCCGTTATCTTCGTCATACACAGTGATCCGAGGAAGGAAGGGAGTGGTGAAACAGGGATCCTGTTTTGAACTGGGCTTTGAGATCCTGAGATTAAGAGTGATAAGTAGCAAACAAAGAAACAAACAAACAAGCAAAACCCAACCTTCAAGGTTTGCCACACACACCTGTGGATTCTCCATTTCTGTCGTCTCTTTTGTGACATCTCCTATTTCTTTATACTCTCCATCTTTCTATAAGTGGTTTGAAGTGGGTTTAATAACAGACACGTAATAGAAACAAACACTGCCCACTGCCCACTGCCCACTCTCGCTTCAGATTCAAGGCACAGAGTTGCTCTCAGCAGACTGACCAAGACTTTTCTGCGGAAGGAACACTCACTAGTGAGTTCTGTTATGAACACGACAGCATGCACAAAACTCTCCGTGCTTTCCCTTCACCGTGTAGACAGTTGGGTCAGAAAAAGACGACTTTCTTACCTCAACATCAGTTTTTGTCACATAAATATAGCTCACCTGGTCCATCTCAGAATCCTGCTGAAGACACTCAAACAAGCTCTGTAGCCTCCCTTGGCGGCCTACCCCTGTGTGGTTACTGAAAATACACTGTGAAAATGTTTTATTGTTTCAGGTTGGACCTCCCAAGCTTGTCTCTGAATTTTTATGCCTGAATACCTAAAAAAAGAACTCCAAGAAAAATACAACTCAAACCACCACATTCTGCTTGCTTTCAGCTTCAAACCCTATAAAACCACCACATTTTGTATGGTTTCCACCCCAAACTGTAGGTTGGCATGAGATGTTGCTAGATGCTCTACAAAGCATGGACCAACCTTGACAAGCTTTTTTTTTTTTTTTTTGTGAATTTAGCAATGACTTGGAACATAGGTAACACAGGCTGAATTCTTAGTAATAGTTTGTTAATTTGAGTACCACTGAACTCGCCCACCACCCAGCTTAGAACATGGAGCTACACTGTTGTTTTTGGTTCCTCACTCTTAGTTACTTTTTCTCTGACATCTTACTCTTTATGTGCTTTATCTTGGATCCTTTGCAACTTCCTTCTCAGAATTTACCCTTCCTTGTATCATTCCCTTAGGCTGTGCACTTTGAGGTGAGTCTGATGGATCTTTCAAATATGCACAGGACACTAGATTGTAAGTTTCTTTTAGGCAGGCATGTTGTCTCGCTAACAGTTTAGAGTTTCTGACAAAAATGCAGAATTTTCATTCTGTTAAGTTCACACTCCATGGCCATTGCATCTTCATCCCTTAGTGGCTCCTACATATAGCAGTATGCATTGATCAAAACTCAATGCATGGAGCAACTAGACCTAGGTCTGTGTCATTCAATCTCTATGAGAGCTGCCTCACTCTGTCGGCAGCAACATAATCCCAGGCCCCTGACTGAGGGGATTTTGGTTTTGTTTGTTTGTTGAGATAGTATCTCTGCATAGCCCTGGCTGTCCTAAAACTCACTCTGTAGACCAGGCTGGCCTCAAATTCAGAGATCTGTCTGCCTCTGCTGGGATTAAAGGCTACCGCACTGGGCTGTGGCTGTGGTTGCTGTTTTTGATGGGGATCTGAGCAATCATAATCAGAGCTTTTTCATCCGTGATTTTACATGTGGCGATTATGTAGCAAAGTATCCACAGGGGTAAGGGAGGGATACTGTTGTCAGTTCCTAACTCACTAAGGGAAGAACAGTCCTGAAATTGAACTGTGGGGAAGCTGTGAATGAACAGGGAAGGTAAACACTTAAGATTCTGCTGTTATACTTTGCTCACCAGAAATGGAAACTCCTTTGATAACTGCAAGCAGTAGGTTCCTGGGTGCTGGAAGGAGACATAGGACAGTAATTTGAGTCAACTAGAATTTTTTTTTGTCCTAATACTCCAAAGTCATGAGACTTTAAAGGCCTCCATAAAAGGAGAAAATTGTATATATATGCTATATACATACACATATATGCTATTTATATAATATGTTAAATTATCAATTTAATTTATTATTGCTACTAGATAAAATAATAAGTGTTCCTACTTTAAGATCTAGGGACCATTTGGTTGACTTTATCCTCATTGATTACATCAATTGTTTTCTTTACAAAGTTCTCAGAATTTTCCTGGTACATTTTTTATGCTTCCACTTGGCTCAAGTCCCTATCTCTCAGGACAGTGATTCATGGAAAACTCAGAACTAAGTGGATGATATTAGCACTGTACTATGCTAGTATTTATCTATTGGGAGTTGTGACTGAAGTCATGGTGGATATGTTCAGTGTCTTTATTTTTTTTTAATCTTTTATTTATTTGGGTTAGTGTTCATGTTTGCTTGCATACTGTGTGGGTGGGTGTGTTTCCCATGATGTGCATACAGAGGTCAACGAACAGTTTTCTGGAGTCCATTCTTTCTTTCCACCCTTACATGGCTTCTGGCAATCAAACCAAGGTCACCAGGATTGCACAGGAAGAGTCTTTCCGTGCTGAGTCATCTTTTGTTGCCCCTCCCACTCCATCTTTTGGCTGTCCATGGAAGGGAAAAGAGATGCTTCAGCTCTGAGAAAAATCAGCTGTAGGGGGAGTCGGAGTCAAGAATGCACATTCACATACCCGCCTCCAAGCCTGTTTGCAAAGTGGATTACCTCTGCCACTTGCTTATCTGAGTTCTTCAATCTGCTTCCGGCCTCAGGCGCCTTGACAAAACAGAGGTAAACTATGTGCCCTCCTGCTACTCAATTCTACTCCTTAACTGAACAAGGCCAAAGATCCTTAAAGTCCTATCCAGGAAGGATGTTTTCAAAGGAATAGGATTTTGGTTTCTGTACAATTTGGCCAAATGTGCAAAGGATTAACTGTACCTGTTTTAAATTCTGCGTCTATCTTTTCAGTAGGTGGAATTGAGTATTTTACCTTTCCATGTTTCCGTTGTATAGTTTGTAAATGAGAGATAACTATACTCCCTATTGCATTGGGTGGTTGTTAGGATTAAGTAACCTATTACACAGATTGTAGCAAACGACAGTCATTATTGATCATATCCAAGACTAGAACAGAAGATCTTTTTAGACAGAATTTCTGAATGTTTCTTCAACAAACACTATTAGATGGCTCTGATCCGGCTCAGAAGCAATGATAGGAACTGTGGCAGTGATGTCCCTAAACCTGGTTGGTCACATTCATGGTTCCTCCTCTGAATGTCCAGGTTCTGGTTTAACTGGAAGGTGGGACTTAGAATTAGGACATTCTGGAACCTTCTAACAATGTAGCCTGGGCGAAAGCATGGTGGGAGATGAGTGGCATCTGCCTGGAACCAACCCAAGGTGCCTCTGACCTTCTCAGCTGCCCTTCCAACCCACTCTTCTAGAGATGGCAGTAGAGGGCATGGGCTTGTAGCATTGCGCAAGGTAGTGGTTGTGCCTCCTGCCTGAGGCTTTGCTGAGTTTCTGGCCCTGCCCCCAAACTTCCAGTGCTCTTCAGGCTCAACCAGAAGTTCAGGTGTGAGATGGACCTAGTGGTATGTGTTGACCTGGAAGAGTGGGTGCAGTAGAATGGAAAACACTTAAGCAATGAATGAAGAGTCCCTGGGAATGTGTGTGTCTGTTGTTGTTGTTGTGGTGGTGGTGGTGGTTTTCGTTTTGGTTTTGGTTTTGTAGGTGAGATTTTACTTCTTATCAATTTATCCCTTTAAAATTTTTCAATAGACTCAATTCCTCCAGGATAATGAGGGCTAAGCTATGGGGAAGGAAGGGAAGAATTCCAAGGGGCTCTTTCCTTTAGCAGGCTTTCTCCTCCATTGCCCATTTCCTTTTAGCCTTTCTAGAACACACAGCCATTTCTGGCTCTCGCGTAAAGAGAAGCTGAGAGGCATAGGTTGAGAAGCTATGATCTCTTGCTCTCTTGAACATTTCCCCTGTTTTAAAATCCACCCCATTCTCATTAGAGCATAGAAAATGGGAGCTTTAAAATCTATACTTGAGTTTTTGAGCTTAGCCATTTTGATAGGTGTAAGATGGAATCTCAGTGTCGTTTTCGTTTGCAGTTCTCTGATGACTAAAGCTGTTGAATATTTCTTTAAGTGTTTCTCAGCCATTCAATATTCCTCTGTTGAGAATTCTCTGTTTAGCTTTGATCTTCATTTTTTAATTGGGTCATTTGGTTTGGTGGTGTTTAATTTCTTGAGTTCTTTATATATTTTGGATATTAGTCATTTGTCAGATGCAGAGAACCTAGGCCCTCTGCTCAGATATAGCTAATGAATAGCTCATTCTCCATGTGGGGAAGCAGGGGGTGGGAGGTGGGGAGTAGGAGACAGCCTCTGACATAAACTCTGGTGCCCCGAAATTTGATTACTGCCCTTGGTGGAGAGGCCCTGTGGGAACACAGAGGAAGGGAACACAGGCTATCCAGGTAAGACCTGGTGGGCTGTGGCCAGATGGGGGGGGGGAGGAGGACCCTACCTGTCAGACAGGAGGAGAAAAGGGCAGAAGAGGGAGGAAGGGTGGGAACAGGAATTTAAGAATGAAGGGATTAAAGCTAGAATGTAATGGGAATAAAATATAATAAAAAATATACAGTCTTAAAAAAAATAAATAAAATCAATACTCAAAACATGGGGGCAGGGAAAGTCCAGAAGGAAATAATGGAGAGAAAAGCATGGCTATAAAGGAAATACCATGGACAGGGGGGAAATGAAGAAGAGTTAATTAACTCCTGAATTGCAAACAGGAAGCTCAAATCAGTATGAAGCAGGTACAGTCTTTTCTTCTAAAGTTCATAAAGTACTTGCTGGAGACTGGAAGGCAGATGGGAAGGACACATAAGAAGGGATAAGGGAACATTTAGGGATGGAACCTCTGAAGCCTGTTGAGGATGCTGGTCAACTCAGTGATGTGGAACTCTGCAGGTAGGACCCATGCCGGCAAATCAGAAGAACCGGATTATATCCAGATATTGGTAATAATGATGAATATTTTACTAATATTGCTAATATTTAATTCCAGATACATTTCTTGGTGATGACTGTAAAGTTGTTTTAAACATGAATTCACTCTATAGGTTTGCTATTAAACAGGCCTTGTTTTTGAAGCATTACTTCAGTGTAACTCCCTTGCTTATTTTTTAGCATATTGACAAGATAATGCTAATTCTAGATGTGTCATGGGAAAATGAAAAGTGAATTGTTGATATGTAGGGAAGTTATAAATGAAGGGGGAAACACCCCAAATATACAAAGCCAGTGAACTGACTTGTAATTAAGAAAAGTAGGGCTTTCTTTTGTAGATTGGTAGTGTTTATACAGTGTGTATGGTCCACTTTCTAAATGATATGGCAGCAGGGAAAAGCTGCTTTACAGAGCCTCCTGGTTTCTACCATCATGATGGTCCCCATGGCCAGAGTTCAGAGTTCTCTCTCTCTCTCTCTCTCTCTCTCTCTCTCTCTCTCTCTCTCTCTCTCTCTCTCTCTCTCGTACTGCTAGAGGGATACCAATGTTTCTCATGCCAAACTAAACTGAGGTGGAGGATAACTTAGGGAAATTCTCAAAAAAAAAAAAAATCTAGCTTAGAAACCAACTTTGATTTTTCTTCTAATATTAAGTGTCCTGATAATTGAAATTAGATATCTTTGTCCCCTTGCTCCATTAGGTGAGTGGTTCTTCTGTGTCCTGCTCTTACATTTCCTGGGTGTTCAGGCCTCCTCACAGGTGATATCACTTCATATGCACACAGCTCAGCGATGGGCTAGCCTAAATCTGTTACACATTGGCCTCTGGAGCATTGCCAGGATCTGAAATATCACAAACAATAGTAGCAACAGCTGTGAGAGGAATCCATGGACCAATTTGTTGGAATAAAGCAAAACAGGGCTTTGCCATATGGGAGATCTATCTAAGATGAGTTTATTAGATGGAGGATGCTTGTAGCCTAAGGGCTTTCTGGAGGGAAATTGAAATCTTTTCATTATGCCCACATCATTACCAGATGTGGGTACAGTAAAATAGACCGACCACTGCCCCCACTTCATTGTGTGTATGTATGTGTGTGTGTGTATACATATTCTCATGCATGTGTGTATGTAAAGATGGAAAATTTCAGTTCATATATAGACTTTCAGTATAACTCGTATTCATTTTCTTATTCAAGAATTTTATGCCGAGCTTTCTAAATATTCAGCAAAACTCACCTCTTGTATCTGAGTAAACTCATGTCCACCAATATGTAAAAACAATGGTAGCAAAATAATGATAAAACATTTATTTAATAAATGACCATAGCTTTATGCTCCAGTGATAGGATGAAATGCTGTGCTTCACAGAACTTAAAAATTCACAATGATTATTGACACCATTAATCAGAATTTGCGATGTGAACAGCTCGGGGATCTGTTCTATTAAGCTGTCATGTGGTTGCAATCATACCTTTTAGCTGCCCTCAGAGGTAACTGTCAGCAACGTAGTATCTGCTCTCCAGTCTATTATGGCTCCAGTTCCCCAGGGTTCCGTCCTGAGTCCAGGGCGATTTGTATGGTACACTAATGACCTGCTGATTGTCTGCACAAAAGCGAAATCATACGCTGTTCAGGCAACACAGTGATTCCACACAAAAGTGAAGGACTGTCTAGTGTCAAAATAATACTGTACTCCAACTTTGATAAAGGTTTTTAAACTGACTGCAAGGTATTATTTGTTGCTAAAGCATGTGGTAGAAATTATGTTTATTTAAATAACTAACGAGTTGGCAGCAGGTAAATTTCAAAATGTGTGTGTGTGTGTGTGTGTGTGTGTGAAAAGATGTTGTTTAGATATTTCTGCTGTTTTCGGTTCTAATTTTGAAACGTATAGGAACTAGCCAAATACCTTCGTTTCAGTTGGGCATTTATTCATTGCTGCTGTTGGTATATACTTGAAGTAATATGCCACCAAAGAGTTTTCTTAATAGATTCTGAAAGTGTGTAGTGGATACTCCATCAGGCTGTCCCTTTATCTTCTGATAAATACAGTCTATGGTTGCCTCAGTAACCAAGTAGGGACCGTAGGGACCAGATGAAACCATTCCAGACTCTGTATGTAGCCTATTCATAGTGTCTGGACCTTAGGACACAGTGGGAAAAAACTGGTCTGTTGCCATCCAAATCCACCCTGCCTCTCTGCACTGACTCTGTATCATATAGACTGGCACATGTGTGCATGTGTGTGTGTGTGTGTGTGTGTGTGTGTGTGTGTGTTGTGTCTGTCTGTCTGTCTGTCTTTCTGAAGGGCTGATACCTTAGGAGCTGTGTCACTGGATTGTCTGTCTGTGTAGTGATAGTGATCCTTTCTGAGACTCTGTCCCAGTTCCTAAAGCTTTTGTTTGTTTTGTTTTGTTTGTTTGTTTGTTTGTTTTTGAGAAAAGATTTCTTGTTTAACTGCCCTGGCTGTCTTGGAACTGTCTCTGTAGACCAGGCTGGCCTTGAACTGAGAGATCCATCTACCTCTGCCTCTGGAGCTATGTGATTAATCTGCCTGTGCCACCATGCCCAGGCATATTCTTAAACTTAATCCAAGACTTGGTTTGCTTTGATTGTTTGTGGATTCACTTATTCACATAATTTAGTCCTCTTCTGTTTTGTTTTGTTTTTTAGCTTGGTTTGGTTTGGTTTTTTGAGACAGGGTTTCTCTAGGCTGTCCTAGAACTTGATTTGTAGACTAGGCTGGCCTTGAACTCATGCCTCTGCCTCCTGAGTTCTGGGATTAAAGGTGTACACCACAAGCCCTGTACATGCCCGTTCTTCTATGACAGCTAGTATGTTATATACTGGCTTGATAATCAACAAAATTCAGTCTCAATTACTAAGGCCTTGAGGTCTTGTAAGGTCTAGTGATTGAGTGGCCAGATGATACTTTCCAAATGTTTCACATGCTGTCAAGAATCCTTGAACTCATTCTGAAAAAATTTAAAGAGACTGTGGACTGTGGCAAGGTGGCAAAAATGAAGCCTCCTCCTCTACACTAGGGCAGAAACCTTCTTTGGCTTCTGGAATTATGTGTAACTCAGACCACAGGAAGCACACAGAGTGCATGTTTTATGACATGTTAGTGAGTTGTCTGAAAAATCTAAGAAAACAGTCTTTGGCAATGGAAGGTAAAGATGTCAAGAATAGGGACTTTGGAGGCAGGAGACATGGCTCAGTGGTTATGAGCATCGGTTAGTCTTCCAGAGAACCAGGACCTCAATCCCCATACTTGCATGGCAGCTCACAACTGTCATTGAGAAATCCAGTTCCAGGGCCTCTGATATTCTTGCCTGGCATCTGAGGGCATGAGGCACTCATGTACTGCACAAATCCACATGCAGGCAAATACCACATGTGTTTGCTGTTGTTCTTTTTGAGACAGGGTTTCTCTGTGTGGCCTTGGCTGTTCTGGAATTACATCTGAAGACCAGGCTGGACTTTAAACTCACAAAGATCCCCTTGCATCTGCCTCCAGAGTGCTGGCACTAAAGGTGTACATTAGCATGCTGGGCTCTGAATACACAGTAAATACACAATATAAAATAAATACACAATATACAAGTAAATAGACCATAAAATAAATGCAAAAAATTAGAGACTTTGGAGCCTGCATGTTATGGAACACCACACCACACTCAGCACTTGGAAGGCTGAGGCAGGAGGATCACAAGTAAAAAGTTAGCATGGGATTGCATAGGGAGACCTTGCTTTAAAAAATATGCAGGATTAGGTTTTTTGAGAATTTGACTTAGTAACCTCTGATATCCCCACTCTATCAAATTTATTCATCCGCTTCAAAACAAATGTATTTTGACCTGTCAATGCACATGGTAGGTACAGTGGATTCAAAGACAGCCAAGACAGACACAGGATCTTTTCTCACGAACCTCATGGTGGGAGCAGTTTGGAGACCCGAGAATAGGTAGAGATAACTGCAGCAGAGAGTGTTTTGTAAAAGAAGAGAACGGTTGCCTCAGCTGCATAAAAGGAAGAGCAGCGGTCGGGAGAGTGTTGCATGTTAGAGGGCCAAGTATGCACAGGCCCGGAGGGGAGAATAAACAGGTACATTCCAGGGACGTGAATATACCTGGAGTCACAGAACCATTGCCTGCAAGGAGGAGAACTTAAGATGAGGCTTCGTGAGCAAGTGAGCAAGGCCGTCATCTGAAAAGCCTTGAAGGGCGTGCTGAGCAGTTTGATCTCTACCGAAGAGTCAAGGGAATTTACTGAGAGGATTTGAGTAAAGGTGGTACTGTCATGAAATGTGAATGTTAGAAAGATCATTCAGAGCCAGGCAAGGTGGCATACGTCTTTGATCCCACCTTGAATTTCTTTAATCTAGAAGCACAGGCAGGTGGATCTCTGTGAGTTCGAGGCCAGCCTGGTCTACAGAGCTAGTTCTAGGATACTCAGAGGTACACAGAAAAACCCTAATGAGAGAGAGAGAGAGAGAGAGAGAGAGAGAGAGAGAGAGAGAGAGAGGTGGGATGGGGTGATGGTGGTGGTGGTGGTGTTAGCAAGCTTTCTGTAGTCACCCAAGTGGAAGACAGGACCAGAGTCCAAGGGTCTGTTTAGTGGGCAATGTACAAGCTGGAAGCCATGTTTAGCATGCACAAGACTCTGAATGATGAGGTCAGAGGACCACTAGAGCTCAGAAGTGGACAACATGGTAAAATGATCTTAAAACAAACAAAGTACATATATATGTAAATCCAATTAAGTCTTAGCGCTGTGTCACTCTCAGTGAGTTTTACAGGGGCACCACAGTATTTGTTTCTGGGAAAATGAAGTGACTTTATCATGGGGTGTCAATGGGGAGCAGGGGTGGCGCTGGGGGGAAATGCCAGGGAACGCAGAGCTGAGTGGTCGGTGCTGGTCCCTGCCGCACTCAATATTATGGCCTCTTCCCACCTACCTTCTTGTATCTTGTTCCTTTTCAATGCCCAGCTGGATGCTCTTAGATAGGATGCTGTGCTACTTTTGGTGGTGACCCTCTTTATCTGTGGGCTACACGGGCAGTGAAGATCCTTCCCTTTCTTTTCTCTTTTCCTGCCTGCTGCAACCCTCCCAGAATTCTGTGGACCACTGAAAGATTATCCCTGCTAAAGTCAGTCTGTTGAAACTTTATTCCGTTTTGGGTGATGCTGAAGCCAATGAAGAGGAAGCCTGGTAAAGACTGCAGCCTTCGCTTCCTTCCCTCTGGGGCTTGCTGGTAACTGCAGTCTCTTCCTCATGCCCTTGGAATGTAGTTTTGGTGTTATCTTTGGCTGTCCTCAGGGCTGCTCCTCAAGCACTTGTGGGGAGAGAACTTGTATTTCTTTTCTACAGAATAAGCTTTATTTTTTCACTTTGAGGGTATTCCAAACTCCTGTCATAGTTCCCTCTCTGACATCTCCAAGACTCATCTTTCCCTATTGGTCTCCAGTAACCAAAATCCTTTCCTATATTTTGGCTCCCTTAGTTCTGTTCGTTCTAAATATCTCCACTGTGGTCTGTGTTTTTGAGTTCCGCCCCTGTTAAAGCAATCTCCGTGGTGTCCTCATGACAACATGTTTTAAAAATGCCTCTGCTGGTTTCTCTTTGCATTGAATCCGACTTGAGGACACTTTACTGTTCATTGCCTGCTTATTTTTTCCCCCTGATGATTTCTCACATTTCTTCTTAATGTGTTAATACCTGACCTCCTTATATGTGTTCTTTTAATTCCTCTCATTCACATTTGTTTTTCTAGGAGACAGTTTTAAAGCTGTCTCCTCTCTAGCCAGGAACATTTTCTTTCCTTTCTATATGCCAAGACAATCTCCACACACACATTCTGTCCTGTAACCTCCCCCCCCCCCGAAATCCTAGCTTTCTTTTTCACTTTTGTTTACTTCTCTGTCAAGATAACAGTATATCCTTGTAAAATAAAATTATATTCTAGCTACATAAGAGAGGGGCAGGGGAGGGGTGAGAGAGAGAGAGAGAGAGAGAGAGAGAGAGAGAGAGAGAGAGAGAGAGAGAGAGAGAGAATGTGTAAGTCCTCTTAATTTGTACAAATCCTTCATGTATTTGGGAAAATCTCCACCCTTAGTAGACCACTTCATTCTGTTCCAGCCATCCCTGCAATCTCAGCTTGAGGTCAAAGTAGCTGCCTCCTGCTTACTTGACATCTTTCCTTCAGCCATCCTTTCTAGCTATTTTGCCTTCACAGCATTGCCAGAGATGTCTTCTGATCTGATCCATTTTCCTTCTTCAACAAAGCAAGACAGCAAAGCTGTTGGCTTTCCCTGCCATGTAGAAGAAAGAATCCTCAAGTCCTCAAGTCCCGCCATGCTCCTTTCCATCCCAGCCTCTTTTTCTCAACAGCTCCTATATCTTGGTTACCCAGAACAGGTGCAGGTAGTGAGTGCCACAGGCCAAACTCTATTCATACAACTCCTTGTTATCTTTTTAAAAAGTTGCAAAAATCTTGTTTTATTGGCTTCTTCTCAGAAAATACGATAATGATGCTGCCTCCCATGCCTTTTAAAGCAAGGACGTTAGTTCAATTGTGGCAGCCCTTTTTGAAAGAGTGGACTTTCTATAGCTTTCCACAGCTTCTGTGTTCTTTAGCACCCCTAACATTGAGATAAAGTGTTACTTTCCATTTACTATCTCTTCATTGTTTGTGTTAAGAAAGATTATGAGGTAGGTGCAGCGCTAGTCCACTATGATCTAAGTATTCAAGAAGCAGAGGCCGGAGGATTGTGAGTTTGGGACCAGCTCGGGATAAAAAGGAAAGTTTAGGCAAGTGTGAGCTATGTAGTGAGATTTCTTTGCTCAAGATACAAAATTATGAAACAAACAAACCAAAACAAAAACAAAAACAGAGAGAGTTGGGGGAGAGCTCATACTACTTTGTTATAGATAAATAAGACATGGGCAGATGTATTTTTTTTATAGAAAGACATATTGGGTGGGCGGCAGGGGGGGAAGGGTGGGCGCTTTGTGGTTTTATTTCCCTAGTCTCTGTAGGTGGCTCCATTTGGATATCTAAGTGGTTTAGCACTAAGCATCTCTGTTCAAATTCTGATTTCATCAATTACTAGTTGTGTGTCATTGAACAAATTACTTAAATGTTCTCTACCTCCATTTCCACTAGTGTAAACTGGGAAGAGTCAGCACCCAACAGACTTTTGGTGAAGATATTATGAGATGATCTGTGGAGAGAATTTATCAGATACATTGGAGCAAACATGGGAAGTGCTCAAATCATTCCTACTGTTATTCTTTTGCTTCCAAATCCAATGGTAGACATGTCAGATGAATGAGAGACATGATTTAGAGAAGGGAGCAGTTTGTTTCCTATCTGTCTCTTCCTAGATGTGGGCCTGGCCTGGTCAAGTAATTTAACCACATTATGCTTTCACTTTGAGGATGCTTAGAATCTTAGTAATAACAGCAGCCCAATAATATCAGCCATATCATCTGACATATCATGGTGCAGAGACACATTTGTCCTCTGTGTTGTGGGTATTGGTCACATATTAAGCATCTGATAAATAAGTGCTATTAATATCACCAGTGTTTCCATCTCTTGCCAAGAGGATGCCACCTGATAGTCATAAAGACCCAGGGGGGAAGATAACCCACTTGCCACTGATATGAGGCATCCACACTTCTTCATAGGATTTTCAAAAACTGAGATATAATTAGAAAACTTTAAAATTCACTATTTGAGTGTACCATCCACATGCCCACCAGTTATTGGTTGCAGAAACTCAGCTAAGAGATAGTGAGAACACAGATTCCAGACTTCTCCTCAGGCTCCCTGAACTGCAGTCTCATGCACGGGGGCTTAGAACTTCCAGAGGTAATTCTGTCAGGCGGGGGGGTTGGAAATTGTTAGATTGAGTATGCTTATATGTTTGTATTATCCTAACCTGTGTTCCTTCTCAACAGCTTTTTTTTTTTTAGTTAATGCTGATATCCTTCCTTCCTCTTTCCCCATTTCTCGCTCTCTCTCTGAGGTGTTTGTATATATTTGTGTGGGTGTGTGCACATGTATGTGGGTGAGACTGGAGGTTAGAAGTTGATGTTGAGTATTTTCCTGAACTGCTCCTCCTCTTATTTTTGGGACAGACTTTCACTGAACCCAGATCTCATTGATGTAGCGAGGCCTCTGTAGCACTGGGATTAGACCTGTGCTACTGTGCCTGGTTTGTACATGAGTGCTAGGGTTCCGAACTCAGGTCCTTATGCTTGCACAGCAAGCCTGGCACCAAGCAGGTGATCTCCCCAGCCTTTGAATATTCCTTTTTAAGTGTTGTGTTGAAGAATGATCTTCTTTCTCTCCTTCCTTCTGTCCTTCCTTCCTTCCTTCCTTCCTTCCTTGTCACCTTCTTCTTTTTCATCTTCTTCCCTCTCTTACTTTTCTTTGCATCACAGGGAGTAGAGCTCAGCCCCAGGGGCCACTGAGCTACATAGCCACAGTCTTAATAGATTCTTACAATGAGAAGACATTATTTTTTTCCTTCTCAGTGTCCACCCCTGCACATGATCATAACACATAATGGAAGATTAGTTTATGTAGTCTTGTGGCATTTGGGCTCAGGTGATGCCCCCAGAACATGCCCATCCATGGAGATGAGCCCTCACCATGGAATGGTCTATCCATATAGAGTGCCAGAGTCTCCCAGGAACTTAGTAGCATGTAGATTCTCATGCCAGGCCAGAGATACACCAAGCCAGACTATTTTCCAGGAAGGGAAAATGAATAGCAAAATGACACCAATATACAGCTCTGGAATCTGAAAAGGATGGCTTTTCTGTCTGTGTCACCAATAAAAGCTCACAAGGGTTTCCTTGAGCCTTGCTGTGAGTTGGGATTTGGATGATCAGGGCTTAGCTGTGCTTCCCTCTAGCTCTTGCTTTTATTTTTTTTTAATTTATTTATTATTTACACAGTATTCTGCTCACATGTGTGCCTGCCCACCACAAGAAGGCACCAGATCTCATTACAGGTGGTTGTAAGCCACCATGTGGTTGCTGGGAATTGAACTCGGGACCTTCGGAAGAGCAGACAGTACTCTTAACCTCTAAGCCATCTCTCCATCCCCCTAGCTCTTGCTTTTAAATGGAGATACCTAGGAGTGTAGGCTTCTCTATAGACATCAATTCAGGGGAGCACTTCTTCTATGTGCTCTGAGAGCAGGACTTCTTTCTCAGACTAGCCTTGGCAGCTCTTGTGTTTTATTGGAATCAGAGTGTCTGCAGCGACTGTGTGTAGGCCTGCTAAGGTTAGACAAGAAGCATGTAAAGACACTCCACTTTTCTTGCTCCTTTGTCCCTTCCCTCTCTTTTCTTCCCAGCTTGTGGTGCACAAGCTCCATTTATAAATTGTCAGCATCTCATGGGGGGATTAGTGTCATTGGCTTGGTGACTGTTTTAGTGCTGTGAACAGACACCATGTCCAAAGCAATGTATAAAAGAAAACATTTAATTGGAGGCTTGCTCACAGTTTCAGAGGGTGAGTTTGTGATCATCACAGTGGGGAGCATGGAAGCCGGCAGGCATGTTGCTGGAGCAGTAGCTGAGAACTTACACCTTATGCACAAGTTGAAGGCAGAGAGAGAAAGAGAGAGACAGAGAGAGAGAGAGAGAGAGAGAGAGAGAGAGAGAGAGAGAGAGAGAACTAGGAATAGATTGAGCTTTTGACATTTCAAAGATCAACCACCCCCTCCCAGTGACACATCTTAAAAAAGGCCACACCCCCAAAACTTTCCCCAAACAAATCCTCCAGTTAGGGACCAAGCATCCGAACATTTGTGCCTACTGGGATCACTCTCATTCAAACTACTGCATTCATCAAATATTGGTTTTATTTTTATTTTGTTTTTGTTTTTGTTTTTTGTTTTGAGTCAGAATCTCTCTATGTGATCCTGGCTGGCCTAAAACTTGCTGAGCAGGCCAGGCTGGCCTTGACCTCACAAAACCTTCCTGCTACTGGCTGCCAATGACTGAGATTAAGGGTATGTGCTGCCATGCCCTGCAACCAATTGTTAATAATACTCTAATATGAAAAATATGGATCTAGTGATTGGACGACTTTCCATTCAACTGATATCTGTCTTGTTAGAGAAACCAGAGTGCATAGTTAAATATAGCATAGCTTCTGGGTTGATGCACTTGAGAAAGATGACAAGTGGGCACAAGAAGGGTTTGGTCATTTGTCTCAATACCAAAGCCGTGGCACTGTAATATAAAACCTTTGATGATTTTGGTAGAAATGCTGCTCCAAACTAGAAATCCTTCATCTATACTACTTTTCTGAGAAGGCCATCCCTCCTACTTTGTTAATGACTCTGGCAACTAATCATATCAATTGCCCAGGAAGTGAACATGGCTTGGGTTACTATGCTTCCGACTTTTCATGGGATCTTAAGTGCAAATTTTTCCCTAAATATTATAATGTACTTGGCTCTTAGCTTGTCTTATCAGTACTCTGGGTCAACTCCATGCAAAGTTGCACAACAATTTTGTGTTCCTGGACTCTTTCCTTTTGCTCTTCTGCCCTACCATAACCCATGTATTTATAAAGCTTATGCATGCAGATTCACTTGTATTTAATTGCAATTATTATTTTTTCATGGTACTGCAAAGTTGATGAAGGAACCCAGGATGTTTAGCTATATTTTTTGTGTTCCTTCAGTCTCCTTCATTGTCTGAAAAACCACAAACTTCACTTAAAAGGCAATGAATGCTACATCAGGCTTTGTTTAACCCATGTATTTACCAAGATCCCGACTTGTGCTCTGGCTTAACTTTATAATCTCTAATTTATAATTTACAGTTGCTGAGAACCAGAGAGAGACCTACTCCCAGAAGAGCATTTCTGCCTATTACTTCCCCACTGCTGTGGAGTCCCTTGAACACCAGTCCCTGGACACCGACTTCAAGAAGACTTCATGGAGGGCCATCTGGTCTTAGTGACTGAAGTTTTCCCTTTACATCTCCTTCTTCCCTTTCTTCACTCTGCTGAGGCTCTCATCAGGGTCAGACCAGAGACGATCCAGCTGGATGACAGATTGGAGCACTGACCTCTTAGAGTGCTGACAGTCAACAGTGTGCTGTGAACGCCATAGGAAGACAAAAAGAAGAAAATATACTTTGTGGAAGGGAGAGGGATGGTTTGATTATTCCTTAGAGATTGAAAATGGGAAACAGTCAAAGAGGGATGGAGATTTGCTTTACTGCAGGTCTACTGGGATATGTAATATGAGTGTTGCATCCTGCTGCATGGTGACTCAAAGGAGCAGTCAAGTATTCTAGTGTTATCTCTTGTACTTTAGTAAGAGGCACCAACCCATTAGTCTCCATATCCTTTGTAGGTCTGCACCCTTGACCTGGAAGATATTGGCATTGACTCTCTTATAGGATAAAGGTCAACGGTAAGAGTAGTTCAACCCCCCTTGAACTTTTTGTTCATAGACCAGGTGGTGACATATTGTATTGAATTAATTAGATCAATGAAGTCACAGGGTGACTTCAGCTGGAGTTGCACATGGGTGCGAGGAACTGAACCTGACTCATCTGCAAGAACAGGAAACACTCTTAAACACTAATCCATCTCTCTAGTGCACTTAGGAAAGTTTTTGAAAGAAAGAAAGAATCTCTCCTAGCCTAGCTAGTGAGACTGTGGCACATAGAAGAGGGGGGATCAGTCTGAGTACTGTATGTAGTTTATTTTATTTATGTGTAATCATATAAATGTATATGTTAAAAAAAGAAGTATAATAAAAATTTAAAAATATTTGGCTAGTTGTTTGTAGATGAGGACATTGTGGAACATGCTTGGGATCATGAAACACGGCCATATTTGGCAACCCATAAATCAACTAAGTACAGCATAGACTCTGCCGAGACTAGGAGCACGTAGATACAGTTCCGTTCCCATGGAGCTTACACGCTAAGGTCCCTGAAGATGTGAAAAGCAGTGGCTATCACACATGTGCGGTCACATAGGTGTTCTGCAGCATAGGTCCCTAGTCGGCGTGGGAGTACCTACTGCCATAGTCCTGGCCAGTGGCCATGTTCTCTAAGCCTACATTTTATAAGTACTATAGAAACATGGACTACTTTTCCCTAGTTTGAAAAGTCTTTGTGTGTCAGGGGAGGCGCCTGGGGTTTGCAGGGTTTCTGGAGAGGGACAAACAAAATGATTTGGGCCAGAAAACAAAAAGAGATGAGGTGCAGAAGCAACCATTGCTTTTATGCTATGTAGGAAAGTGCAGTATGTGTTGGGTTGGGAAACTTTGACACTTCCGTTTTAGCCCATATGGGACTGTAGACAAGCCATTTCTCATTCTTGGTAGGTATCTCTTGAGTGACTTTTAAATCCCTTCTAATTTTGAAATTTTTAACATCTGGCTCCAGGCTACAGTGTTCAGTTTCAAAATCGCCTCCCTTCAGTTGTTAGATCATATGTTTTCAGCAGTTACATAGACATTTTTCTTTTTTTGAGAAAGTGTCTCTTTTATCAACTTTTTAAAATCAACTTTTAAAGCATACATTGAGTTTTTCTCAGGAGCTATGAGGATGTGAAGTCCTTCATCCATCCTGGGTGCCTTTCTTCCTGTCCTTTGCTTGCTCCCGTCCCTACTGAGCTTATACTATGCACTAAGCATCAGACATGTGCTAGGTTTGGAGATAACAGGATGAGCCTGACACTTTCCCAAAGGCTCTTTGCTTTCCTGTCTGGCATTTTCTTTGGAGGACGTCAGTTGTATCTAGGCAGACTCTGCTGTGGTCTCTTGAGGTAAGCACCTGCAGGCAGGCACCTCTTTCTGCCTAAGCAATTTTGTCATGCACTAAGGTGCACACTCAAGCAACCAACCATTCAGATCCAGGGCTACTAAAAAAAGAACTTTCTCCAGGTACAGGAAAGAGTTCTCTTACTTCTGAGCAGTGTGTAAAGAAGGACAGGCATTCATCCTGGGAAGAACACTGACTACTCCCTGTAACCCGTCCATGACCAGGGAGAGAGAATATAAACCAAAGAATACTTATCAATAAACAGGCATATTTTCCATATACTGTGTTTCTCTGTATTATGCCCATGGCTTGCCACATCTTTAAAAAGGAATGGAAAAACACCAATCAGACAAACATGTCACCATGAGCTCTGTCTGACCTCACTGGAAATAATTTTTCACAATTTGTCATTTCTATCTCTTTCATTATCAACAAATCTACTGAGTACTTACTTCTCTCTGAGTCCAGGACATATTTTACAATCCATTTCAAGTTCAGAGCACTGACAACACTATTCGTTTTGAGTATTTTTATTATAGGGAATGACTTTAGACATTTCAATTTAGGATGTAAGTGGTAAAATGAATGACTCTTGACTTCCAATTTCCCTTTTCAGTTCAGGTCAAAAAATAGCTACCTCAGGGTGATGTCTACACTTCCCTATGACTAAGGCCCTAAGTGTCTCTATTGTCTTTCTTTATGTAGGTATACATTAGTATTCATTTCCTCTTAGTGTATTTATTTTCTACATGGCAAATATATTAAAGGTAGTATAAAAGTCATGAGATGAACTTTTTGGAAAGTAGTTTAGAAAACCAAGGGGCCAAGATAAAATAAATGACAAATCAACTTAAAAATTAACAATATATTTAAGTATATAGATATATAGATATATGAATAAATGTCTATTGTGCCCATTTTGGGCTTTTGTTTTTGTTTTTTGTTTTGGTCTTACTTTTGTGTGTTTTTTGTTTGTTTTTTTAAAAAACAGGAAGCTGTGTACGTAGGGAGGTGGAGAGAATCTGGATGGAGTTGGGGGAGAGAAATTCATGATCAGAATATAATATATGAGAAAAATTAACAAAAATGTTCACTTTCTGAGACAGAGTGGTGGGTCACCCAAAGTAGCCTTGGAGCTGAGGCTGACTTTGAACTTCTGATTCTTCTGCCTCCATATGTGTAAACTGCTGGGATTTCAGTCATGGAACCACAGTCATCTTATTTTCAAATACCTCAGGAGAGTATTCTTTTTTGTGTGCAGAAGTAGAGTCAGTAAACGCATATAATTATAAACATTCTAATGCAAAGGAGAACCCCCTGTTGAGCATTGCACACACCCAAATATCTGAATATTAGTCCTTTGAAGACAAAATGAATATCTGATACTTCTTACTTCTCACTGGAATGGACTGTTGTGTTATAGTTCCAACCATTGGTCTTTTCTATTTTTTTTCAAGACAGGGTTTCTCTGTGTAGCCTTGGTTGTCTTAGACTCGCTTTTGTAGACCAGGCTGGCCTTGAACTCACAGTGATCTTAAAGCAACTTATATATGCTTTCTTTATCCCTTAAGAGAAAGGAAAAATCTCATTTTTTCAAAGCAATTAGAACTCTTCTGCTTCAGGTTGGATGAAAGAATTAGGAGTTATGTTTCCCTGTATATAATTGCAAGTTTCATCTTTTCTTGTTTTAATGATTGGCAGAAAACTGATAAGCTGAGACATCTCCTTATTAGGATTGAATATACTCTCTTGGTGGCCCCATTGCTAATTTGTTTGACTATTTTGCACAATTTCTTGCTCTGTAATGGAAAGGTTTATTAAATATGAGGGTTGCAAAGCTTTCTGAATACTAATGAACTTATTTGCCAAAATTTAAATGTTCTTCTTGTCAGTGAATGCCTGTCTCACTTAACAGGATCCAAATTGAATAATGAAGAAAATTAGACTCTATCGTACCCTCCAGGGAAATTGAGTGTGAATTGTAATAGAAAATTGAGGGAGAAAAGGGTCATATTTTAGAAAAAACACTAGATAATTTGGATATTTTTAAAAAGGATGAACTTAGGGAAGCTCAGGTCCTTTCAAAGAAACACACTTAGTCAATTCATTGAAAACACTCCTTTCCTCTCTACCCAAGCAGTATATACCTATGGCCAGTTTACAGTAAAAGGCAAGTCAGATAGATGGAAAATGTATGGCAGGTTTCTGTGCTTACAAGCCACTAAACTTATTCCCATGGAGATAAAATTTGGGAAATTGCCGCAAGTCTTCCTATAAGCACAATATAGTAATTCTGTCCTCTCACTAGCGTGTTTAATTCTACCACCTTGGTCTTCTGACTAATGAAGTACATGATGATGATGTCTTTGCCAGCATCCAGGGGCATCATGGGAACAACACGTTTGCCCCTTGACCAGGGTAACAGGGTGGAGGAAATTTAGCAAGCATACCAAGTGCAAATCATGGTCAGGTAAAATGAGGAGTGTGTGGTGTAAAATCAAGCGGCTAAAAGGAAGTGGAGGAGAATGGAAAGGTGACAAGGAATAAAAGTTGGAAATTGGACCCCTTGTTCCTGATACAAATCTGAGAAAGGGACATGTTCACTGGGAAAGGACGAGGGATCAAGGAGATAATTTAAAAAAGAAAAGCCCGAATGTCTCCAGTGTTAAAACAAGATTTTGAAAAATGAAAGGAAAATAAAGAAAGACAAGGCTCTCAAAGTCTGAGGAGGTTTTAAAACATGAAAACTGGAAATCTAAATGCTGTTCCAAGGAAACTGGACAACAAAAGAATATGCCTGTAAGTAAAGCAAAATTTGTATTTAGGGTTTGTTTTCAATCCAGAAGAGAAAAGGGCTATGAGAGAACCGTCTTTTGAACATGATGCTGGCCGTCATCCCCAAAGGAGAAAAAAAAATGGTTAATTTATCTCAGAGCAATACTATTTTATCTGAGGATGCATTTTTTTATTGCCTCCAATGATTTTTTTTTAACTTGATTGGTTTTTTGGGGGAGGCTTTTGAGTTACAAATCCTGATTCCCCTCCTCCCCCCCCCCCCGCTTAAAATGATAATTGGATTTCAACAATTAAGTAAATAGACAGAAGAAGATGAAGAGATTTACCTGTACCATTTCAACTCCAAGTCTGCTTTCATGGAAATAAAGGATTTAACAAGGAGGGAGAGAGAGAGAGAGAGAGAGAGAGAGAGAGAGAGAGAGAGAGAGAGAGAGAGAGAGAGAGAGAGAGGAACAAGACAATGGTGCAAAGGAAAAGGCTGCCCAGCAAGATGGTTCAATTTGTGAGAAAATCAAATGAACAATCAGGTTTGAAGGACATGTGCAATAAGGAGTATGAAATAATAAGATATTTAGAAAGGGAAAATTACTTGGGAAAGTGAGAGTGAATGACGAATTATATGGGGGATGATTAAGGATTGGCGAAGGCAGAGGGGGGAGGAGATAATTGGACCTGGAAGTGAGATGTGACTAAGAGGCTGTAAAAGGGCAAGTTCGGACCCTGCAGGGCTGCCCGCCAACCTCTAGGGAAGGTGTACAAGCTAGCAGCCAAGCTGGGAAAGACGGAAACAGTTCATGCTTAGCAGAGAATTTAGAGTACAACAGAAGAGGCAGTGAGTGTTGTTCTTTATTAAGGAAAGCACACCGAGAGAAACGAATTAGTCTGGATTCTCCACTCATCTACAAGTAGGATGGTCTTTGTAAAAGGTTGATTTATAAAATGATTGCTGTTAATGGGAAGACAAGGTAAGCATTATCAGGGACGTTAAGAAAGAGTAACTGCAGTGGGGAGTATGTGAGCGAGCAAGCCTCCTTACAGCCTTTAGTATAAGAGCTCCAAAGATTTCCCATAAAAGAATGAGAGATCAGTTATGCAAATAGAAGTATAGGCAGAGAGGAGGGAGGGAACGTATGCTGTTGTAAATATTTTCCAATATGTTTCTCCATATTCTCCCCTTCATAAAAATGGTTGTCATAAGTTTAAGCACTTTCTGGATAATATGTGAAGCACTTGCCCTAGAGAATTTATAGCAGTGTACAGTAGTAGACACAAGATTAATTGAAAACAAGTTTATGCTGGGAGGGGCTCTCAATGCCATGGTTTCCCCTTTTGCCTTCCTCTTCTTGTACTAAGGATTCCTTGCAAGCAGACAGCACAGACCCCCTTTGGAGGGAAGCTGATAAAGTAATTTAGCTGGAAAGGCTTAATGAGATAATGATGCTAAGGCCAGTTAACACCTAATGAGCCCGTAACCACGAGGGATGATATTGTTGCTTATTAATTATAATGATGATGTGCAGGAGAGAGATAAGGTGGCACTCGGTTAGCAGAGAGTACTCAGGAGTATGGCTGGCTCCCAGAGGCGAAGCTGCCCTCAGCTGCCATTAGAACTACGCCAGCACTCAGCTGAGTTTGAAGTTTACAGCTGCTGGAGTATACTGGCAACCGCAGAGCTAGAGGCCATGCAAAAGGTAATGGATCTTTCCTTATGGTGGGGAGATTTGGAGTCCTGTGTGATTTCCAGGCCTTATGGAAAGGCCGAGACTCCAGGTCAAGGCTTTGGGGAGACTGCTTGAGGACAATTCTGCAGTATTTATTCATGAGCAGACAGGCAGGGGTCCTGAACGAACTGGATATGCTCTCAGATGGATGACCTTCCCCTTCACCACTCAGTCTGGTGAGAGAGACATAGAGTGCAGCTATTCCATTTTTAAGCATTTGCTTTAGAGAAAGAGCCTAATAGATTTTCCTTCCTTCCTTCCTTCCTTCCTTCCTTCCTTCCTTCCTTCCTTCCTTCCTTCCTTCCTCCCTCCCTCCCTCCCTCCCTCCCTCCCTCCCTCCTTCCTTTTTTTGGAGGTGCACTATTTACTGACTTGGATGTAAGGGTTTTGGATGTTAGTAACTAACCTGACTTTGCTTCTTATTTGCCAGGAAGGAGGAACTGTAGTATCAACACACGGCAGACATACTCATGTGGGGGCGGGCAGGGGGCTAGGAGTGGAGAAGGCAGCCTGTGGGAGCGGCAGATAAGCAGTTGTGGGAAAATGCACCAGGCCTTTGAAAATCTTAGAATGCCTCCATGGAAGCAAATGATCTGGAAACACAGGTGTAGCTTGGGAAAGGTGATTGGCTGTCTGGTAAGGGAATGAAACTCACATCCCTATCTGCCTGTCTCTCCCCAAACTGTAGGACTTTGGGTAGGTTCTGAGCCTAGGCTATTGCCTATTCTTTGTGGGGTCTTTTGATTCCACCTTACCAGACCCCAATCACTTTTCCCAAGCTAGACTGCTTATCTACTGCAGCAATAGGAAGACAGTGACATTCTCACGCCCAGCTTCTTAAGGCACATTGATTTCATTTTTAAAATTAAATATGGGGAAGTGAAAAGTGTGGGACTAGAAAACAAGGAACAACTCTACTTCCAACCTCCATACCGGCTCTGTTACTTTGAGCAAGTCTCTTGATCTTCTGAACCTGGCTTTCCTCATTTATAAATGGAGGGCTACTGAGGACGATCTTTACAGTTACAAAGTTATATCCAGCTTCATAGTTCTGTATTTATAGACTTATGTTTGTAAGGATCCTATGAGGTCATTTATGAGAGAACCAATTGATCATATCTATTGCCTTAAATTTGTGTAGATGGTTAAGGTGAGACTCACACATCAATCAAAGACAGAACTTACTAAGCAGCTGCGATGTGATGGCCACATGCCAACCTTCACTGCAGGTGCTTTCCAAGTGACGATGTCTCTGAAAAGAATTAATAAGCCCTTTGATATTATACAGTCAATAAGAACTAAATCCAACATTTAACTCCAGGTCTCCTTGACACGAAAACCATAGTTTAGAAGACAGTACTTCAACTATTGAGCATGGAGAAGCCAAGATGGTGCCTACATAGACCTTCATCCTTAGGTCTTTGGTACAGGAAATTGCCTCTGCATACTACCAAAGAGAAATGTAAAGAGTAGCCCAGCCACAAACCCTTTAATCTATGATGCTGTCCAGTCTCCAAGATATGCTAGGATTATGGTGGCACAAAGCTTGTAGGAGTAACTAATCAATGTGTGATTTGATTTAAGGACTACTCCATGAAATGTCAAGACCTGATATAGCTTGTGTGACCAAGAATCTATGAGTACATAACTCAGGAACCTAGGGTAAAACCAAATACAATTGTTCTTTTAAACGTAGCAATAAAATTGACTGCAAATAACATTCTGGTATACTTATAGTTCAGCTTCTTGCTCAGTCTTCATCACAGAAGCTTCTTCCTGAAGCGGATAGGAACAAGTATAGAGACTCACAGCCAGACGTTATGCAGAGAGTGAGAGACCTTGAAACAGCCACAAATGGGAACGTCTCCATCAAATATCTACCTTAAGGCTCCGGGAACACCACCGAAGAGGCAGAAGCAGTGTAAGAGCCAGAGAGGGGGGAGGGCACCAAGAAAACAAGGCCCTCTAAATCAACATAAGCAAAGCCCACATGGACTTCCAGATACTGAGGCAGCATGCTCATGCTCAGGGCCTCTCTGGGTCTGCATCAGGCCTTCTGCGTATATATTATGGCTTCCAGTTTAGCGTTTTCATGGGATTCCTGAACATGGGAATGGGTGGGTCTTTGACTCTTATGCCTTCTCTTGGGCTCTTCTGTTTGTTTTGCCCAATTCCAGTGTGTTAGTTTTTGTTTTATCTTATTATATCTTATTATAATATCTTAGAAACCTGTTTTCGTTTTTAAAAATTTTTAATTTATATGCATTGGCATGAAGGTGTCAGATCTTGTAGTTACAGACAGTTGTGAGCTGCCATGTGGGTGCTGGGAATTGAACCCTGGTCCTTTGGAAGAACAGGCAGTGCTCTTAATCACTGAGCCATCTCTTCAGCCCCAGAAGCCTGTTTTCTAATGAGAAAAAGAAAGGAGATGGATCTTGATGGGAGTGGAGAGAAACTGGAAGGAGTAGAGAGAGGGGAAATCATAATTCAGATATATTATATGAGAAAAAAAGTACTTTCAATAAAAGGCAAAAAAAAAGTAAGAAAAACAAAAGATACAGCACAAACAAATTAACACAAAACCCACGGCACTCACTTCCTATAACTTATGGAACAAGCCACTGAGCTTTTTGGCAGCCTCCAAGGTTCTCAGCTAGGTAGTGAGGTTGGTAGGTGCAAGGCAGGGAGTTAGAAACGACTGCTGATTCTCATGTAAACATCTCTTTGATTCCAATATCCCTGCTTCCACTGGGCTATCACTAGACCAGTCACAGTAACATGATTCCACAAAGATCACCAGGCTGGAAACCCATCGGCCATGTTGATCCTCACATTCCTATTTCTTCCAGCCTGTTGAGGGAGAGACACTGAACACAAGGTATTTCTCTTGGGAAATTGAAGCAAAGAGAATCAAATGACACAGCTTCCCTCAGCTACGCAGTGGTCACAGGCTGGCATCCCTCCGCATCCTAAGGCTGATTGGCTGCATGTGGTGGTGCACACTGAAGTTCTAGCACGTAGGTGGCTTAGGTAGGAGATTTGCATGTTGGAGTTCTTACTGGGTTACATAGAGACCCTGACTCAAAACAAAGCAACAACAGCAGCACCTCCCTGCCCCATGAAAAAGATTCCAGACACTAAAGATGCCTGTCTTGTCATTTTTCTTAATAATTCATCTTTTATAAAGGCAACTACATCCTCTGATTTTTCCCCTCACAAATAAATTATCTCAATAATTCTAATTTGATTGCAATCTCTATAATATACCCTTCTGAAAATATCAATGCAATAGCCATCACCACACAGAGGTTTCTTAGCTAGGCATGCTGATTAACAACAACAAAAAAATGACCATGTAGACCAGGGTTTCTTCATTTTTTTTTCATTCATGGCCCCTTTCCCTTAAGAAATTTTTGTATGTAAAATAATGATATAAACATAACATTTACTCATAGTAAATCATTAAGAAATATATTTAAAAATAATTCTTTTATATAAAATAATTTTATATATTAAAGACAAAATAAATCTTTATGCTAAAGAGATGCAAGTACTTGCTTATTATGATAGAAAGAATTAAATTTTGGTAGAATATATGATATTATAGGACATGGAACATCTTCAATATTCTCTAGAATTGATTATTATTTTGATTTTATAGCCATTAATACTGAGAATACTACTTTACATAAAAATTTACAAAATGGCAGATGTATATTCAGGGTCATTTCAGAGATTTTGGCAATTCTCTCTTAATCTCAAGCTAAAATTCATTCAACAAATTAGAAAAATAAAACCAAGCCAGTAAATAAAATAGAAAATTTAAATTTCAAACATTTGAATCTAGTCCAATTCAAAAATATACTAATTTGCTATCTAAATATTAGAAACAATGGCAAGTAAATATTAAAAGTCTATGTTTTCCATAACTAAACCATTGTGTCTCTAAGCTAGCAGAAAACACCGTATAGACAATAAAAACATTATGAAAATAGAGTAGAGTATTCTCAAGTCAGAATTTGTGGCTGTAGCATACAATGTGTGCAGAGTTAAATGTGCATGTTCTGAGCTTTTAGAACCAAAGACACAGTGAACTTGTAGGATACAACACAGCAAGCACAGCCAGAAACACCTTAGACGTATTATGCATCTGAATTTAAATTAGCTATTGGCTACCACACATTCAGAAACCCTTCAGGGTGCTGCACTTTTTGTAACTGCTACATTTAGCTACGTGACCCACATGTGGATCTGAATCTCCATGTAAGAGGCCGAGTTTTAAATATTTATTGTCTGATTTAAGAATGATGTTGCATCAAGGTTAATTTAGAGGTGTAAGGCACCAAAACAGACAGGCTTCTCCTCAGTGCATCTTGTTTCCAAGTAATAAAGACAGCCAGTTCCTTTCTGATAAGAACATTGTCACATAGGATTTTAAATCGTCTTTCAAATGTTTACCTTAAGCTCTAGCTTCAGACTTTATTATTTTATATATTGATTTGCAGTGCTCAAGACTGAACCTAGGGTCCTGTGCGCACGATGCATGGACTCTATGCCTCTACCTCAGCTCTAAACTTAGTCTCAATGCACAATCTTACTATGTTCTCAAATGCCTTTTGTCCTAATCTTCCTTAGTTTCAATTCTTTCTCTTTATTCCTTAAAAAAAAAAAAAAAACCCTAGTACACACTAATTTTATTCAATGTAGTTGTATTTAGCTAAATGTGAAAAATTAAAAATATCCAAGTATGGAATTTGATTAAATAAACATACAGAAGAATACTATGTTGCCATACAAGGGAATGAGGTAGTTTTCTATACAGAATCACTTTCAGGATATATAACTGACATTTAGCAGGCAAAGTATAGAACAGTTTGTGTGGTGTGATAATGTTTGTATATGCACATACATATGTATATTCAGATGTTTATATGCATTGTGTGACTGTGGAAATGCATTTAAGGAAGTAGTAATAGTGGTTGTCTCTGGGGAGAAATTGGCTGGGAGACTGGAAGACTATCCTGTTGTCCTATTATATAATGTATCATCATGTTCATGTGTCGTCTATTCATATTTTTGTAAGGCAGAAGACAGGGCTATTTTTACTGAGATGAAAAAGTACAAAAGAGATATTGTTATGTATATAGGGCAAACTACAGAATAGTATAAATAGTATATGATCCAGCTTTTGTAATGTAATCATAAGTATATAGTCACATATATGTATGATGTACACATGCATATATAAGAATGTATACAAACATGTTAATAGGGGAGAACACTCAGGGGAGAAAGAAAATGTGTGTTCATGCATAGACCTTCATTTTTTATCCTATGCAATCTGATTTTATCTGACTTTTCATGCCAAACATACCACACATCAATATTTAATAAAGAATTCATGAAACATTAATCAAACTGAACATTAAACAAAAGTTTCCAGACAAAATTTTCAGTTCAGCCATTCCTTTATCTCACAGACTCAGTTCTTATCTCTTCTTCAATCTCCTGAATTGCTTGTTTCATACTCTCTTTCTATTTCTGGTCATCAATAGTGCTTTGATGTAAGGTTGTAAATAAGAAATCATGCTAACACTACAAGGGATTTCTTTTCAGGCTAGGTTAACTAATTTTTTTGGAGACAGGATTTCTTGTTATCCTAGGCTGGCCTTGAGCTTGTTAAGTAGCTGAGGACGACCTCGAACTCTCAGTCCTCCTTCATCTACCTCCCACATGCTGGGGTTATAAGTGTGAAGCACAGTTCCTGGCTTATGCAGTACAGGAGTGGAACCAGGACTTCACACTCACTAGATGAGCACTCTGCAACTGACCTATACATCCCCAGCACATCCATTTTCTTTGTAATGAATCCGGAATGATGTGGCCTAACCCTCCTCATGCCCACATTAGAGTCTTCACTTTGGGTTCAGGGAAACTCCCTGTCTATTTTTAAGACATCACCCATGTTTTCTGTGTCATTTGTACCATCACATAAACACAGTCTCCAGTCTCAAAAAACAAAACCCAAGAAACACTCTTCACCTCTGCATTTCTTTCAAATACTGTTCTGTTTTCTCCTTACTCCTTTGTGGCAATTCTTAGAAAATGTTTCCCTTTCTTCTTTAAAGCCAGCCATGCCCCCATTCATTCTTACCCCCCCCAACTGCTCTCAGAGTTTCAGCCATAACCAAATGTTCTCCTTAATTTCTTTTCAAGGTCATGGAATTAACTTGCAAAATTGCTTATCGTCTCAACGCAGAACAAATGGTTCCTTGACTTTCGGTTTCCCTTTTGCTCGTTTGCTCTCCTTGTCTCTTGATAACCACCTACATTGCAGTGTGTCCTTCCTCATCTTGGAGTGTTGGATTGTTCATGGCTTTGTTCTTGGAGACATCTTGCTTTTCTTTCTTTCTTTCTTTCTTTCTTTCTTTCTTTCTTTCTTTCTTT
>OU015744.1:110465469-110475637 GCA_907169655.1 Acomys percivali
CACACACACACACACACACACACACACACACACACACACACACACACGGAAATTGTATCTCCTTTATTAGTGAAGGAAGAAACAAATCATTTTGGTCACTCTCCTACATGGTAATGTTGACTAGAACATGAAGAAATGCCATTCAACAAGAATTTCTCTCACAGCACGGTGCAGATCTATCTGTGATCCCACACCAAGCTTGTTTTTTTCCCTTGCTTGGGAACCGCAGTATCAACACTGCCAAGAGGTGTTAGGGTGATGTGCAACGCTGCAGTTGTGCCACATTCCCAGAGTTCCCTCCAAACCTGAGCAGGAGAAAATACTTAAGAAAAACCAGCCAATGATGACAGCAATTATAGATTATGGTCAAGACTAGTCCCCCAGGAAAGGGAACTATTGGATATACATGACAGTTTGTGATTACTGACTCTGTCCCAAAATCCAGTCCTCAGCTATACTGGCATTGACCTCACTTGAGCCTCATAACAAATCTTTGGTTAGAAACTATCCTCACACATTATGCCCTCATTACCCAGGTGTACACCTGGAAAGTTAGGGTAAAGGCCAGTGCCTAAAGAATGCGAGTTTCAAATCCCTTCCCTCCCCCAGATCCCAGTGCCTGAGTCAAGAACATACTGACGCAGCACTCAGTTTACCTCTTATGCTCACTGTTGATGTTTCCTGTGACATTAGCGTCTTTCTACATGTGCTTGCATGTGCGCCACATGCTTGAGGGTTTTGTTCAATATTTTTCTGCTTTTCTATCAGCTTTGTATTTGGGTGGATAAACAGGCCCACTTCAATGTTCTCCTGCACTTTTCCAGTAAAATTTAATGGAGGTTCTTATTTCCCAGGATGTCTTATTTATCCGAGCATACACTTTTGAAACGTACTAATTTTTAGATCCGCCATGAGAGAAACTGTGTCTGAGGGCCATCTTCCTAGGTGATGCAAGGACTAATGTCATTTTAGCTGTCACCCACCTTACTCCTTACCTTCCCCCGCCCCCGCTCTCTCCTTTATAACTTCCACAGATCTTTCCCTGGGTTTAGGCTCCCTGACACTGTACCTCTATGTTGTTCAGAAAGTCAACTTAAAATATACAATCCCCAGATGGGAATGATTTAACAAAATTAAAAACAGACAAGGGGCACCGAAGGCGGGAGGTGTCAAATGTTTTCTCTACCCACTATCAGTTTGATGTGGTAGCCTTGCTCCTACCTAGTCCTCTGTCAAGCTGTCCACTACCCAAAGCTAAAATAGCTGACACGGTAACAGAATACACATGAGTAGAGATGTGTAGGCTCTTCTGTCTCTGTTCTAACCCACCACAGGGAGTTTTAATTGTGGCTTGCTTCAACTTAATTTTGCTTCACCCTCAGGATGAAAGACACTAGTTTTCAGTGTGCCTCAAGAGGTACCATAAAATATGTAAGTACTCGCAAAAATCTTCTTAGCCTCCTTCCGAAGAAAATCAGTATTTCTAATAGCATAGTTGTTTTTGGAGTAAACTCTTTCCAAGCAAAACTGTGTCATATTGGTGAGGCGATACTGATGCTTCCAGCCCTATAGTACCCATGCTTGCTTATTTTTTACGTACACATGTAACTAAAATCTCATCTCTGGTTAGAAACAAATCTAATAAGAGAATTGCAAAGAAATTACATGTCCGATCCTTTTTTAGTTTGCTTTGGGTGAGATGTGTAGTAAGGCACTTCAGGACTCCTAGGGAGTTTAAGTACAAACAGAGAGTCTCCCAGTGACTCCAGATCTTGATTCAGTATCATTCAGGTCAGTCCACCCCGTCATCACTAGGTTCATGGTGGGATGAAGTGAATGGATACAGAGATGGTTAGTGAATAGCCTATGAAGACTGCCATTCTCTTCTCCATTGGTCCACTGCTTTCAGCTCTGTCCATCTTAAAAGCCATCACAGGCAAAAGGTGATACGGATTAGGCTGTGATCTATGGCACGCCTCCTGAGTACAGCTACAGCATGGACCCAGAACTGTTTTAGATGTAACTCACCTTTAACCATGGGTGCAATTTCTGATCTCTAGTGCAGATAAAATCGCTTGCATTCTTCCTGTTAGCACCTTGAATGCTTTCCTGAAGGATACAGCATGGGTCTCAGTGGCACAGGAAAGATAAGCTGCCTATGTCTCTCGTTTTTCTGCAAATAGTCTGTATTTACAATACCATGCCAGTCGTTTCTGACTACCACTTAGGACAATTTGCTTAGCCTAGCGGAATGTCCTGGAAACTACTGGCAATGATTTAGCCTCCAAAATTGGAACACATTTAGTAGAGACAGAAAGCCTATGAACAAATGGTGGGCATGTGCCAGAGTAAATACATGTGGTTCATGAGCTGCGGTCAGAAATGTCTCTCGGTATGCAGGCAAAGCCTTTGCCAGCATTTGCCGTAAAGCCGTCACACAAAGCAGTTTTCCCTTCAGTAAGACAGACTCAATGAAAGAAGGGTCCTAGCCTCACAATCTCCTCTTGGGGCTGTCATCACAGGTCATGCCAGCGGAGACCTGAGCTGAGAGGACTTTTTCTCCAATTAGCCTTTCTCACTCTGCCTGCCAAACTTCCACAAAAAAAGAGAGTGTGACTCCTGAGGGGATAGTAGGCTGCAAGGGCTGGTAGAGGAGGGACTCAACCGCACTCAAATCCCCTCCCAGGATCTCAGAGTAAAACCACAGAGTCGGTTTGCTTCGTCTCTTTTGCAAACCCAGGCTCTGGCACATACTTCACAATTCCTTCAAAGCACTTGGTGAGGGTATCATTACTGAGAGTGATATGGAGTCAAGTATAGCATTCTCTCACAGTGACTGAAGGAGACAAGATCCATACAGTGTCCACTTCAGGCTGTTTGCATTTCCTTTAGAACTTAACTCTTTGATCATAAATTACTAATCACACTTGAGCTAGAATAGCATGCTCACTGATACAGTGTACATGCTTGCCCACTGAGCATAGAGTTTGGTTGCATGTAATTTTCTACTCCTGTGTTGTTGACTGGGCAGTTTCGTGGCGGCCACTGAAATTCAAGAAGGAATTTCTTTTTTGAACAATTGAAGGGACTATAAATCATTATCCAGCAAAATTCACTCATTGTGGGATTTTATTTTTCTACCTTGTTAAGGCAGAGTCTCTTGTTTCTGCTGCTGCACTGTATACCTTAGGCTAGCTGGCCTTAAACTTCCATGTGAGTCTCCTGTCTCTTTATCCTATCTTTCTGTAGTAGCACGGAGATTACAGCAGCACATCAACACATCTGGTTTTATATTTTTTAACATGAGTTCCTGGGGTTGAACTTGGGTTGTCAAGCTTTGTGGTTACCCGCTGAGCCATCTCCTTGTCCCCATTTTGTTATATTTAAAAAGGGAAATAAGGATCTAGAGAGATTGCTCAGTGGATTGGGGTCCTGGCTGCTGTTCCAGGGACTCTAGGTTGGTTTCTGAGTATCCATAGTGGCAGCTCACAGCTATCTGTAACTCCACTTCCAAGGACTCCAATGCCCTCTCCGGCCTCTTCAGAATGCTCTGAATGCACAGTACACAGACATACACTCAGGCAAATCACTCACACACATAAAATAATAAGACATTAAAAGCCAAACGAGATGTCTTTTTTTATTTTAAATAGAAAGGAAAATATGTATCAATTCTTCATATCAAGAAGTTGATGAAATGGAGATGAGTGACCCAATGATTTAAATATAGTGTGATACAAAGAACAATTCAAAAATACTCCAACGTGGCACAGTTTGCTTAGGGCCAGAGTTTAGTGGGATACGTGTCCCAGATGGAAGAACAACTTGCTTAAGAGTTGGAAAACGGAGTAATTTTTTGCTTCTTATATAAGCAATCCTGGACAAAGTTCTCACCCATATAGCTTCCTGCCTTGTCAAGTGCAGATACAACTCTATTGTGTATATAGTGTTAAGAGAATTAAATATGAAAATATAGGAAAACCTATGAGGGGCACAAAAGACTGTCTATAACAATATAAAATAATATGTTTATAATTAATGTCACAGTCTTATTTGTTGTACAAATCTACACAGCCAATAGTACTTTATCACTATCTATCTATCTATCTATCTATCTATCTATCTATCTATCTATCATGTGTCCATCATATGTCTATCTATAATCTATCTATCTATGTATTCATCACCTCTCCAGTTTTTATATGTCATTGATCCCTCTCTCGTATATTTATCTGTCCACCTATCAAGCAGGAATGACACTTATCTATAATGATGCTACATTTTATTTGCTCAACTCTCCTTCTTCTGTGACTCAATGCTGAGGAATAAAGTAATCTATGTCAATATTTAAGTATAACATCTGAAGCGATTAGCCAGGCATGGTGACATATGCCTTTAACCACAGAACTTGGGAGGAAGAAGCAAACGGATCTCTTGAGTTTGAGGCCAGCCTGTAGAAGGAGTTCCAGGATAGCCAGGGCTATATAGAGAAACTCTGTCTCAAAACAAAGCAACCTCCTCCCCAGAAGAGAACTGAAGTGATACCAAAGAGAAAAGGAGAGATCAAAACAGCAACATGCAAGGAGATGTCTCCCCGTTGTATGGAATTAGTTCACTCAGGGTTTGGAGTTGGGCTGAATAGTAAGTGAATGGTGGATGTCTGAGCACTGGGGGTGGGGTGGGGGGTGGGGGGGACTGACGACGGACTAAAATGTGCTCATACTGAAACCTGGGTACTCTCATCTCACTTTACTTATTTTTCTGACCCCCAAGTCACCTCACAATTTCACCTCACAGAAAGGCAAACGCATTTATTTCCCTTCGGTTTCAGCCATCCCTTTAATTTTACCTGGACTTTGTTGCTGCATCCCTTTGTGCTGAGTCTAGTTTTATGTAATAATGTTTTCTTTCTGGCGAGCTCTAGGAGAGCCCTGCAATCACAGAGCTGTTTGCTTGCTTCCCTCTGACAGTCACAAAACCCAGGATGATACGTATTCAAAACGCTCAGGCATAAAACAAAACAGCTACAGAGCAACCAATTACTGCAAGGACAAAAGGTGCCACAGTGCCTGTGTCCTTCCCACCCAAGGTTCTGAAACATTCTGCTGTGTTGTCATTGCTGGGTTTTCCTCCCCGGGTGCATTACTGACCTCCACAGCTCAGGCTAAAAAAACAAACAAGCAAGCAAACAAACAACAACAACAACAAAACCTTGGTGAAGGATAAAGAAATGGATCATACAAAAATTGTCAATTCTCTTCAAACTGGTTTGAGATTTTGATCTTTCTCAGTTGGTGGTTTTACTTACCCCACTAACCATTTTAGAAGAATTGCATTGTGAATTTCATATTAGCACACACTTATAAAGCCTGATAACACATGGCAGAATCAAAACCTAGCTACTACCACTTTCATATCTCAGCCATATTCTGGCTCAGGTTTTAAGAATTTATTAAAATTTTTATTTCCTCCAGGACGTATATATAGAAGATAAGGAAGAAATAGTTATTGAAAATGATGAAAGGCAAACACCAGGTTAACCTAGGACAGGGTAGGTATCAGGCTGTTGATTTGGTCAGGCTGGAGAAAGTTCAAATAAACACACACACACACACACACACATACACACACATACACACACACACACACACACTCCACATTGACTGAATAGGCCTCCAGATAAAGTTTCTTTTTAAAAGCAATAAAATGTGTGCATGTATATGTATATTGTGTCTGTCTGTCTGTCTGTCTGTCTGTCTGTCTGTCTGTCTGTCTGTCTGTCTGTGCTATGGTGTACAAGTGGAGGTCAGAAGGCAACTTTGAGCATTGGTTCTTACCTTCTGCCTCACTGAGTCAGGGTCTCTTGTTTCTGCTGTCATGCTGTATACCGCATGCTAGCTGGTCCTGTGGCAGCCCCCTAACTTGCCAGAGAAAGACCAACATTACAGACGCATACCAATACATCTGACTTTTTCTTCTTTTATGTGGATTCCAGGCACTGAATTTATGTCATCAGGCTTAGTTTGTGTATGACTTGTAGCTTAACTAGCTCAGCCATTTTCTCGCCCCAGACGAAGTTTCTTCTCCTGTGTCTTTTTTAATTGCTCAACTCTGCAACACTTAGTGTTTAGAATTTTTTACTCTGATTTGGGGGAAAAAAAAGCAAAAGCCCCATTAATTAGGCTATTTCAGAGGCCTGAGCGGGGAATGAGGAATGGTGTAAGTCAAATGAATCCTCCTTTCTGACTTGTGAAGTGGTCAGGGTATCTGGACACTGTCAGGACATTGCAACCCATATCCCAAAGTGACTTTGTTATAGGAAAGGAGGTTGATTTTTTTTCCTCTTTGTAACCTTGTGAAATTTCCACATTAAAAACCCATCACATCTTTCAGGCTCGAAATGATTGAGTTTGGCACCACAGCCTCTGGTGTAATGCCTTGTGCTTGTTTTCACTAAAGCGAAATCAGCTTTCAAAATAAATCATCTGTAGCAACAGTCTACTCCCCAAATCATATAATCCTATTAACAGAGTTTCATTTTTTCCCCCATTGTCACCAGTCTGACAAGCTTGGCTGAGTGTAAGTGTGAGGACAGAGGCCTTACAGGATTTGACTGTGATGAAGAACACTATTCAGCTGCAGCCGTGTGGGAGCTCACTGCGCATGACCAATTCTCACCTGTGTCTCATCTTACCTCAAGTGCTTTGTGGGTGACAGTTACACGGTCACTCAACAACTCAAGCTACTCAAGAAATAGCCCATGCTGGGACATAGGAAGCCTGGTAGGTCACTGTGCCTATCACAGTGAATAAGACTGCTGTCAAGATCAAACATGTGGATTCTCTGACTGAGAGCGCGTCCCACCTGGCTGCAAGGAATCTTTACCCAAGGTAGAAATTACAGGGCAAAACCTACAAAAGCATTTTCTTATCACTTTGGAGTTCTCAGGAGAGTATGTTTTTTCTTTAGTGATGCAAAGAAGAAAAAGAAACATCTTGCAATAACTAAATAAGTAGTGGGTTTTTTTTTCTGCCAGTAGAGAGAGTTTCTAGGAAATAATTAGTGAGTTTATAGACAAAATGTCCCATCCAGCTTTGTCTCTGTTCTTTGTAAACTGTTTGAGACATGGCTAACCTTGGATTTATCAGTCAGGCAACTGGTTAACAGTTTATGAGTGTAATGGTCTTATCAAAGTGATCAGTTGAAGCAATTGTGGCATGTCTATAATCCTCCATATTAAACGACAGGTGCCAAGTGTTGCGAGCCAGCACCAAATTCTGTGGTGGACGAGCTGTTCTCTTTGGGTAGAAATGTACAGATAACCCACCTCTCATCCCCAGGCAGCCCTCTTCACATCAGTCCTGGGAGATAACCTTGTCCATGAGCCAGCATCTTCTGGCATCCCATTGACTCATTTTTTTCAAAGTCAGTACAAACTTAGCATCAGCCTTTGTCCTTTTAAAAGCTTTCCTTGAGTCTGAGTTTACAGGCTCCTTGCCTTTCTGCTGTTCTTACTCAGCTAGTATGGAGATCTTAATCTAGAGCTGAGCCCCTGCTTTTGAATTCTATCGCTGCCACTTATTAGACGAACACATTTGCCCAAGGTATTCAACCTCATTAATATGAAACTTACCACTCTACTGACAAAGTCCAATTAAGATTACCCAGTTTAGACCAGCAAGATAGGTCAGTGGGTAAAGACACTTATTGCCAAGACCTGTTGACTTGAGTTTGATCCCAGGGACCCACTCAGAAAGAGAAAACCAACTCTACAAAGTTGTCCTCTACCCTTCTTATGCCCATCAAGGCAAGAGGTCGCCCTATCACCATCTACATAAACAAACAAATGTGATAAGGAAGACTGCCTGGTTTACAGGATTGTTGAGATGATCAGATATGAATGTCACTTATAATTTGGAGTTACTAGTTCATCCTTAGAATAACTATGGGACCACTGTACATGAAATGAATTCTACACAAATGCACAGTAACACATGGGAATAAATAATTTCATAATCTCAAGCCTCTGAAAGCTTTTCTCTCATGTTTTTTTTTATTATAGCAAAGGGGTAGAGGGTCCTAGGTGGTCGTCGTTTGCCTCCCTTTGAATCTCTAGACGTAGAGTGGTTTTGTGTTGCAGATGAAACAGGGTCAACAGCTGCTTCATTTCCAAGTCCACAGAAAAGTAGTAGTTTTCCTGCGAAGTGCTTTTGCATCTGAAGTAGTTTTCGATAAACTGGCAGCTATCATAGCACTTGAATGAATGATAATCGGCATCTATAAGGTCCCATTATTTAAAATTTTATGGCCATTATTTCAATCTTGTTGAAAAACACAGCTTTCATCAGAGAAAGTATATTGCTCTTTCTGGGAAAAGTTTGGAAGTTATGAAGATTGCTTGAAGGCTACTGTGCATATGAAAGACACCCACTCACCATGAATCGGCCATATAAAATGTGGAGATTTTAATTAATGTTTTAAAAAACTAAGTGCTGCTTTCTTAGGATATAATATTTATGTTTATGTTTTTGAACTAACTAAAGCAATGGTTATAACATGCCTTCTATGATATTTATAAACATGGTCTTGCTTTTGTTCTTTCCCAAAGACAGAGAAATATTCATTTTTACTGCCATGGTGTCTGGGTCTAGGACATTTGAAAATTTGAGAAATGTATTTTTTAATTGAAGATATGAGCAACCAAATGTTTACCTGTATTTAACAATGGTTAATTTTATATTAAACTTGTTAAATTTTGACAATTTATTTCCTATGTCAAATTAGGTCATTAAAGGTCATCATTAATTTTATATTTTTCATGACTCATCGGACTAGGCTTGAAATTAATTTACATAAGTTGTCAGTATATCTGAAAATGTCACCTTGGTAATTTACTTATACTTTGAAACAATACTGTGTAGTGTAAACATTATCAATGTTTATGGGGATATATCTTATATGCCACAAAATGTATTATTGTAAATCTATAACTCACTATTTTAAAAGTAAGTTTATAGAGTTGTACTGCCACCACATTTTGGGCAAATAGAACAATTATTGGCCCTAAGATTTAAGTTATTTGGACAGAGACTCAGGGATGTGCAGCTAAAATGGGAGTGTCCTCAAACAAGTTAGCCATTCCCAAGTTGCATTATTCACACATATGACACAGTGCTGAAGTCATTTGTATATGAAACTGTCTCCATGGCAGGCCCTGGGCTTTCTGGGGGGCTGGGTGTGAGTCTGGCAGAAGGAACAAATGTGTTAGCAACATGTGTTCCTTATATAGTAACACCATCTGAGAAGCTCACCTCAGTGGATGGTAGAGCCAGTACCAAGTTTCTCTAAATGGTGTTTTAAATACATACATACATACAGAAAGAAAGAAAGAAAGAAAGAAAGAAAGAAAGAAAGAAAGAAAGAAAGAAAGAAAGAAAAAGAAAGAAAGAAGGACTGCCAGCAAAAGTTTTGCATCTCAGGCCTTTTTTCCAGGGGTGTGTCAGGAAGGGGACTGTGTTCTCAGTCTGGTTTAAAAAAAAAAGAACAAACACTCCATTAGCTACTAAATCCTCTGTTCCTCCTCAGAAGATTATAACTGGATACCTTCAGACAAAAGACAGAACGTAAGTCAGAGTTTATGAAGTTAATTCAACCCTGAGCTGGAGTTAGTAAGGATCTTACTCCATTAACCTTGGGCAGACAACTGTGCTTGTATCATGGTCTGGAATCTTGCCCTTAAAACCCACAATTGCTGGATATTACATGATCACTGCCTGCTAACAATCACTCCCATGTGGCAGGATGACATTCTTTCCCTGCTTGTAATAGTGCGGCAGTTTCCCTAGGGCACAGGTGCCATCCAAAGAAAGCCCCGTCTTCCAGAGGAAGGTTTTTTCCTTTCTAGAGTTTTACCAAGGGGGCTGCAACTTACTTTGTTGCCTTTGTATCCCCACTAATGTTTTCCTGGCCTGAGCAGGAGTATCTAAAGGAAAAAGCAGAAGGGGAGATAAGGCTTTTAATATATCGCCAGTGTGGTAAGGCTCAAGACAAAAATACATATTATGTAATAAACCTTTAATTCCTGAAAATGGCATGTTTTGATCACGTTCTCTCTCTCTCTTTCTCTCTCTCTCTCTCTCTCTCTCTCTCTCTCTCTCTCTCTCTCTCT
>OU015744.1:110475647-110493458 GCA_907169655.1 Acomys percivali
CAGAGCAGAGCTCAGAAGTTATATTCCCGCTGAACAGCCCAGTTTGCTACAACTCTGTACCATGTAAAGGGAAGCACACATTGTTGGAAACAAACAGTTGTCATTGTCCTATAACTTAGGAAGTGTTTTTTTTTTAATTTCATGCTGTCACCAGGCTTGTCCTCTGCTACTGAGGTCACCAGGGTGATGGTTTGATGTCAGAGCAGCCTGGGCTGTGATGAACAGCAGCAGCACACTTGGTGTCACGGTTGGCATGTCTCTGCTCCTGAGCCAATTCCAGCTATTTAAGTCTGAGTTTTCTCAGCTTTATCCTGTGCTAATTTGGTGCCTGGTCTATGTAACTACTATTCAAGCTCAGCCTAGTGACTGACATTCCTCAGACATCATCGTCAACTCCCCAGTGGTTTGCATTCCTGTCTATATCATGGTGTGGATGCTGTGTTATTGGAACTCCTTAACAAACAACATCTCATAAGAAAAAGGGAAATAAATACTTTAAAATTTTTTTTCTGATGGTCTTTTTTTTTTGGAGGATCAAAGAGAAATTTTTTTTATTTTGAAAATTTGATTATTTCCTACTTCTAGCTCTGTTTTCTATATCCCTTTCTTCCAAAACATCTTCTGAGGCCAGAGATATTTTGAATGTGCCTATAGATTCTGCTTTTCTTGTAACCGAAACCCAAAAGGAAGCTTTCATACAATGCTTGCCAGTTAGGTAAGTGCATCGTGAAGAAAAGATGCATGTTTTCAGCTGTTAATGACCATAGTAACATGTAAGTAGCATCTAGTACTTGCTAGCTATGATGCTTGATTTTATATATCAACTTTCCTGAGCCCTGCTCATATTAAAACATTATTGTTGGGGCTGGAGAGATGGCCCAGAGGCTAAGAACACTGACTGCTCTTCCAAAGATCATGAGTTCAATTCTCAGCAACCACATTGTGGCTCACAACCATCTATAATGAGATCTGGTGCTCTTTTCTGGTGTGCAGGCAGAATGCTGTATACATAATAAATAAATTAATTAAAAAACATTATTGTTGGATGTCTCTAAGGGTCTTCCTAGATGAAGCTAGCGTCTGAATCTCAGTAAGATGGACCAGCCTCCCCAGTGTAGGCAGATACCATCCAACACACTGAAAGCAGAGCAGAGGGTAGAGTGGAAAGAGTTTACCTCCTTTTCTCTGCTTTGCTTCCTCAACTTGCATAGCTCATGTCTGAACAGATCATTAGCTACTTTGGGTTCCACGCCTTCAGATCTAGACTGAATTAATCATCATCCTCTGCTTTCCTAGGCATCCAGCTTCTGTAGACAGCAGCACCTTCATAATCCCACAAGGTGAGTCTTCATAACAAATATTTTTTTATTTCTCATGTATATGTATACATGTATTTGCCATACATATTTTTATCAGCTTAATACATACATACATATGTATCCATATGTGTCTTCATATATATGTGAGTATGTATATATTTTTTGTGAGACTCCAACTCATGCATGAAAGAAAATGTTGAGGTTTTACTCTTCAGCAACATACAAAATAAAATAAGTGAGAGCTGAGTTTTCTTTTTTCTCAATATTTATTTATTTATTATGTATACAGTGCTCTGCCTGCATGTATACCTGCAGACCAGAAGAAAGCATCAGATCACATTATAGATGGTTGTGAGCCACCAAGTGGATGCTGGGAATTGAACTCAGGACCTCTGGAGGAGCAGTCAGTGCTCTTAACCTCTGATCCATCTCTCTAGCCCAGAGCTGAGTTTTCTATACACATCCTTTCACTTAGCCACTACAATCAGTTTTGGAGGCCAGTGTACATTATTCTTGTTTTATGCATGAGGAAACACAGCAAGGGGTCAGGAACATTCCTATACCATACCAGAAGGAAATGACAGTGCTAAGAATGGACAATATTTATGGGACTTCAGGTCCATGTCACTATTTAAGTGTGTGCCATGAAGAACATCCTCACAATTCCTGTTTTCCATGTAACCTCCACACATTAAAAAAAAATCCTCCATGTTCCTCTAGTGCTCTTGGCATATAAATGCTACAATAAATAAAAATAGGCACATCGAGATATATATTTTTGATTGCCTTGTTCCTCCCATCAAATTATATGTGCCGAAGAAGAAACAGGCTTCTTAGAATCCTGAGCACATTTCCACCAGATGAGCCAAGATTTGCAGCTTCAACCACAGCACTTGACAGCATCGTTTATTAAAAAAGATTTAAATCCTCCTACAACTTTATACTCAAAAACAGATTACACCATCCTGCAAAAGCAAAGCAGTATAAGAAAAGTGATAATGTAACTGTTGCCTGGTGCCTATTGATTCAGCATGAGCCTTTCCATCTCTTTCCACTGGTTTGGGTTGGGATGGGTTCAGTTTAATTGGTTCTTCTTATAGAATGTCAGGAGTCCAAGTGGGACGAATAAATGGTACAAAGTAGCCATAATTAAAATTTAAACCTATTTTAAGCTTATTATCTTGTAGTTGCTCTAACATCAAGCTGAGGTCAGAGAGATGTGGCGTTGTGCATGATTTTGGGTAGTTTTCAAATAAATTGGGTAATAATAGTGTCAACCTCATTGGGCTATTTTGAAAATTAAATGGCATCATGAATACTAAGAATTGACCTAATAAGCAACAGTAAGTGCCTGCCTTTCCTCAAATGTGTCTGTATGAAGAAAGACAGAGAGAGATAGAGATAGGGGGGAGGGGGAGAAACAGAGAGACAGAAAGATAGAATTTGATATCTCTTCTTACAGTCTGTGTCTTCACTTCTCACAGGTCCTATCTCTAGATACAGCTTGGAGTGTCAACAGATGATTTTTATGGAGTTATAACTAAATTCATATTCTCAAAGATAGTGTGATGTTTTCCATTAGCATGGTTTTATTATATATGCACTCATTTTGCACACAGGTTTATCATAGATCTGATGTGTGGTGAATATTTTCAAAGTCAAACACAACTTAAGTTTCTTTGAGGGAATGTCCCAAACAAGAGAAGCTTGAGTTTTGAACAGGGTTACTGGCAGAATGAGATATTGCCTTCATCTCCCATGACACAGTGATGGTTCGCGTTTGCATGGAAGTGGGACGCTTCTTTCAGAGAGTCCTGGAAATTGAAGCAGTTTAAGTCTTGGAAATTTTGGCTTTCTGGGATGGATATTTTGAGACATCTTGCATGATTAAGGCTTTTATGAAAAGCTCTTTTCTGTTCACCATTTTCCCTCTGATTAAAACTTACCCAGGACCAGGAATGCATATTAAGGCTGAACTAGAAATCTGAAGCTAATTCTCAGCTGAGCACAATTTCGTTTTTGTACACTCTCATCTGTGTTCTGCCTCTCCCCTTCCCAAGCATCTGACAGGTGGTAGGAGTCCCTGTGTTGGGGAATTAAGCGTCTATTCTAAAGTTCAATTCCTACATTATTCATTTGATTCTGACATTCGGGGGGTCATTTTACTGGCCATCAAAGACTGACAACACACAACAACTATCAGTGAGGCGTGAAGCTTTGGTTTCTCTGAAGAAATAGTTTGGAAAAAAGTCCCAAGAGATTTTTTTTTTCTCTCAAAGCTTAGAAATAACAGGCTGCCTGAGAGTTTGGGGGTGGGTGGGATGGGGCGGAATCTGTACTGTGGGACGGAGCCACCTGCATCTCCCTGTAGAGTAATTTGGAAAGCTCTCCCCCACTTCTTTTGGCAGGACATTAGTCATTATAATAAAGATCTGGTATTTACCAGATCTGTTTAGACAAATAATCTGGAAGCGACAGGAGGAAATCTGCAATAACTTACAATCAGCTCTTAATTTGGAACTGTTTAGATTTTTCACAGTATGCCTGAAATGAGTAATGTTTACACGAAGTTCAAGACTTCCACAAGCAACTCTGCCCTCCTGGGTGTGACAGCCTGCTCCTGGCGTTCTGAAACACCGGCCTGATGTTTCATTTCATGTGGAAGTTCAGCATCTGGGTAGTAGGTACTCTGTTCTGTGGAGGGTTTATAAAGAAAGGGCCACCTGGGGGAAAGGGCTGCTCTCTCCATACCTAATGTGTCTATTATACTGGTTTTAAGATGATTGGATCCAGATCTACGCAGTGAATTTGGGGCAACAGATGAGTAAAGAACTTAATCTAGCGCTATGACAATGTGAGCTCGGCTGAGCGTCAAGGCCCTACCATGAAGCACAACAGGACCATGGCACTTGCTCCAATAACCACGGGCTGCAAAGGAAAAGCACTTCAGCTAAGTCTTTTTATTCATCAAAGCATGTATGGAACATATACAAAGTGCCAGACAGTGAGCCAGATGAGGACAGTAATGAAGAAGACAGTTTAAAAGAGCTTATGCTGACACTGGGAGGAGGCATAAAGTAGATTAGAACAAGGTCAATGAGAGAAATTAAACATTTATGGAATAATAATAATAAAAAGAGAAGTAGGCAATGCTTAAGACAATGGAGGCCTTCAACAGGAGATGACATTTTACCTCCTATTGAAGTCAGGAAAGAGCCATCTATAAGACATGGAAGAAGACAATTGCTATTTTTTTTTTTTTTTTTTTTTTTGAGACAGCATCTCACTATGTTGCCCTAGCTGTACTGCCATTCGTGATGTAGACCAAGCTGGGCTGGTCTATAACTTGTAGCGATCTGCCTCCCAACGCATAAGCCTCACTTCATTCTACTTCTCAGGGGATGATTTTAAGAGATTGGTACACCATCCTGGCAGAAATAGACTAAGCAGCATGCTCAGAAATTCCTGATGTACAAAGAGAAACAGAAACCGATAGTGACTGTCACTGATTATACAGGAGCACCCTCAGATTTTGTTTCTTCTGGAAGTGTTTTGTTTTTCTCATCTCTGGAAGAAAAGGAAGTGATTTGTAATGTTTACTTACAATTAACATACGAAATGAGCCTTTCTCAAAACAGTTAATATCTCTGTTTCTGTGTCTTTGTCTCTACTTCTTTTTCTGTATTTCTCTGTCTCTGTCTGTCTATCTGTCTGTCTGTCTGTCTGTCTCTGTGTGTGTGTGTGTGTGTGTGTGTGTGTGTGTGTGTGTGTGTGCATGTGTGTTTCATACACATGCATGCTTGTATAAGTAGCAGCCTTGGATCTCTGAAGTCTGATTTGGGCCCCAGCTTCCTTCCCTTGCCTCCTGCCATTCACTCATGTGTCAGTTGAGATGTGCCAGAGCCCCTCTCTAACTGTTCCCAGGTCTGTGCTTGGGGCTATGGAGTCAGGGCCAACTTTTCCATTGGCTATACTACTGGAAGGCCTTTCTCTCTGTGAAAGTCCGACTTTGTTTTAGAGTATCTGGCTCCCATTCTTAAGACACCATTGTGAAGGGCTTTCATCATAGCTCTCAGAACTGGCCCACCCAAAAAGGCCCTGCATCAGTGGAAACTCTGCCCCTAAATGGAGAGTGGTGTATTATTTCAGATAGGTCATTAACCAAAAGACTCGGAAATTCCCCTTACAGTGCTATCTTGGGCAGAATGTCACTTTAGTCTGTGTTTATTTGTAAACAGCCTTAGGCTCTGAAGTAAAAGAAAACCTTGTCCCCATTAGACTGGGGGTTCAGGCCCACATACCCTTCAAGGCCTCTTGGGAAAGATCTTGCTGTGTTTTCAGGAACAGACCACAATTACTGCTCTTGGACCAGTTGCTTTTGGGCTGCCTTCCCACAAGTCACTGTGTGTCTCAGAAAACTCTTGCTGTTAGGCTTTTTTTTTTCCTAATGAAAGGAAAGCAAATAAGTAAATAAATGGATGAATAAATGGAATGACAGTTATAAGAAGCAATTCCTTTCTGATAAAATCTTTTGAAAATAAGCCATAACAGGAGAAGAAGCAAGCTGAGTGATCACTTTAATTCATACAAAGGAGACATGCTAATGTTATCAAGATACTAGCTATAAACGTAAGCATAAACACTTTAATTAATATTCAAGAGGATAAATATAAACACCAAATTCCAGCTGTGAATCACCTGAAACTATATCTAAATTACGTACATTCAGTATTTTCAAGAAGGTGATCTTGTCACTGCGCTTAACAACATAAAATACTTTTTGATGAACATCGAATTTGTTAGAGCGTGATTATATCTCTGCAAATATTTACATCTCCCCCTGCCTTGTAACAATTCATGTTGGAAAAATAACATCCCTTTGATCAACTGTTTCTATGTCCTTCCTTTGAGGAGACTCATCTATTTGGGTTGTTAACTCTTTGACTCTTCAATGAGACTCAGTGAAGTGTGACTGACTCACCTCAGCAATCACCCAGGTTATGGACAGAATTGGGCCAAATTTGAAGTGTCCAGCTCTATGGGGCACCAAGCACTGGTTAAGGAGGAACAGAGTCTGTGCCATAGCTCCATGATGAGAGGTGAATGGACAGGTGACCAGAGCTGTGACCTCACTGCCCTTCAGCTAGGTATTGTCCATTATAATTTCTTCTGGGGACAGTCATGCACCCAGTATTTAATAGCATACACCTGCTTTGTTCATCATTGCCAGATTATGGGATTACCTGGGATTTAAAAAAAAGGGGGGGGAGGTCATCAGATCAGCTGACACAAGGCCCAATTTAGGCTTTAAAACTGTAACAACTTCTAGGCTTTTAAACAAGCCTGTCAGCAACATTTTCTTTTTCAAGGCTAAAGCCATCTTTTCAAGGGCTTCTGGAGGAGTTGGAAGGCAATGAACTTGCTGGTACTCTTAAGATTCTACAATGAAGTAGAAATCCAACTTTCAGTTTCCTTGTCTGAAAATCATATTGTAGGTAATAATGTCTTCTTCTTATGTCTGTTCAGATAAACTAATAAAGTTTATAATATTATCCAGGATCTAGTGAACTCTCAATAAAAGTAGGTGATTATTATTAACTAGAAATAGTTAATGCTTTTCATTCATTCCTTTATGTTTTGTGTAGAAGTTGAACTTGGTTGTATGTAACTTGTTTCGAGCTATTCTGTAACTAGATAAATAAATATATTCATCCATTCATTCAGGCAATAAGTGTTTATTAGATACCTACTATGTTTATTTTGTGCCAGAAACTGTAGCCTTTGAACCTTTTCAAACCTACTTTATTTGGGGTGTGAAGGTGACTGTAACCACAGCCTCTGGAACCCTGAGCCTTGAAGCCTTTCCTGGAGTGGTTCTTTCTAGGAGTGAATTGAAGTGGAATGATGAACATCCAAGACAAAACAAAAACAAAAACAAAAACAAAAAACCCTGTCTCTTGTTTTAAGCTCATATATGTATGTACTAGGATATTTATCAAAGTCTGTACTAGGATGTTCATCAGTTGGCAAAGACCGTGCCCCCGCAAGAGGTGGTTCCTCTTCCAGTGGACAAACATCACCTGTTCTCTCACAAATCTGTTTTCAGCAGAAAAACACTGCATACCCTCCCACAAGTCTGTTTCACACCCCAAACTTGGGATCAAAACAAAAACAAGTTTACATCTACTACAAGAAACAAACTGAGATGTTATGGCTACTGCAACAATAAAGCCAGATAAGGTTACATAGTCTGTGATCATGTGAAAGAGATAAATGAGACAACAAATTCAGACAGGTAAAATGTGAAGTTTTGGGTAATAATAAATTATTTGACGGGGTGAAAATGGGAGGACAAAGACCACTAGAGAGAGAGATGAGAGTTGTTTCTGATTGTGTGGTTAGGTAGAGGAGTGAGCGCTATAATACAGAAAGGAATGGGGGCAGTCTATGAGTTAGGAATAGACGACTCAAGGTCAAGGCTACAGTAACAGTAAACATCTTGAACTGAAAAGCTTTTTTTTGTCTTGTTTGTTTGTTTGTTTGTTGTTGTTGTTGTTGTTTTTCACCTCTGGTCCTGTAACAACCTCTTACTGGGCTCCTTGCTTTGACTCTTAGTACAGTCAACACTCAAGCAGCAACCAGAGGACTTTGTAAACAGCAGATCACAGCATGGTTCTTTGCACACATCTATAATGACTTCCTGTTTCACTTAGGAGAATATCGAGAATCTTGTTGGGCCTTTTGAGGGCCATCCAAGGTCACTTGGGTCCTGCCAATCTTTTCAAGTACCATGCTTAGGTAGGCTACTCAATTCAGGAGGGAATGAAATGACTGTGGTAGGGTATTGGTTGGGGGATTTTGTAGTAGATGGAGAATTAAAAATACAAGTGGTAATTTTCGGTGGGGGCAAGGTGACTGTAAGGGGATGTGTTTAAGGAAACTGCTAACAGATCTCATTCATGGATTAGCTACAGGATCAGGGATTATATCTCTTCAACTTCTCTAAGTTATTAAGGGATCGATGGTTGCTTTAAAAGCCTCCTGTTTTCCTGGAGGCATTTGTTTTTTCAAGACAAGTTCTCACTGTGTAGCTCCATTCATCCTCGCACTCACTATGTGGACTAGGCTAGCATGCAACTCATAGAGATCAGACTGCCTCTGCCTCTCAAATTCTGGGATTAAAAGTGTATGTCATTATGCCTGGTTCTGGAGACATTTTTTTGTAGCAAAGTAAAAATAGCTGTAAATCGTATTTATTTATTTATTTATTTATTTATTTATTTATTTATTTAGGAGTGGTGTTTTGAGACGGGGTTTCTCTGTGTAGCTTTGTCTGTCCTGTACTCTCTTTGTAGACCAGGCTAGACTTGAACTAACAGAAATTCACCTGGCCTTTCCTCCCAGAGTGCTGGGATTACAGGCATGTGCCACCATGCCTGGCTCAAAACATATTTTTTAATGATCAATATTGTCAATAAAATTTTATCTCAGCATGATCTCAAAATTGAAGCCATATCTTTAGAATTGTATTAAAAATTAGCTGTGTGGGGTGGATATTCTTCTAGGGGTAAATATTCTACTATGGGAGATGTTGGAGGTAGGTCAGATGTATTTTGATGCTAATTACTGTTTGCGGTCTCAATGTGCCCCAAGTATTGCTATGTAACCTTACCTAAAATCTTATTCCTATTTGACCAATAAAAAGCCCATACATCTGGGCAGGCAAATGGGATAGGTGTGGCTAAGGTTCATGGGCTTTGAAGACACAGAGCATCTTGGGAGAGGGAGACAGGATAGAGGTAGAAGAAGGAGATTTGCCATGGGACAGGAAAAGAGCCACATAGGTCCAGAGGAGGAATTCTGCCGTTCCTCATGGAAAGAGATGGAAAACATTAACAAGTATTTTGAAGGCTTATGGAATGGAATGGAGACTGGAAGTTATTGGAGGATAGATTAGGAGGAAATATATATATATGCCTTGCCCAGGGTAAAGGCTTGTTTTCATTAAATGTAACAGGTGTCTGTGTTTTCATTGACTGATAGAAGGTTAGAAAATACCACCATAATAATAGTTAGCCTAATAATAAATATTTATCAGGTCATACTTCTAAATTAGCCACAACAGCATTGGCATTCTATTGAGGACAGATGTTCTACCGGGGGTGTACATTCTACTGGGGGTGCACATTATACTAGGGGTGGGCATTCTACCAGGGGTGGGCATTCTTCTACCAGGGGTGGGCATTCTACCAGGGGGACATTCTATCAGGGGTGGGCATTCTAGTAGTATATTATCCAGGACCCTGAAAGGAAATGGGGGAAGGAAAAAGTGGTGAAAGTCAATCGCCTCCTAAAATATTATTTGTACTATTCAGCCTAACTTTCATTTCATGTTGAGACTCTTGCTCAAAAGAGCTTTGGAGTATATTTGAACTTAGTATTTACACTACAGAAGTTCCAGTTTGAAACCATGCACTTTGCACTTTGCAAACAACAGTCAGCCTATTTCCAGCCATAGCCTCTGAGATGTAGTCTGGCTCCCGACTCTGCTTCACCCAGAGCAGTCTCACTGCCATGTCTAGACTATGTTTCCTTAAGTGTTTGGCAGCAAACTAAATATTTTACCTCTTCTCTGATGTTTCGAAAGGCTAACTCACTTAACTTGTCTAAATCCTGTTTAAAGATAGGACTACCCAGAGTCCTAGCTTGTTCCCTCTATTTCACTTCAGTTCCAGCCTCCCATCATCTCCCTTTTGCTCTTGGTCTCCTTACCCAGTTCTGTGCCATCTACAGCACAGAGCACAAATGCTATTGTAGTTTAACTGTGCATTTTGTTTGATTATTATCTCAATAGGAGTAAGAGCCACGAGAGGAAAGTTTTTTTCACGTATTTTGCTCCCTGAAATAGCCCAGCCATATAGGGACAATACCGCACAATGCTTGACATTCCACAAGTATTTGTTGAAGAGATGAACTTAATTTTGCTATAGCATGGTGAGGTGATGGGTGATGGGATGAAAGAGGCCTCAAGGTCTCAAAAGGCCTCTACCAATTCAGGTCTATCTATCTATCTATCTTTCTATCTATCTATCTATCTATCTATCTATCTATCTATGTAAACAAATGTATAATATATATATGTTATACATATTATATTCCCACGAGTCAGTGTTTCTACAGGATGATAAAAGCCTCATGGGAAGGAATAAATGCCCAAGTAGGATTTTGCAGCTGATCTAAGCCACATGACCTTAAGTAGATGGAAGCTATGGCTAACCCTCAAGCCCTGGGACATATTTCTAAATGAGGAAATAACTCCTGCAGAGAAGAAGCTTCTAAAACAAGTGCATCAAAGGAAGCTGACACATCCATTGCCTCTGATCCCTCCCTTTTTGAAGCTGAGCCAGAGTCCTAGGAGATGAGGCTGGAAAAATAGTGGGGCTAATAAAAAGCTAAGTCACAAGGCAACTCTGTTTTGTGGCCTAATAGCAGGGTGTGATGCTGTTGGGGGAGGTTACTTCCCTGCCCTCCAACATCAGTTGGGAACTATTGGTATGTCAAGGAAAAATGGCCTCATAGGAAACTAGACAGCAGTTGTTCCAAGAATATTTTCTGGTAGCTGCACCTTAAGAAAGACTGGAGGAGGTGCTTTGTGTAGACACACAGGATTCCTTCCTGGTGTCACAGTTGTAGTTCGAGAGGCCATTGTTGAACATGGAAGGATTCAGAAATAACTGGAACAACTGCTTTCACTTCTGTAGCTTTGCTGGTGCTTTGAGGAGATTCCTATGAGGTCTCACTTACTGCTCATCTTCATGGGAAGAAAGCAAATCCTGGCCCCTACATGGGAAGCCTTAGCACAATGCCCCATAGTCCCTGCTTCTCTAATAATATTCTGCTATAAAAGGAAATGAGTGCCCCCTGAGGGCATGGCTAAGATTCCTGTTCGCTATGCAAGAAGAAGAATCCAAAATCTGCACTGCCTTGGGAATTCAGAGAAAGAAATTGGGTGGAATCCATGGCCACGCTTGTCCTATCAGATTGCATCTGCTCAGGATTCAAGGTAATCTGATGGAGACCTTCCTCCTGAATTGTGGAAGGCTCAGGAAGAAATGAAGATTGCAGAGCCAAAGGAAGAGAGAAGAACCAAGGAGACACATTGCTCTAGGGTTTCTATTCTTTTCCTTGCTAAGTTCCCTGAAACCAGTACAGAGAGAGAGTAGCCTCCTTTCTTGGGCTTTGGTACATCTATTTCCTCAAGAGAAAATAGACAAAAGAAGCAACGAGGCAGTAAGAATTCCTAGATCCACCCCCTGAAGTAAGTTATGTTTCTCTTTTATGCCCTTGAGGCAGGGTTCTGAAAGGGAAATAAATTGAGAAACCTGTTGGAAATTCAACTCTCTTTCTCCGTTATGTAGCAAACTAAGGTGGATTTCCAGACTACAGGTAGTCAAAGCAAAGTTTTGATTACATTTGAAAAAAATTAAATGGTAGTGAATTTTGTGCTGTGTCAATTAATAAAAGAGAATCTGGGGCATATAATCCCACCCCACCCATAGAACTATTGATAGTTACTAACAACTGTGAGGAGACAGACAGTTTTCTCTAAGAGGGTAGCCCCTATTCACCCCAATCCAATGGAAGAACACACATCCCAGGATATCTAGGCATCATAAGCTAGTCTCAAAGGGTTAAAAATAGAAGAACACAAAATTAGATGTGCGGGGAGGGGAGTGGATCTGGGAGGAGTTGGAGAAGTGGAATGAACATGATTAAATATGAAACTCACAAAACACTAATAAAAATAAAAACCATGGACCAGACATACATGACATTAAAAAGCTCCTATTAGGTCTAGGCAGATAGTTTCCTACACATAAGCATGAAGTTCTGAGTTCAAGTCCTCAGCACTCACATAAAAGCTGGTCATAGCAGTAGACACTCGGGCTTTCAGGATTGATAGGAGAATCCTTGGAGTTTACCAGTCAGCTAGTCTTGCTGAATTGTTGCGGTTCAAAAGAATAAAGAGAAGACTGATAGTGGAAGATACTTGGGCATTGATGTTTGGCCTTCACATGCATGTATATACACTCACACACTCATTCATCACACACACACACACACACACACACACACGCCAGTCCTCATTGGTTCCAGTGGCCTTTCGCTGCTCTTGCCTAACCAGCTTTCAGTGAGTGTACCGTCTCAGAAATACAGTGCAGCACGAGAAACTGCCGAGTTTCTATGGCAGCATCTTCAATCCCAAATTCCTGTTGCTCCTTGAAGAATATCAGGATAAGGTGACGTGCTATCACACAATACCTTCAAACACCACAGATTATTTATTTCAGCCAGGAGGGCCTGCAGCAATGGTTGGTTTTAATTGTCAACTTGGCACAGTCTAGAATCACCTGAACAGAGGTGGCCTATGCGAGCAATATTGTTTTCATTGAGGTAATTGGTAGAGGACGGTCCAGCTCAATATGAGTGCATCATTCCAGCATCATTGTAAAGCATCATTGGATCAGAGGAAGTGATCTGAGTAGCATGTGGGCCTTTCTTCTCCCTGTGCCCTCAACTGTAGATGTCACCAACTCCCTTAAGCTTCTGCCCCTTTGACTCCTGTGTTATGATGGACTCTAACCTGGAATTGTGAGTGAAAATAAACTCTCCACTGAGTTGCTTTGTAACAAGGCATTTTATCACAGCAAAAGAAATGAAACTAAAACAGCAGGCCATCTGGTGGAAGTGAGACTTGGCAAGGTTCCATATTTTCTCCTTCGTTGGCCAAATGGTGCTATCCATTGGCACTCTAAACTGTTTTGAAATAACACAAGGTATAAATGAGCTGCATGTAAAACGCGTATCCCCCTTGCTTCCTTGCTGGCAGCAACTCCTTTTGGCTTGCTGCTGAGTGGGCCTGGGAGGAGGCTCTGGCCCAGGGGTATTTTCCTTTTGTTGTTTACAACCTTGACTTCTGAGTCACAGTTTGCAAAGCTGGCAGGTCTGCAGGATTGCTGTGGAGACTGTTTTTGAAGGCTATTGTCAGAATGGTCTTGCTGGGTGGGGAGGGTGGGGGAGGGTAAAGATCTTTATAGTTTAATAATCTCTCCAGGTAACTCTAGATAAATATGGATACCTAGAAGTGCTGTGGAAAGGCAGGTGGTCTCAAGAAATTTCACTGACACACTGGAGATACATGAGGGATGTGGGATGTGGGATGTGGGATGTGGGATGTGGGATGTGTATGCAAATGTCGGAAGGGAGAAAAATAGGAAATAGGCAGCTACAAGGTGTAGAGAAGGGACATAAAATTTCACAGCATCTCTCCCATCGAAATAGTTATCAAGTCTGATTCCACTTAGCTTCTGAGATCCAATTGAGATTAGACATGTTCAAGATGCTATGCAATAGACTCAATTATTTCTTGCAGAAAAAAAAATGGGCACTTTAGAAATCCCTTGATTTTGGACTTGATCTGAAGGAACAGAAAGCAAACTAATGGTCATTGAATGCTGACTATACAGTTGACACTATGTTGGGAATATGAATTTATTCGTTCATTCACCATCATGAATACTAAGTATTCTAGTGACTATTATATATTTTGTTAGAGTTGTAAAGCTAAAGTGTCTATCTATCCTGAAAGGGCTCACAGAGCATCACGAGCCACAAAAACGTGCTAGATGCAGGATGCTTTAGGAGCTATGTGAAAGGACACTCAGTGCAGACTGAGCTGAAGGAGAGAATCTAGGATGCTATTCAAAAAGAACTGACACTTAAACCACAAATAATAACTACTCTAACATTTGTTAGTGCAAATATTAGTGTGGTTGCACTAGTGAGATTAATGGAAGATGCAAAACAAGACAAAACGAGACAAAACAAAAACGATCAATGTAGAGATAGAAAGGGTCCAGGCAGAGAAGACAGCCAGGGATGAGACTGGGTGGGTTAAGTGTGCTGGAGCCAGGTAACAACATGTCTTGATGTTCCCCAGGTTTCTGGAGCAGTGAGGACAGGAAACTGTGGATGGAAACCGCAGTTGACAAAATTTGCTGGTAGCCTGGAGATACATAGGATAGACTGAGACTAAGGGTGGGAGCTCTAGCAGTAGTTGCTAGGGTACAAGAAAGGGATTGACTGGTCCTGCTCATCAGTTGTTTGGGGAAGAAGAGGAAGGGAAAAGTCAAGGATGCCAATTGAGTTTCTTTTTGGCAGCTGGATGAATCATAGTGCTGTTCATCATTCAATATTCACATGTATGTATTAAACGTATATGGATATATACTATGTGTTATATTTATATATGTCTGTATTTACACCATGTATTTGAGTGTCGGAGATTGAACCTAGGGCCTTCTGCATGCTTGGCATTCTACCAGAACCATCATTATATGTTTTAATAAGGTGCTTCTGCCCTTAGATCACTTAAAATAGATTAGATAAGAAATCTCCAAGAGATTTAAGAACAGGAAAAATGAAGGAGATATAAACCTGTTTTTTATGATCCCAAGTGTGGGATCAGAACGGTCTTGTGAGAGAACAGGTGAGGTTAATCCACTGGAAGACCAACCACTTCATGCAGGAGCTTGATTGTTGCCAGCTGAAAAGATGTTGTGAACAGACTCTGGGAGGAGATATATAAAGGAGCCCAGAACTGGAGGCGGGGCTTTTTGAATAGTTTGGGCTGGTCAATGCTCCACTTCTAGTCGCTCCAAGAGAGAACTGCTCGAGGGAAGGCTTCGGGGCTCCGGCTCCTGTTACTCCAGGTTCCAGCAGAAGAAATCCTGCTGATTACACCAGGAGAATCGTTCCTCAGAACTAATATCCTTATGGTTTTGTTATTGTGTTCTTTAATCCTCTTTACCTATTGTTTCAGTTAGTTGGGTTATAAGGGACATACACTCAGTAAATTCATAATAAAATATATTGGTTAAGAAAACTGAGCCTACAGAAAACTCTCCAGGCACTGTGCCTTGAAAGTTGTCAGATCCAAGGCAGTGCTGAGATCATGCTTCTAGTCAATTTCCCAGAAAACAAAAACAAAAACAAAAACAAAAACCCCAGAAGGCTAAAAAGAAGGAATGAGGCTTTGAGTAGGGTACACCCATGGTAGAAACAATGAGCTAAGGTTTTTGAAGCAGAACCTGGCACTTGAAATTTCTTCTTGACTGCAGTCATCATGGTGGGCGATGACCTCCTTTTGACTGGGCCACTGCTGTTTGGGCGTTTTGTTTTGTTTTGTTTTTTATCCCCTGTTATGGCCTTTCTCTATCTCATTAATGGTAAATAGGGTAGAAGCAAGATTTGTAAAGGAAGAAAAACATCTGTGATTAAAAAAAAGAAGAAGCAGCAGCAGTAAAGCATCCCTAGCCTTGTTTCAGAGATGTTGCTTCTTCTGCCTTTAGAAACAATTTGTTTAAAACAATCATCTTTGTCAGTAATTTTAAGAACAGCTTAAAAGTTTTAACGCAAAATAGATTTTTACCACGAATCTCATAATATATTGTACATCTGGATTCTTTATTTGTTTGTTTCAAGACCTTTTTAAAAACAAACAAAAAAGCCCGATGGTACTTAGTCACTAACAGAAATGTCACCATCCAAACCAGTTGAGCAATGCCTACACACAGCAGGTACATGTTTAATTTTTTTCAGGTATGACTGGTCTGACCTTTAACCTGTGTCGTTTCTTTGGCCAAAATTGCATTCTGTCTGTATATCTAATATCTCTGGGATTCCTTTTGGCTTTCAGATTCTTTATAAGCAGTTTCCTTACTAGTGAAATGGACTAGGGAGCATTTGTGATATTCCTAGAATCCATGGATTCATGCTTTGAAGTGGCTGCATAGTGAAGGGAGTTTCATTCGATTTCCTCTCGTTATTGCTCCCCCATACTTACCTTCCTCAATGTAAGTTTCCACTCCTACTCAAAATGACATAGCCCCCCATGGAGGAGTTGTATGTGCTGAAGAATTTTTGTTGGTTTGCCTCTCTATTTCTTGGGCTTTAGCTTGCTGGGGCCTGTCAGAGGTTCCCCACATTTTAGCTTGCCCTTCTGTTGGAGTATCTTCAGTCACCTTGAAAGAGTCCTATGAGGCACACATAGCTCATAAATGTCATCATAAACTATGCTACAAAAATATGTCTCAACGTCTATGATGCTAGTAGATTCAAAAGAATTCAATTGTGTGTACCTGGTCAACTGAGGAGTGAGGTAGCTTCCTGAGGCTTCATAGTGTGGCGTGGACCTGCCCAGCTTTCAAGTCGTCATGGGTAGATTGCATTTCCTCCAACTGTCCATACAAGCAGCAAAGTGTTCTCGGATCCTTTTCCATGAGTAGCAGTCAACAGGCTTGCAGGACAGTATTTCTCCTTTGTGTTAGTTAGTTGGCAGGGGCCTTATTTCCCCAGGTTTTAAGAGCAGGGATTTTGAAAAAGGAGCCCCACCCTTTCCTAGCAGGTCATATAAAATGCCTAGATTCCACCATCCCTGCCGTGGGCTGCAGACCTGCTTGTGCAAGAGAACAGTAAGGAGATGGTTCCTTCCCTTCTGCTGCTTTGGCAACCCAAGAGAAGGAGGTGACTGAAGCCAGACACATTGGCTCCACGCACATGCCCAAGCGCTTTTCAACGTCTCACCTTGTTGAGCAATAAGAAGGCACTGTCTCCATATTAGCGTCGCCAGGGACAGTGTTATAACTAGATGGGTTAGTTTTTTTTTTTTTTTTTTTTTTTGCTGAAACCTTGGCTTAAAGGGTGTGTCTAGGTATCTACAGAAACCTAAGTGGAAGGAATCAAAAGAGAAGAGAGGCAGGAGTGAAATCATTCTCTTCTTGGCAAGAAAAAAAGAAAATTCCATTTTAGAATGAAGGTAATTAACATGGGAGTTGAGCAGAGAATTAGTTTGAGATACCAACCATCTCATAAATGTAGGGATCTTTGAGGCTGTGAAAATCAGTCAAGTATAAACGGAACTGTCGAGGTAACTGTTAATTATCATTCGGGCCAAATGCGCTTTCTTCCATCATTTCTAGATTCTTCCCAGGAACTAGAATGTTGCCACATCTGCTACTGAAAACACATTTCTGCCCCTTTGTCCTTGGCCTTGCTGCTCTCAAACCACTTCCAGTTCTCCACCCTAGTCACTTCCCACATTGGTGTTCGTTCCCAGCGTTCCATCTCCAACGCCTTCCCCATTTCTCTCGTGTTCCTCTAAAGAACTGGTGGCTCAGAAGCCACTCTGTTTAAAGAGTCCAGGACTTGTATTTCTTTCATCCTTTGGGACTGTGACTTTCTTGAATTTGTGGGTCATTTCTTGTTTGTTTCTGAATCCTATACATATCACATGCTTCTGCACATTAGTAGATACAGACTTAACATTACACTAACTACAGGGATGGAAAATTTGCTAGTGCCTCATGTTTTTATCATGAGATCTGATATATATATATATATATATATATATATATATATATATATATATATA
>OU015744.1:110493468-110503548 GCA_907169655.1 Acomys percivali
AGGAAAGGGATCAGTGCGAGTGGAAGGAGGACAAAGGGTGAAAGGAATGTACATGATCAAAATATATTATATACATGTTTGGAAAAGGTCAGGATGAAACCCATTAATGTGCATAGTTAATATATGCTAATAAAAACTTAAAAAAGGAAACTTTTCCTGAAACCAGGCTAGAAGTCCATCAATAGGCAAGTGGGTAAAGAAAAGGTGGTCTATGTGCACAATGGAGCTTTGCTCAGCCATAAGAAGAATGACGTTCTGTAACTTGGAGGGAAATGGACAGAAACAGAGATCTTCATGTGAGACAAAGTAAGCCAGCCTCAGAATGGTAAAAAAAAAAAAAAAAAATGTATTCTAACACATGTGAATCTGGGTTTAAATACTTTTAAATGTTTATGTATATAGGATACAGAAGTGAAAGGGGAATTATGTGGGGAGGAAAAGCATTAAAGGCAGGAGAGGTGGAAGTAAGGGATGACAATGGGGTAAGAAAGATAACATAGCTCATGTTTTCCCCATATGTGGGATTTAAATTTAACAAGAAGGTTGAGACCAAGGTGAACAAAGTTAAGGTGCAGCGGTGTATATATGAAAGTGCCATGAAATTCATTATTATCTATATGATGTTTTCATTAAATTACATTATTATTGTGAGACTTCAAACAAGTAGGATCCTAGGACAGTATATGGAAACTTACAATTTTCTTATTCTAAAACTCTCAAAATTGGAATGTTAATCCATGACCTAGATGTGGCGTATCTAAATTCCCACATGGTCATAATTATTAGTCAATGGGAAGGTAAGCTCAAAATCTCCATTACTTCTCAGAAATTACTGAAATAATTCAGTGTTTTTGTCTTTGAACTGTTAATCTGTTTATACTCTTCATGTATTTTATGGGCATCTCAAATTCTTGTTTAGCAATCATTTACAAATAACTTTTTGTCTATAGCCAATATTTAAGTGCTCTTACGATGCCAACAAACATTATTGGATAGTACTCAAACAATATCCTACCTCTCACCAGTTCTGAGAATCAATCACCACATTTTAAAAGTGTCAATTTGCTGGTTATTTATTTTATTTTCTTTTTTCTTTTTGTCATCTGAACACAGGCTAGAATCTGGAAAGAAGGAAGCTCAATTGAGAAAATGTCTCCATCAGGCTGACCTATAGGCAAATCTGTGGGACATTTTCTTGACTAATGATTGACAGGGACAGTGCCACCCCTAGCCAGCTACTCTTGGGTTGTATGATAAAGCAAATTAAGTTAGCCATGAGGAGCAAGCCAATAAGCATCATTCCTTTAGTCTCTGCTTCCATTTCTGCCTTGAGATCCTGTCCCGGTTTTCCCTCTATGATGGGTTTTAAGATGTAAGATGGAGAAAACCTTTCCTCCTCTAGTTGTTTTGGTCAGTGTTGTAGCACTAAAACAGAGAAGCAATCTCGGATGTTTACATTGCTTCCTTACTTATTTCTTGGAACACCACTCACAGTGCAGTGGCTCTGCCTGAAACCCCACCAGCACTCCGGGAGGCAGAGACAGACAGATCTCTGTGAGTACAAGGCCAACCTGGTCTACAAAGCAAGTCCAGGATAGTCAAGGCTACACAGAGAAACCTTATCTTGAAACAAACAAACAAACAAACAAACAAACAAACAAACAAAAAGGCTGGTTTCAGTCTTCTGCGTTTATAAATATACTACAACACATTTATTTACATACAGGACTGTTAGCCCCTATCAAAGCCCTGAGCATTCAGTTGTAGCCTAGCAACAGAGAGAAGCTAGACTGATGGTGGCTTTAAATGGTGACCACTTCTCTTTTGTGCTTCTCTTTTGAGTCTTTGAGCTGTTGGCCTACCGTGACTGTGGTTCAGTGCACTTACAGTTTCTGCTTTTGCTTTCATGTCAGGTCTAAATTGAAGTCTCTGAGTTCTTTCATAAAAATTAAAAGCCTCTCTCCCTTCCCCTGCAATTTTTCTGATTTCTTGATAGATTTTTCTCAAGAGTTAGAAATATAGCCTAATTTCCCAAGAAATGCTAGTGGGACATTCACTAGTATTCTGTATTCCTAGTATTCAGGGTTGAGTGGGACTGTTCCTTGTAGACTCAGGCAGTGTGACATAACAGGGCAGCCTGGAAGATCAGGAGCTTGAGTGCCTTTCTGACTAGAGTTGTATAAGCAGGAGTCAGGGTCCTAACATCTCAAGACTGTCACTCAATGATGACATTAAAATTTAGGGCTCTCAGCCAAGCATGGTGGTGCACTCCCTCCAATCCCAGAACTCTGGGACCCAGAGGCAGGCAGATCTCTGTGAGTTTGAGGCCAGCCTGGTCTACAATGAGAGTTTAGGACAGCCAAGGCTACAAGACTACACAGAGAAACCCTGTCTCAACAACAACAACAACAACAAAACCAAGGAACCAACCAACCAACCAGCCAACCAACCAACCAACCAACCAACCAACCAACCAACCAACCAAATAAATAAATGACTCTCATTTGCCTATGGGACCTGAAGTTACTTCAGCCATGTTTTATAGTATTCAGTGCAGCAGTCTCAATTAAGATAGAATAGTAGAAGGTGGAGGCCTTGAACCAGACCAACAACTCCATACAATAGACATTTGCAAAGAAAGCTATTCGGGCAAAAAGGTATACTGTGGGACACACATGCAGCTTCCAGGATGAGATTTTGTTGTTGTTTGTTTGTTTATGTTTTCTTTGGGGCAATGTTGCAAGGGCAGAGGGATGATATGGAAGGATGGAGAGATGAGTGGGATTGGGGTGCATGACCCAAAACTCCTAAAGAATGAACAACAAGTTTTTTGTAAATTCTAATTTATTCAGATTACATTCCAATTGTTATCTCTTCTGCTTGTATCTTCCTGTTCTCCCTCTCCCTCTTCTGCCTATTCCCTCCCCTAGACCTCTGACAGAAGGGGACCTCCCCACCCCCAACCCCACCATATGACCACAGCCTATCAGGTCTCATCCAGATAGCCTGTTTCCCATTTCTCCGTGTGCCACCAGGCCTCCCCACCACAGGGGAGTGATAAAATCGGGGGCACTAGTGTTCATGTCAGAGGCAGTCCTGCTCTCCCCACAACCATGGAGAATGAGCTGTCCATTGTCCAGATCTGAAGAGGGGATTTAGGTTTACTGTATGCATTGTCCTTGGTTGGTACAAACAGTTTGTGCAGGCCTCCCTGGGTCCAGATCTGAAAGCCCTGATGGTCTCCTTGTGGGGTTCTTGAACTCTCTGGGTCCTTCCATGCCCCCATTCTTCCATACCACTCTCAGTGCTCCATCGGAGTCCAGCAGCCAGTCCCAACAATTGTCCCCATCCCCCACTGGGTGGAGTCTTTCAGAGAACATCTATGCTGGGCTAATATCCACTTATAAGTGAGTATATATCATGTGTATCATTCTAGGTCTGGGTTATCTCACTCAGGATGATCTTTTTTATGCATCCATTTGCTTGCAAATATAAAGATCTCCTTGTTTTTAATAGCTGAGTAGTATTCCATTGTGTAAATGCACCACAGTTTACTTAATTCATTCTTCAGTTGAGAGACATCTATGCTGTTTCCAGATTCTGGCTGTTACAAATATAGCTTCTATGAACATAGTTGAGCAAATGTGCTTGCTGTATGCTGGAACATCTTTTTGGGTATATGCCCAGGAGTGGAATGGCTGGTCTTGAGGTAGCACTATTCCTAATTTGTGGAGAAAATGCCAGATTGATTTCCAAAGTGCCTGTACAAGTTTGCACTCCCACCAGCAATGGAGGAGTGTTCTCCTTTCTCCACATCCTCACCAGCATGTGCTGTCCCTTGAATTTTTTATCTTAGCCATTCTGATAGGTATAAGATGGAATCTCAGAGTTGTTTTGATTTGCATTTCCCTGGTGACTAAGTATTATTTCCATTAATCACACTTAGCTCAATTACTACATTCATTCTGATGCTACTTCAAATGAGACCGTTTTCTTAATTTCCTTTTTGAGGGAAATTCCTTGTTAGTAGATAGATACACATCTAAATTTTTTTGGTCTGTTAATTTTGTGTCCTGTAACTTTACTGAGTCAATTTATCAATTCTAACAGATTTGTTGTGAAGTGACTAGGTTTTCTACATATAAGATTAGGTGACCTGAAAATCAAGGGACGTTTGCTCCTGCTCCTCTGATTGGAAGTTTCTTATTACTGCATCTTCTCTTGACTGCAAAGGCTTCCTGTACTAGACTTCTCAGTGGAGTTATCTTGTGACATATTTAAAGGGGAAATCTTTCAGCTTCTCAGCACCAAATTTGATGGTGAGGGTGTATTACATTTAGTTATATGTTGGTGACTTATGTGGCAAGAGAAGATCCTTCTAATACTCACTGTGTTGAAAGATTTTATTGTGAAAGGGAGCTTAATTCTGTAAAACACTTGTTCTGAATTGGTTGCAATGATCATGTATAATTTTAACCCTTTAGTTTGATACTGTAACCAATCTATGAGAACTCTACAGTGGTGAAACCTAGAAGGACAGAGAGAAAGCTGAGAGAAGTTTCCAGTAGACAAACAAGGAACTGCGAGGTTACCAAATTTTAATTACGTAAGAGCACTTTCTGTGCTCTTTTATTGATTTTAATATATAACTTTGGCATCTTTGGGGCCACATAATGTCTATAATAAATACTCTAAAAAATTCAAAATTTGTTAAATGTTACTCAACAAAGAACTACTGAATACTTATTTAATTACTTGATCATTGCTTCTTTTAATTAATGGTTCATCATGCAAGTAAATTTACCTCAGCAATTGAAGACCATGACTTACCTGAGAGAGAGATTATACTTCATAGGCAACCACCCTTGGGCATAAGGCAAAGTACCTACTCCTTTGTTTTTTATTTAGATAACAATTTAAAAAAATATTTATTGCTTTTATGTGTCTGGATGTTTTGTTTATGTCCCCCTGAAGGCCAAAAGAGGGCATTGGCTCCCTCAGAACTGAACTTATAGATAGCTGAGTCATGATGTGGGTTCTAGGAATCGAACCCAGGTCCTCTGCAAGAACACCAAGTGCTCTTAGCCACTGAGTCTTCTCTCTATCCCTGTTGTTTGTTTCTCTATCCTTGCCTCTTTAAAGAGACACTCACAAGGAACGTCATCTCATCTTCATATGCTTCCCCTAGGTTGGGTAATCATAGCCTTTAAAACTTCATGAAATAAAAATTTCAAGTAGATGCCCATATATTTGGGCCTGGACAATTGGTTGACTGTTTTAAATCTCACTGACGAAAAGAAGCAAACTCCTAAAAACTATTAAATTAATTCTTTAAAACAACTATCTCTAAGTTTTTTTATTTTATCAAAACTTGCTCAAACCAACTTAAGTTAACCAAGCTAGAATAAACCAATTGTTGAGTTGAACTACAACAAAAGAATGCTGGCCACGATATTCGTAGTTGAGTAGATGTTAAGTGATTGCCTTTTGTAGGAGCAGCAAGCTGTAACTAAATCCTAACGAATGCATAGTAAGTCACAGAAGGATGAAAGCCTCACCATTTGGGAAAGGATTTCTCCTCAGCCTTCTCAGTTCTTCTAGTGTATCTATACTTGTGTTAGCTCTCTTTCTACTGGAAATACCTCTAGGGAAGGCCTCAAGTCCCAGTTGACTACTGCTAAGATTTAAGTTTCACTATTGTAACCTTTGGGTATCTGTTACCAGGCCAGCCACTGTGGTTTTCAGGCTTCATAACTGTGTAAGGCTATTGACTGCTTTCCTCCATTGGCACGTTATAAAGCACTTTCCAGTCCTAGGAAAGTCGTGACTCAGGCAGGAGGCTTCCAAGAGAGTTCCAATTGGATCCCTCCACACCCTATGTCTGAAGTGTGTGATCTCTTCAGCACTGGGGTGATACCTTCCAGTTGCTGAGGAGCAACCAAGAACAACAGAAGTCACCTGCAGTGTTTTCAGAGTCTCTTGGATTCCCATGACCAACGAATAACTTGAAGGGAGGTTTCCCATGTCTGTCCCTGTGAATTTTGTTAAACATTAGTAAATAGTCTATGCGTCTTGGGAGGAAGGGAGCATTATCGTCTCAAGTGGTGTGAATTCACTTGAATTATACATACCTAAATATACATATGTATAATATATATATATGTACATATATATTATATTTTCATGAGTCAAAGGGAAGCAAGTCAGAATATTGTAAACACCAAAGAGTTAACATTCAAAGTGAGAGTAAAACCAACACGCAGAAATTCCTCTCAGCCTTTTCTTTCTAATATTCTCCTCACACAATTTCCTGTTAGTCTCTCTGACTTTTCTGAGAGATATTATTTTCCTTTCCAGTACCAATTTCAGCAGTGATGGCCTAAAAGGTTCTGGTGCCCCAAGTGAGACTAGATTATAGGACTCCATATGGGGTCAAAGACAGGAGGGTTCTTAAGGATTTTTACCAACAAAATAAAAGCGGTGGGGTTTCACTTCACTTCAAAGTAAAGATACCAATACAAGCAAAATCGCTTCTTGTCATATTGATAAAGAAGTGGAATGATCCCGTGTCATACAGTGGAAGAAGCACTGTCATCCTGAGTCGGAAGCTGAACTATAAAACTGGAGTGTTTTATGAAAATCTAACATATATCAGATATGTGCATGTATGCCCAAGTAGAGAATGCATATAGGTGCATCCTACATATATACACGGACACTTACAGAGACACATACGCAGTATTTGAATATAAAGATTTTTATGTATTCAGCAGTTCATGCCTTGCCATTGGGCAGGTGTTTCTTTTTTTAAATTTTATTTTATTAATTTATTCATATTACATCTCAATCATCATCCCCTCCCTTGTATGCAGGTGTTTCTTTAATACCATACATCTACAGGTCTCTGGGAGGCATGTTGTAAGCACCAGAGGTTTTTGGAGGGTTTTGCACACAACATAGCTTGAGATCCCACTTTGCAGAGATCCAAGGAATTAAACTACAGTGAAAGGGCGATCAAGAGCAAAGAGAAACACGTTAGGTTCTGAACCTATTTCTTCTTGAAACATCATTTTCCGAGAGTCTCTTTGTGCTGTCTAAGACTGGTGACTTCACTTATGAAGAACAGAAATTTCTCACAGTGCCAGCATCTAGTTAGACCCTGGTTTGGTGTCTGGTAATGGTTTTGTCTCTACTTTTGTGAAGGTAGCTTGGCATAGACTCCTCTGCAAGGGATGCATTTCACGTCATCACTTGGCAGAAGGGAGGAAAGGATGTGAATGTCCTAAGCTCCTTCTTTGCAGCCACATTACAACCGCTCATCTACTACCATTCTAGAACTCTCCTGATTTAGTTCCTAAATGCCCTACTTCCTCATCCTCAACCAACAGGGATTTTCGTTTGAACCCAAGGCTTTTTACAGGACATTTAGATCTTTATGTGGAAGGAAGGAGGAGGAATCAGGAAGGAGGTCAGGTAAATAAGTTATCATCTTTCTAGTCAATGCAGAGAGATACTATGAAAAAAAACTATATTCTTATATATTCTTGCATTCTTATTCTGGGACCATTAAGTAAAGCCAGTTCTTAATTAATATTTCTATAGTCTCCTGCATTAATTAAAACAGACTTGCATATTCTGGACTAAGATTTGCGTATACGCGTGGTTTAATGAGTTGAGCATATCTTTTTCTGTTTACTTGTGTCAAATTTATTAGTGACGAGAATCTGTTGAACATAAGGTTGTCAGGCTCACGAGGGAGATGAGCTTTTTGTCAACTGACACACACCGCCTCTCTTTTGGAATAGCTTCAGTTTCTCACATGAGGGAAACAATGCCAGCCGCCACTTCCTAATCCTTCGCATTTCTAATTAGCTGTGGAATTCTCTCCTCTCCAAATGGCCCCAGGCACTCAACAACAGCAGCAACTCAAACTGGTTTTTAATTTTTGTGAAGTTGTCTCGGCTGAGTTCTTGTTATATCGTGTGAACCTCTGCCCAGCTGTTTGCTAGAAATGTTTAAATGCTGCTTGTTACTTTTTGGGTAGATAATGCCTGAGGCAAACACAAGGAAAGAAACATAAACATTCCTGTACTACTTCAGGTTAATTACCTGTATGGTGAGGCTTAAGGGTTCAGCTTTGGTGCCGCCCTGATATTCCCATCTACATAGGTGTAACTTGAACAGAAGTTATGTTATTGTCAGTAGCATTTTTAAACATATACATCTATGAACAATTATATACATATGTGATTTTAGTTCCTGATTTTTTATTTTTTAAATTTTATTTGCTTTTATTTCATGTGTATTACATGTATGTCTGTGTGAGAATGTTGGGTCTCCCGGAACTGGAATTAAAGACAGTTGTGAGCTGCCGTGTGGGGACTGGGAATGGAACCCAGGTCCCCTCGAAGAACAGCCAGTGCTTTTAACCACAGAACCATCTCTCCAGCCCCCATTTTTTTGTTTGTTTTTTGTATAACAGATCAGTCAAGAAGTAGACCAGAGTCAACAAAACCACATATAGTTGAGAAAAATCTAAAACAATCCTCTTGATACAGTTAGGGTAATTTTCACGTCTCTGTAAGTGCAAAATCGAAATTATATTTTCTTAATGTTGCTAATGGCTTACAATCAAGAAACATAAGGAAACTATGGGAAAAACAACCGCCATTTAAACAGACTTTAGTTGCTCATAATTCTTATATGAGATATTCACTATTTGGGGGGGAATGAAATTTAATAATTTTAATATCAAAATAGCTACATGTTGGTTTTATCTTTGGGCCAGGAGTAAATAAACACACAGCTGGCTGTCTATGTAACCAATTTAAGATAATTTATCATAGTGCAGGGTAATTATGAAACCAACAGATATTTTCATAAAACAGATAGAGCTTACATTATCCCGTACAGGGAGAAGTATCATTAGGAGGTTTCTAAGCCATCTGTTTGGACATCATTAACCCTGTTGGCTCAGAAATGCCCAGTCTGCTATCCTGTTCAGATGAGCACTGAAGCAGGATTGGGCAGATTGATCACAGGCTCTTCTCCCCTGCAGCTGACAGTCTACAGATAGCATAGCAGTCAAGTGAAAGCTAACATAACTGACAGTGGCTCTTTAGGTCTCACTCATTTGCTGGAACTCAGTCAATTCGGAGTAACATGGCTCAGTTATTGACCTTTTGAGGAACAGAGCAGTGGCAGCAGAACAGATGGACATTGGTATTTTGCTGAGCCTTTAGCATTCACAGTTTCTACCTGGTGCATGTCACTCCCTCAGCAAGGCTCACCGTGCCATCTGAGCCAGATTTCATAAGTGCATCTTGCTTATTCAGAGTCTTCTTTAGTATGGGTCTGGATAGTGAGGATGCCTCTGATTTGAGTCACAGGCAGGTGACCAGCAAGATTAGGAATCCTCACTGTAGCTGTACCATCTCTGTTTATTGCAGATATACACACTAGCTTTCTTTCTAAGTAGGTGGGAGGATGGAGATAATCTCCACGAAACCCCACTGTTTATCTCTATGGATATTTGCATCACTAGAGCATCACTGTGCAGTCAAAACCACTAGGGAAAATAGCTGGTGCGATGCATAGAGAACAGTGGCAACAGAAGAGTATAACTGAATTTGTCTTGGGTCTTCTGGAATTTCAGCCTCCTGAGGTCTTCAGGGCTAACTTTTCCCATTTCCTCTCTCAAGAAACCAAACCTAAGAACCAATTTAACGATGTCCCTTTAGTACCAATTCCTTCATGAAATGTATAAGCTTTTCAAATACAGACGGCTGCGCAGCATGGAATTGGGTAGTGGGGTAGGAAAAGGCAGAGAAATTATAAGGCATGCCTTCATCCTTCCTGAGTGCTGTGGATAGTCATTTAGGTAGAAAATAGTGACAGGTGAGCCTAGCAGAATCCCGACTGAATCAAAAATTATACAGAAAACTACACAGTACTGGAATCCGCTGTTTTTCTAGCACGTGTGGAAAAGATGTGAAGTGAGAAGTCACTCGGCTTGACTACTAAACAGCAGCAAACACACACACACACACACACACACACACACACACACACACACACACA
>OU015744.1:110522990-110547201 GCA_907169655.1 Acomys percivali
TGTGTGTGTGTGTGTGTGTGTGTGTGTGTGTGTGTGTGTGTGTGTGTCTTTTTTTTTTTAGTTAATTAACTTTTTTATTCGCTTTATATCCCGATCAAGTTGTAGAAGAAAGGATTTATTTGGCTTATACTTTCATTCACTGTTCATCATTGAAGGAAGTCAGTACAGGAATTCAAGGAGGGCAGACACATGGAACAAGAGCTGATGCAGAGGCCACAGAGGAGTGCTGTTTACTGGATTGCTCTTCATAGCTTGCTCAACCTGCTTTCTTTTAGAACCCAGGACCACCAGTGCAGGGATGGCCCCACCCCCAATGGGCTGGGCCCTTCACCAGCAATCACTAATGAAGAAAATGCCCTATAGGGTACTGCAGGGTACAGAGTCTATGAAATGAGATGTTAGTTTACATACTTATCAGTGGAAATGATTTTTTAATATAAATTTATCATTAATAGAGGCACAGAGATGTAAAAGCCATGCATGGGAGTGTCTACCATGTCTTGCCTACAGCCAGATCTACGAAGGCATTTTTTAAATTGAGGTTCCCACCTCTCAGATGATTTTTAACTTGTGTTAAGCTGAAATAAAACTATCCAGCAGCACACACTCAAATCAGCAACAAAACTAAACTTCCAGGTTTAACCCTGACTTAAATTTATTTTAGTTCCAAAGGAATAAAACAAAAATGATAGTGTTTTTCATCTTGGCAAAATAAAAATTCATTAAAGTAAAGTTATTCTATATTTTAAGAGAATAATTGATTTTCATACTTCCTTGATTAGAGATTGTCAGGTCTGGGTACAGCAACTGAGGAGAGACAGGCTCTTGTTATCCAGTTGCCTTAGTTTGGGTTTTATTGCTGTGAAGAGACACCATGACCACAGCAACTCTTAATAAAGAAAACATTTCATTGGTGCTGGCTAACAGTTTGGAAGTTTAGGTATTATCAGTGGCCCACAGGCAGACATGGTTCTGGAGAGGTACTGAGAGTTCTACACCTAGATTGGCAGGTAGCAGGAAGTGGCCTCTTCACTGGGCGGGGCTTGAGCATCTGAGAACTTAAGCCCACCCCCTAGTGACATACTTCCTCTAAAACAGTCACACCTACTCAAGAAAGGCCTAATAGTGCCAACTCTCTGAGTCTATGGGGGCCATTTTCTTTCAAAGCATCACAACAACCAAAAGAAATCCCTTTCTGTACTAACGTTTTAGCATGTGAAATGCTCTCTGGTTCATGAGTAAAGAAAAGTGGAATCCTATATTTGGAATTGAACTGTATCTAGGAAATCTTCTTGTCCTTTGACAGAGGATAAAGGAGGCTTTGTAAAACACATTCAGGGTCAAATACGAAAGAGATGAAATCACTGTGTTTGCTTTCAAAGTTGGCAGTATGAAGCCTAATGTTTTTATTTTGCTAACTTTTGGTGAATTCCCCATAAACTCATTATAGCAAGATGAGCTTTGTGGTTCACTTATATTGCAATAACATCTTTCTGGGACAGAAAACTCCTGCTGGTATGAAAAGCGCTTGCCTTAAGTGGGATCAATTCTCATTTCCACGTTATCAGTATCTTTCCTTTTCTGATGCTGCCAAGTTCTTTGAGTCTGGTTTTCATTTTATGTACGTGTGTGTGTGTGTGTGTGTGTGTGTGTGTGTGTGTGTTTACAAATAACTGTATATGCCAAGTCAGCATTTGTGAGGTGAAACTTTAAAAAGTGATGTGGCATTAAGAATTGTGTGAAAATTACCCTGCACATAAAAACGCCAATGGAAGAGAGCACAAGGAAGTGGACGATGTATTGAGCGCCATACAAGTGAGTTGCCACTGGAACACCCTCTTCCCAGGCAAGCTGCATCTGTGTCGAGTGTCCTGAAGCACAGGGAAGCCGCAGCTCAATGGAGGGTCACAGGGGCAGGATGAGGAGCCTCTTGCTATCTCTTCCTTCTCACCCTCAACAGAAGTCCAGCCCGTGGTTCACAGTGTTTCTGAAATGTGCTCACTTTTGTGGACACTGCCACAGCCCTTGTTCAGGTCGTCATAATTCAGGCGTAACTGTGGTTAGATTAAATTTCACTTCCTAACTAGTTTACTGTATTCCCTAATCCACTCCCTACCCCAGGGGAAGAGTGACATTTATATAATGCAAATATGGTGATGTTTCTCAACTTCGTATAACCTGAGGATGAAGTTCACAGCCCTTCACGTGCCACTGAAGGCTGACTCCCTGTCTTGCTAGTTTTCTCTGGGTGCTGGGTGCTCCTCAGTCCCAAGCTCACATACAGTTCCAGCTTAAAGCCCTTCAGTCACCAGTGACACTTTCTTGTCTTCCCCTTTTCCTTATCTAGCTGGGTGGCAAAAAACAGTCTTTCCCTTTCATCTCTCCATCCTCCCCCACTTTCTTCTTTCTCACCTTTAAATACTCTATATACATTTATAAATGACCTTCTAGGTACCAGCTAATGAACAAGCCAGACAAAGATCTGCCAATGTAGAACTTAACATTGTATGTTGTTTGTGTATACTGTGCATGTACACATCATGTTGGAGGTGACAGAAAATAAGCGCGATTCACAGTGCTTTGGATTGACCATGTTGAAACGACATGGCAGTGTCAAGAGGTGTCCTCTTAGGAGACTGAGATACCCCCCTCATGAATGGTGTTAGTGATCTCATAAAGTGATGTAAGGTGCCTTTTCTGCCTTCTCACATTCTATTATGTAAGGACCATTTTCTCCCTTCAGTGCTGTTGTGGAAATAGAAACAGGGCCCTCACCAGACATCAAATGCTAAACCCTTGATTTTAGACTTCCCAGCTGCCAGAACTGTCAGAAATAAATTTCTATTGCTTATAAATTATCGTTTTAGGCACTTTAGTCTTTTTTTTTTGACTAATTGTCTATGGAACAGAGGTTGGTGTCATCTCCTCAGGTGTAGCACTACTTATGTCTATAGAAAGTGGTACACGAAAGTGAAAATATGCCAAAAAAATTCTCCAAAAAAATCTGAGGAATTAGATCAAGTAACAAGAAGCAGAATGCTTAAATGTAAATGTCAGCATCTGGAGAAATGGTTCAGTTGCCATTATTGCAGAAGACTGAAGCTCAGTTCTCAGCATCCACGCTGGGTAGACTGTAGATCCCTTCATGGGATCCAGCACTCAGTTCTGGCCTCTGTGGGCACCCAGATGCACATGTGTACACATACATACACACACAAATCATATGCAATGTCTCCCACAAGATCATCATTTACCAGCTAATGGACTTTGTGGAAGTTATTGGATTCTGAAGGCCTTAATTTAGTCAACAGATTGACCCCTTGATGGAATCATAGTATTTTGCCTTCACTGAGAGAAGCAGGACTTACCTAGATGAACTTAGTCATTGGGGGCATCTCCTGGAATGACCTACCATGTTCTTTCTGCTCTCTCTGTTTTCTATCTACCATGAGGTAGAGAGAAACGTATGGTTGTCTACCATGATGTCCAGCCCACCACAGCTTAGAGACAGTAGAACCAGCCCCATGAAATGAAGCCTCTGAAACTGTAAGCCCCAGTGAATCTTTAAATAGTCCGTCTCAGATATTAGCCACAACAGTGAAACATATGAATCCAGAGTTCTTTGGCATTTGGGAGTGGGGGGTGGGAGGGAGGGAAGTTGGGGGTGGGCAGGCGTATGCTCCAAAATGAAGTAGCGAGGCTATAGCATCTTCAAAGTATAGCATCATTATGAAGGAAGAAAGATTTACATGCACTCAAGAGAAGAGAAGAGGTGGATATTTTAATGTATTTCATTAGTAAACCCCTAGCAGGAAAGTCTGTGGTTAAATGTAATACTGGAAAGTGCACGTTAAACATGTGCAGCATAGTATATGTTAAGCTCATCCCAAGACAGTCTTTTGTGGAAGGCAAAGCTTCCATTGCATCAACAAACAAAGACAAACCCTTGAGGGACTTTACAGCAGCACCTGATGGGACTGTAATAGGGGCAGTGGTGGCCTTGTAAGTGTCAGGACAGCTGTTATATTGACTGATGTTTTATGTTAATATTCTTCATTCCTTTAAAAGGATGCTACCTTGGAATTTACAGGTCCATGTTCATTTATTAACGAGCATAGTGGGAAAGTTTATAGAGAGTTTTTGTATCACCATTACCAGCGCAATCACAGCCAACTTAAATCAAGAGTCACTGGAAATAAAGATAATTAGTAAAGTGATATGGGACATAAATTCTCAAGGTGAAGAGAAATTTAGCATATATATGCACGGAAGATGGGCAAACACAGGACTGACACAAGAGAGGCAAACTAGAATACAAATCTTATCTTCAAAGGGGAGACAAGAAAAATGAGTCCCTGGCTTCATAATTAGATAAGCCTGCAGAATGCAGATTCCCTGAATGATTAAACAGGATCCCAGGGGAAGCCATAGTGTCTGGAGTGAGATGAAAGAATATTAAGACTATCCGGATACATGTAAGAATATGGCTTCACAAAAATAATTTCTCCTCTACAATAATCACTTCAAGATTATATGGGTCATAGAAAATGTAAAGGAACTTTAACACCCAAGGTCAAGATGAAGAATACTGGATTCATGATCCACTCAGAGTTAAATTACTTCAACTATACCAATATATATTGGCAAACTTGTATGTGAGAACACTTGCTCTTGGCTTAACTTTCTTACCCTCTATGTATCTTTCTACGGTTTTAAGTCAGCTTCTTGGATGATGAGGAATTTTCCTCCTTCTAAACTGCACTTTTTATAAACACAAGGCCTATTCATTCCAGTGGGTTGTTTTGACTTCAGCCAAACATATATAAGCTTCATCTCACATGCATTGGGGACATACAACACTATATGCTTAGACTCTAGCTTTGCTAACAAAATTAGAGAGCAATTATTTTTCTGTCCTGGAGTCTAAAAGAGAATTATTTTCAAAGGTCTTGTCTTTTGTGACTTCCCATTAATACCTCATAGAGAAGCATTCTAACATATATTAGCGACCTGTGCTTCATTTCAGCCTCTTTCCTTTCAGAGGCACATGCTGTGCCTGTCTTTAAGAAACTACTTACATACCCCTTGCCAGTGTGCTGTTTCCTCTTAAGACTGCGGTTTACTTACAGAAGTTGTGTGTCCCTTATTCAAAATGCTTGTGATAAGATATACTTTAGAATCTGGATTTATTTTCCAGATTTTGATATTTTTTGCAAGCATACTAAGATACACCCTAAGGATGGAATCTAAGTCTAAAAATAAAAGGTATATATCATAAATGCCTGATGCATGAAGGTAATTTTATACAGTATTTTTAGTGTAATCATGTTTTAACTACAGCCAAGCACATGAGGTTGGGTGTGGGATTTTTCCCCTCATGCTGTCATGTTAGTGCTTAAAAAGTTTCAGTTATGAAGCTCTGTTTCAAAGTGCTCCTCATGTGGCTAGGCTACAGAAAAGAAATGTGTTTGTGAAAGTATAAAAGGTAACAAAACCAAACTATAGGTATAGTGTGTGTGTGTGTGTGTGTGCGTGTGTGCGTGCGCGTGTGTACAAACTGAAGTGTACAAACTTTGTATAAACAAAAATGAAGGTGAAGAGACAAGAGGTAAGGCGAAAGTTAAAGAGTTCTCAAGTCCTGCTGTGTTCGTGAAAGCCAAGTGGAAAAGCCACACTAATCATCTACAACAGTTTGTGTGGCAGGGAAAGTTGAGAAAGACGAATAAACCACAGGGAAATTGCTGAAGTAAACTCTAGAAACTGAGCGACAAATGCATTAAAAAATGATCCTGACAGATGTGTCAATCAGATCAGAAATAGCGAAACAAGTGCAGAATGGAGCCACAAGAAAATCACAAAAGGAAACTTGAAAATCAAAAGGTTTTGAAAACCCTACAGGACGCTTTAGAAAGGAAAAGATATTACTACTGACTACCACAAAGGATGAGTCAGTAAAGCTGACCAAGATAACAAAGAAAAACCTCTCCAGAGAGATAATGGTGAGCAAGAGACACAAAAATGTGAGCATGTGGGCTCAGGGTATATAGTCAGGGGACCTGGAGCCAGAGGACCACATGCAGGGAATTAAAGAGAGAGTGGTTGACAGAAAAGAATAAAATGTTATTAGGAAATGTGTCTCTTTGTGCCGAGTGCTATCTCCTACATCCAAACAAGTGGGTGAGTGAAGGGGAGACTTGTAGCTGGATGAAGAGCCTTTAAAAGCCACATCCCTGATTCAAAGAAGTCTGAGCCTGGCACACGCCCGGAGGGTGACCAAGTTCACCCCGTATCTCAGTACTTGCTTGCTCTCGGCAGGCGGCCGGCTGATGCTGTGTCTAGCCAGGTCCCAGACCAGCAAAATCTTGTGCACAGCAGGCAACTTTCAATTACTAGATAAAAATCAAGACGTTAATATTCATTGTATTAACCATTTTTGACAGACCGAATAGAAGTATTTGGAGTTTAGTCCCTTCGGAACAGCAATAGAAAGTCTCTAGGGAAAGAACTCAAAGGGACAGTGTCCACTCACTAAAACTGCAAGTGCAAACAAATACGAAGCGAAGAGCCAGGGAGCAGAGGATGGGGTTTGAAGGAATGATCTGAAATATGGCACTAACCGTCTCATTGTTACCTTGGGAAAACTATAAGCAAGTGAACGGAAGCTGTTCAGTCACCACTGAATAAAACATAAATAAACTGAAGATGAAGCTGGCCTAGGCTGATCTCCCCCTACTAGAACTTCTTCAGTATCATCAATGTTGTTTGTTTCAACTTCTTATTGATTCTTTATGAGTTTCACATCATGCACCTCACTCCCACTCATCTCCCTGTCCCTTCTTACTGGCCCTCCACCCTTGCAGCCTTGCCCCCAAAGAAAAGACAAAAAAAAAAAAAAGTAAATAAATAAAATAAAAATAAGCAAAACATAAAAAAACATCATCTTGGAAACCGTGGTGTGTATTGTCCCACAGTATAACTCTCTGTCTGCATCACCAGTATTGTTAAAAAGGAGCATCGTATCTATGGTGGTGGGGCAGAGTATATATTACCAGATTCTAGGTTTGTTCTACAAGCTACTAACTTCTGTTTTGCATGGGAAGCACACAGAAGGAGCTGGATATAGTATTTCCCAGACAACACACAAAGCAACAAATAAAGAAGACATTCCCAGTGTGTTATGTAACCAGGGGCAGGATTTTATTTTCCTGAGGAAGTTTGGAAGAAGCAGCCATTAATAGCATTAATGCTATTAATAGATAAACCATTGCTTCCAGGGACGTTTGAGTAACTACAGACCCAATGATAGAAAACCCACCAGCAGTCACAAGAGCCCTGCTTTAAAAAAGAAAAAAAAAAAAAAGAAAGAATGATCAGCAAGTCCCAGAAGAAAAGAGAACTCAGATCTCTGAGTACCTTCTTAACCACATATAGCTAAGAGCTTCACCACTTCCTTGGCAGCCAAGCATGCCCAGAGGCTCAGAATCTGGATTGAAATCAAGTGCTTGAATATGTTATTCATAACCCTGTTAGGATGGCACATGTAAAGTGCTCAAAACCCAGGATGAGAATTTGCCACCCTCATGACAAAGGCATCAACTGTTGAAATCAATGCTGGAGCCGGGCCGACTCAGATCATGGCAGTCAAAATTCTAACATGCTGAAATGGAAAAGCTTATGTATTGGGGAGCTATGAGTTATGCTATGAAAAAAACATGACTGAACTCATAATAGTGCCAGCAGGAACATTTATAAGCAAAGAAAGGCATGGACTTCTGGAGACTTTATTTTCATTTTTTTTGTATCAAAAATAATTTGAGAATAATTTAGATGTAATTTTCCCCATCAGCGTAGAGCATGGAATAGAATTATTTGGTTGTCTATATTGTATGTATTTATGCCATTAGTGGCCATTTATTGGCTGCACCTTTTACGTAGACAGTGGCTACAGCCAATTTTCTTAAGTTATATGAATACAGGTCTTATCCTTGGCTTTTCTTCCCATTTACTATGTAATGCACAAAAAAGTATCTAAATGTGTGCATTCATCTATATTTTTGCTCACTAGATATAAGGAAGAAAATACCTCCTATGTTTGGTGTAATGTAGTGAAGACAAACAAGGAAGCAGAAAATGCTTTTAAACACAGCAACCATCGTGGCAGCAAAACCAGCAAAGTGCTGCAATAAACTGAAACCCAAAACTACTCTAATGTTATGGTTTTTAAAACTAGAATGGAGAAAAAAATTTTCTGATTTGCGTTTTCTACCATTAAAGCATTCCTCAAGGAGGTTTCTAGGTGTGGCTTTTGAAAGAAAGAGCTGTTGGTGTTTCTTCAAGAGCCTGCCGTGTAACTTGGGGGCCCAAAGATTTTGTTATACCCTTATATTAGAAATGATAAACAAAAAACACATCAAAGTAGGTGCTGGCAAGTCAAGTGATCCCATGAGCATTCTTCGAGGATTCTTCAAAATTAATTGACTTCTAATCTCAGCACAAATTGCTGGGATCTACCTAGTCTGCCTAATGATTTTGCTGATGTTGTGATGAGCACTGTTGAGGTAACTTATCAAAATGCAACGAGAGCATCAAGGTGTGTTGTTCCTCATTCTTGTATAGCAGTCATTTACTCTGGGCTTCTAGGTAGTTATGCATATCACGATCATATCATCGCAAATATTATTATAAGACCTAACACAGAACACAACCAACTCCCCTGAATGCTAAGTACACCCCTAATTTGGAAGTAAAGCAATTCGAACAACAGAATGAGAAGTCTTCATGTGGTCCGATTAGTTGACAGTTCTTTTGTGTGTGTGTGCGTGTGTATGTGTGTGGTTACATGTGCACTCATGATGTGTGTATGTATAGGCATGACCCAGTGCATACAGAGGTGGTAGAATAAGTCAATTCTCCCCACCTTTTTGTGGGTTCCAGGAATTGAAACTCAGGCCACCAGGCTGGTTCAGCAAGCACCTTTACACGCAGGCCACGGCATCATTCTGGCTCAGTTCTGTTCTTAAACATTCCATCACATTAAGCCATGGGAGTATTCATTTTTCACTCGACAGATTGAAATTTTCTTAGTATTCTTAGTAACTGTCCCCTGAAATAATAAAATGGTGACAGGAAAAGTGTGTTTTTGTAAGACTAAACTTTTAATGAATGGCTTTCTATTGTTTTCAGGGGATCAAAAGGTAGTTACAGCCAGACAATACTTTAGTAACAAACAGAAAGAAAAGGGAGCAGGGCAAGAAAGAGGAGGAGGAGGAGGAGGAGGAGGAGGAGGAGGAGACCAGAAAGGAAACCGCTAACAAACAAAAGAATTCCAAATGAGCCAGAGGCCGAAGCAGGCAGTGCTGGGCTCTGTCTTGTGGGAACTATGGGTTTCGCACTAAGTTTCATGGCTTTTGGCAGTCCATCTGAAGACAGAGATGTCATTGGTTCCATTGCCTCAGGATTGTTATGGTGGGTGTGGCTGGATTAAGGAAGTATACTGTGTTCAGCTACTAAGACTAAAAAGAAGCTCCTCGACATGTATGCTTGGAACTTGTCCTGAACAAAACGCTTGCCTCCACTCCAAGAACAAGTTTCACAAGCTATTCCTTAACTCTTGGAACTGAGACCATTTTAATAAAATGAATGGTATGGAGAAGATGAGGTATGAGGACCATACTGCCATCTCAGTGCTCTGAAGAGTCACCCAGTAAACTGCTATATGAATGGGAGGGTATAATTCCTACGAGTTAGCACAGAAAGAAACTTCCTGTTAATAGTAACTACTGCTGTTGGAAAGATCAAATATAAAGTGTTAGATTTTTCTTGTATTTTAGCCTTAAAGATTTATTTATAAATACTTTTAAAACAAGAATATTATGGGTTTCCTTGATTTAAAAGATGGCATCTTAAATGGAAAGTGCAGTTGAAGTTAAATCATTTTGAAGCGTTCTTTTACTTCAATGGTTTCAATATATTGTCATGATGCTATATATTTTTTGGTATGAAAATAATCTTTTCTATCATCTAAGAAGCCACAAAAGGTAAAGAAAAAGCCAGTGTGTAGACCCTTCCATGAATTCCAATATTATTCTAGCTTGGGCAGGTGTCCGGTTACAGAGAAACATTTCAGTAATCATAAAGTTCAGACAGACCTCATGTGACCCTACCCATTCCTGACCAGCAAATAGTTTTTGTTTAACTTCGAGAGAAACCAGACAAACCCTGCAAGGTTACTTATAATCATGACACCATTTTTAGAATTGCCATGTGCTGGGAACAAGCCTCCTCACTTCCTCCTCCTCTCCGCAGTGTACGTCTGAAGGACTTTGTTATGGCTCGTATACTTGGCACATCTTAGGCCTATTTAGAACATCAACACCATCAATCACACGTATGAGGCCGACCAGCTGGATGAACCCTGGCTATCATGCAGGAGTTATTTGTCATCTGGGCATGTCTGTTTGGTATAGAACACTCCTTCGGTCCCAGAACAATTTTCCCGCTCCAAAAATATTCTCTTTGATTCAGGAAACATGTGATTAATATAGGACAAGGGTTTAAAGCTGGAGGTCAAGGCTAAAAGTCTTAACCAAACAAGTGCATTGCTTACGAACACTTGCCTCAGCAGGCAAAAATTCCCTCGAAGAGCAGACGCAGTGAAGAGAAACATCTAGATGCTGTAAATTTCGAGGGGCTCCAAGAACTGTGCTCACCTTAAGATATTTATTTAAAATAATGCTGTTCATCTGAGAAATATTTTGCCATAGAATAATAGCACCGTACCAGACATTTAAAAGACCCATTATAAACATTTACGATTTAATACAGAAAATTAAAGACAAGAAGCCCTAGTTTAAGCAATGTGATATGTAAAGGAAATTTGTCCTATCACATTAGAACAATTTGCATTAAAAATAAATTGTATTCTAGAAGTCTATTTACACTAAAATGGATTTAAAAGCAACACTCCATTCCTTGTATTTTTGTTTTATTTACATGCCAATCTCCAATACTTTATAGCACTTTTCCATTAAATAGTTTTCCACTTATCTTTGTTTTTCCTCCTTCCACCAAAAGACCTTTTTTCCCCCACATTTATAGAACACTGAGTTTTCTTCTTTCCATGTAATGTTAATGTTCTGTCTCATAATGGTCTTAATAGTATTTGAAGTTCATGAGTTGTTTTGGCTTGGTGACAGAAAACAAATAATTAAAAAAATAATAAATATTAAAAATTCAATTGTTGGTGAGGGCTTTGCTATCCTAACATGGCCTTAATAAGGATGATTCTACTTCTCACTCTAAAAACATGAAGTTTATAATGTTTATTTCACTGGGCTTATGAAGCGTCCATGGAAGTCTACACAGACATTCTCAGGATGTGATAACTAGACTCAATTAGAGCACTGCTGATCAGAGCACTGAGGGATGCCTGTCAGTCACCACTGGATTTGGTGTCTACAGACTTCTGAGTTTCTGAACACAGGACACTTCAGGTAACCAGACTTGTTGAAATTTACCTATCTTCACCTCCTACCTCTTTGTTAAGCAAAAGGAATAAAAATAGAACCTCAGCAAAAAACACTGCATTACAATCAGTTGCCATTGAGGTACATGCTGACAGTGCATCAGCACTGCAGATTGCGTTAGAATCACAGCTTTCCAGCAGCAGCAGCAGCAGCAGCAGCAGCAGCAGCAGCAGCAGGCGTTTGCTGTCACCTGGTCAGCCTTATCATCTTATTGCTAAGGAAAGTGACCTTCTGTAAAGACAAAGATGAGGTTAGGGCTTTGGCCTCCCAGGCTCAATATCCTCTGTCCCCTGACTCAAAGCCTTCCAATGGTTTGACTTTGAATGCAGAATCTTTGTGTTAGTCTGACTTGCTTACAGCCTGGACATCTGTTGCTCTACTACATATGCTAATGTGGATAACATTATATGTGACTGCTGATGGGGTCTTCTTGGCACTGTACATGCATAATGCTCTCAGCTAATTCAGCTGACCCTGTTAAACAATGACAATGTGTGTGAGGCCCCAATTTGTTAGCATTCATTCTTACAAAAACAGGGTTACTGACCTTGTCATATTTAACAGTGTTGAGCAGAGCCACAACGGGGATCCTGGGGGGGGGGGGGTGGAATTTCCATTGGTGATGTAAGAAGTATGCTAATTTGTCTCCCGCTCCATTCTTTTTCTATGTACTATAAACAAGTGTATTGTTCAGCTAGAAGGCCCACTGTAGCATGTACTAATAAAACCCAAGGCTTTTTGTAAATTATTATAACATGCCATCTCTAAGAATGCCTTTGTGGAGTTGTGTGCATGGGGAAAGGGTAGTGACAGCTCTAGTTTTGCTATCACATCCTTTATAGAATTGAACGAACAACAGAAGAAGACACGAAAACAATCATCTCTTAAATCAATCTATGTTCTTTATAACGATTGTCTCAACCCGAGTTTTAAAAATGCTTCCATATTTTGACCAAGATGGGCTTTGTATGTGAGGTTGGGTTCACGTGTCTAAGCACTGACTATATGTTCCTGCCTTAGCCGCGAAGCAAGCTAAGTTAATTTTTAACAATGCTGTATTACCTTGGTGCATCTTGCTCTCTCTTTCCCTCAGGGTCTTAAAGGAATGAATCAGAAAATTGCTCCCTCATGTTAAGCCAGAGTCTGCACCTGTGTTAAATTCACATATAAATGAAGCTGAAGGCTTGGGGGTAGGGATAAATGTCAGCAATACTAATAGGATGATATATCTGAGTTTAAATTCTCAAATGGACTAGCATTCAATGCAGAAAGCATCAACAGGAGTATTTTTATAGGTACATTGTTTCACAACTAGTACTGAAATTAAGGACATAATCATGTTGGCAAACTGTCCTTGAGTCTATGATTAGAAGCATCTGGCTGCAGATATTAGAAAACCCAGATGATCAGATATTCTGAAAATGTTGACAGGCCAACATTCTTATTTTACCTTCTTTGAGTACCCTGTATCACCTTTCAAGTCCTACAGCAATCTGCATGGTTTAATGTCTTAGAAAGTTCATGAAAGCAAGCAAGCCATTGGAACAAATACAGCACAGCAAAGAGCTGAGAGATCAGAAAAGGTTACAGGCCCCGAGATTTGCAAAAGCAGGCAGATTTTGTGATGCCCTGGACAGGCATGGATAGAAGTGAAGATGCCCTGGGTGGATAGAAGTGAAAAAAGAGTGAGAGGATTCAAGCAAGGAAACATTCATGAATAGACTTTATGTTGTTTTCTTTCTTTTTCATGCATGGATGAATGTGTCCAGGACAAATCAGTTTGCTTCACAGAGAAGTGAACTTGCTAATGAATTTATCCCCTCTGCTTGATTTACATTGCTCAAGAGCATTGACAATTTTAGGCAATCCTGGACATTGTAAGCGATGCATTCTCAATAAAGACTTCTATCTATGTGAGAGATTTTGCTATCAGAGAAAGGAAAGGAAATAAGAGAGAAATGTAGGGATGAAGAATAAGATGCCCTTGCTGCATCCGCTGCAGCACAAACTGAGGTGGACAATTATTGCATATTGCAATGGAGACTGCCTAAAATCTAACCAATTGACTCCAGATGTTAGCTTCTTGTGAGTTTTTGAGAAAGGGGAGAGAGAGAGAGAGAGAGAGAGAGAGAGAGAGAGAGAGAGAGAGAGGGGGGGGGGGTCAAAACTTCATGGGAGCCAAGACCACAAGCCAGCAGAAGCTAAAGGAAAAATAGAGTATAAGCAACTTTTTTTTTTTTTGGGGCTTAGGAGAAATCCTGCCTCTTTAAGCCTAGTGACAAAAAAAGCAAAACGAAGTGGTCTATTGTAAATTAGTTCAAGGATATTTACAGATGGCTAGCCCTTGTTTAAACAAAATATTCCCTAAACGACTCTACTGAAAATATTCCTGATATGGTGTCCAAACACTCGTGCAAGTTTAGTGCTACTGGTAGTTTATGATCTTTTGTCAGGAAATAAACTCCAGGAAAAATAAAAATCCCTGAGCTTCCATCCCCAAACATGTGTGGTTATGAATAGAATTTATATGAAATGCAAAGGTGTTGGAAAGAGGTGTTGATATCTATAGGATTTTTAGTCCTTTTTAGAAATTAACAGGAAAATGTTCAATTTTAGACAATGATAAATTGAGAGGTGGAGAAGGTCGTTCAGCGGGTAAGTAGTTGGGGTCCAAGCACAGGGAGCAGAGTCCGAGCCCCAGTATCCACATTAGTGTGGTCTGTCACGGAAGTCTACTTGTAATTCCAGCATTCAGGGCGTGGAAACAGCTGGATCATCAGAGCAAGCTGCCTAGTTAGACTAGATGAATTGCTTAGTTTCTGAGTTTAAGCAAAAGACCCTGCATCAATAATATAAGGTGCAGAGTAGTTGAAGAGACCCAACACCAACCTCTGGTCTCTACAACACACTCATGCAACCTGAACATCTGCATACATGTGTGCGCATGCATGCACACACATATGCACACTCATGACCACATGTGCACATGCACACTCTCATGCACTGAAAGGATGAATTAAAGAATATTAAGAAATTCTTCTGTAGAAAAAGCTTGCTGGTTTTGTGCATTTTTAGTTAACCAATTCTGATTAGTCAAAACATAGCCTTCCCCTTGGAAACAGAGCTTTGAAGATGCCTTACTTGAGACTGAGGTAAGTGCTCTATGAGTCGAAACATGTTGTTTCAGTGTGTTTCCTAAACAGTGAGTGCTAAGGGGGTAGCTGAAAGGATTTCTCCATACCCTTGTCACCATGGAAACCAACCTGTTTCCATGTTCCCAGGTCCTCAACAAGTCTGTACCCACGCATACAACCTTGCATAAAATTGCAAGTATGTTAAAATTAGCACTTTTCCCTAAGTGATAACTTAATATTCGAACACTTAAATCCAACGTTCTAGAGTCATGAAGTTGAATTTTCATACCTGTTGAATCTGGCTGACACTTGTTTATGGTTTTTCTGATTAATTATCATTAAATATTTTGTTTGTGTTGTACTAGATTATTTTTCTAAAATAATAAACAGGACCCTGATCCACAGTATGTGACAACATGCTACACTCAAGAGCTTTTACTTTAATGTATTGCAGTTACTGTCTTGAAATGTTTTTTAAAATTATTTCTTTTATTTCTTCTTATTATTTTTTGGTATGTGAGTGTTTTGCCACACATGCCTGGTGCCTGCAAAGGTCATGACAAAGAAGCCATTGGATTCTCCAGAACTGGAGTGAGAGAAGTGTGAACTGCCCTGTGGGTGCTGGCAACTGAAGTTAGGTCCTCCGGAAGAGTGGCCAATGCTCTTGGAAGGACTTGCTCTCCCTCAAGACTGGTGAATCTGGGTGGGGGTGGGGGAGGTGCAAATTCTGACACAGCAACTGCAAGCAGAGAACCTAGACCCCCTGACCAGATGTAGCCAAGGGAAAGCTCATTTTTCACATGGGGGTCAGGGGGACGACTGCCTTTGACAAGAACTGGTGCCTGCAGTGATTTGATCACTGCCCCTTAAGGGAGAGGCCCTGTGGGAACACAGAGGAAGGGGATACAGATGAGACCTGATCTATCCAGATGAGACCTGATAGGCTGCGGTCAGACGGTGGGGGAGGAGGACCCCACCTGTCAGAGATCATGTGGAGAGGAATAGGGTGAAAGAGGGAGGGAGGGTGGGAGCAGGAAGTAAGAACATGAGGATTCCAATAAGGATGTAATGTGAATTGATGATGAAGATGATGATGATGATGATGATGATGATGATGATGATGATGATAGTAATTTTTGTTTTTTGAGACAAGGTTTCTCTGTGTTGCCTTGCCTGTCCTAGATTCTCTTTGTAGACCAGGCTGGTCTCAAACTCATAGCTATCCACCTGCCTCTGCCTCCTGAGTGCTGGGATTAAAGGCATGTTCCACCACGCCCCACCCATAATAATAAATTTTTTAAAAGAGTGATCAGAATTGCTGGCTGGGGCCATTTTCCTGGCCTTGGATCAGCTGCCATTCTTGTCACAGGGCAGAGCTTATGGTTTCTCAAAACTTGCTCACTTGCAGTGAGTTGGAGAATTTGACTTCACTGTCCCTGTGCATGCTCCACATTTATTTTGCACTTAGTTCTAACCTGAGTCTGGGTAGGAAACTGGATCTTATACAGCAGGTGGTAACTGAGTTCGGATCTAAGGCCCACCCCTTCTCAACCGTACTATAGAAAACAGCTGTGTGAGTGGGAGGCACAGCTAGGTTCTTGACCTCTGCATGTGTCTTCTTCTCTGGATTAGCCTGTAGGTGACCTGCAGACCTCTCTTCAAAAAAAAAAAGAAAAAGAAAAAAGAAAAAGTGACTATTACATGTATTTACTTATATGTCGGTTTCATGCTTGCATGTACACAGTGTGAAAATACCACGGCAAAGGTGGGGGGTCAGAGGACAACTTGAAGGAATGGATTCTCTCTTTCCACTATGTCATTCCTGGATGACAACTGTCTTCACCTATGGAGCCATCTCACCAATACATGGAACACCTTATTAGCAATGTGGATGTGTATTTAACCAACTTCAGATTTTTATGGTTTCCTCTGGTGGGTGTGAAGCCCTTTAAAGAAAAATGTATACATTGTCACGGTTGAATTTTGGCTCATGCAAATTTATGATTTTAAACCCAATTCCTTCTATCTCAGAATGTACTCGTATGCTTGTATTTAGACAACCCTTAAGGAGCCAGTTAAGTTAAACTGAAACCAATAGAATAGACCATAATCAAGTCGGTCCAGGGCTGCCATAAAAAGAAGTTGAGAGATGAAAGAGACAATCGGGAATGCTTCCTGGGAGAAAAAAAAAAAAAGGTGTGAGGACAGCCAGGAGACAGTCACGCTCATCTGTAAGACAGGACAGAGGCCTCAGAAGACAGCAACTGTGTAACAGCTTAGCCATGCAAAGATGTTCAGCCTGCAATGCTAAGAGAATAGATTTCTGCTGTTTCTGACCCCCAGTCTGTTGTATTTTATCTTGGTAGCCTTAGAAAGCTAGCATAGGAACATTCTGCTATAAACCTACCACTCTGTTGTTGGCCTCAGTCATATAGGAGCAAGGTTCTACTAAGTACTTTAAGATCAAAAAAAAGCAAAAGCATTTGAGTGAGCTTTGACACTCTAAAGGACAGAAATAATGTAAGTTTGGACACCTAAGAGAGCAAATGGGATGAGGCAAGACAAAAGAAATTAAAATTCCACAGGTAAGGAAGTATTTAAATGCTGCCAAAAGTTTTAATTTTTATGTAAGCAAGCCATATAGAATAATACATGTTCGTTGGTGTTTTTTTTTCCCTAGATTTATTTATTTTATGTGTGTGTTTTCCTCAGGTGCATGTCTGGTGCCTACAGACATCAGAAGGGGTAATTGGATGCCCCTGGAACTGCAGTAATGGACGATAGTGAATTGCTAGGTGGGTGCAAGGAACTGAACCTAGGTCCTCTACCAGAGTAAAAAATAACCAAGCCATCTTTCCAGCCCACATTGGTTGTTTTTTTTTTTTTTTAAGCCACTTTATCAACAGAACAAAAATTAAGTCTTTCTGTCACCTTGACCCCCGTCTCCCTTTTACCTCAGAGGTAACCAGCTGTAGATAATATTCTCTCAGACTATTGTTATATAGTGCACTTAGGAATGTGTATTCATGCCTACAATGCTTAATTTTCATAATCTCAATTTTAATTATTAAAAAATGTGAGCACACAGTGTGTGTTGGTTTGTGTGATGTGTTGTCCATTTAACTATATGTGTTAGGGATTTTCCTGTATCTGCTATATATACATCTCTTATAATTTATTACAAAATATGTGCAACTCAGAGTATAGGTTCTTTATAATGCAGTTAACCATTACCTTGCTGATAGATATTTGGGTTACTTTTTAGTTTCCAGTCCTGGTGGTAGAACGTGGCATCTTGTACACGGTAGACAAACAGCATACTGGGAGTTAAACATCTGCCTCGCCTTTCATTTTTCTTTCTCCATTTGAGACCAGGTTGCCCCAAGCTCATGATGTTACTACTACAACTTCCAAAATTCTGAGATTACAGGTCTTGCTTTCTAACTTTTAATGGTAAGACTATTGCAAACACTTTTTTTTTTTTTTTTTTTTTTTTTTTGACACAGGGTTTTACTATGTAGCCCTGACTGACCTGGAACTTGCTATGTAGACCAGACTACCCTCAAACTCACAGAGATCTACCTGTCTCTGACTCCTAAGAGCTGGGATTAGAGGGATATATCACCACCCCTAACAAATCCATTTTATTGTATAGGCATATCTGTGGTGTTTAGATTTCTAGCAGCATATATGTCTCAGGCATATCGACGCCTCCAGTTTTGGCTTCTGGATTTCTGTGGGGGAACTTAAGGCTAAACTTGTCTTTTCCAATCTGAGTCATGTATATAAGAACAGGCTAGGATGATTTTTATTTATTATCTGTGTGACAGGGCTGTGTAGGGCTTCCAGCATGTTCCGTAGAACAGGAGAGGGACAGTGTAGGAAGTTGTAGCATGTGTGGGGGTGGGTGGGTAGGAGTTTGCAATAATTTCATAGATGGAAGTAAAAGCTCTTGAGTTTTGCATGGAGCCTTCTTGTGGTTTGAGGCAGAGAGGTAATAGAGCTGTGGACGAGGGTCTGACTCAATGCCAGCAGACATTTGTATCCCAGCCTGGGATATAAATGGCTGAGGCTCATCTCTGAAAGCGACATGTGATGCATAGTCTCCCGTCTCCAATTCTGAGGAGATGAAGCCATAGCCTGTCAAGCTAAACATTTCCCTCTCATGTCTCTGCTTCAGCTCAAGCTTTAGGCCAATGATGGCGCTTCACTTAAACAAACAGAGCAGCTGCACATGTGTGCTTCTTGACTTACGAGGGTTTGCATCCTGATAAACCTGCTGTAACCTGAAATCACATTCAGCACACTTACCCTACCTTATATACCAGCTGAGCAATGCTGTATACTACAGAGTGTGGCCTGTTTCCCCTCTCAATTTCTTAAGAGCTTTGAGAGCTATGGCTTGCTGCCACTGGACAGCTGCAAAGAGGGTATTGTACCAGCTATCAGTAGCCCAGGAAATGTACAGATTCAAACCTCAAAGCATAGTTTCCATGGAATATGATTCAGTCTTGCAGCATTGTAAAGCTGGAATATCAGAGGTAAATCAGGGACCACTTATGGCTGTTGTTGTTTTTGGGTTTTTGTTTGTTTGGCTGGCTTTTCATTAAAGAAACTAATACCTGAAGTCATTTATTCCAGTAGTTTAAGGAACAAAGAGGGGCGCACACTAAAGAACAATATTTAAAGTGAGTGAGCAGTTCAAGAGAAGCCTCTGCGTGGCCAGCCTCCCTTCTCCCCTCTGCACAGCAGTTATTCTGCATCTTTCCTCATGTCTGAAGCCTTACAGCTTTAGTTCTCTCTGGCAGAGCATCAGCCCTCTCTGCTTCAGGCAGGCAATTTGTCGGGAAGGTTTGGCATGCTGGCTTGCCTCCCCTGCCTTTATTACTCCTTTCCTTCATCCACTCTGGCTTCAAAAGCCTCTAATTAGCTGCTTGCCTTAATTGCTCCAGTTAGGTCTTCACCTGGTTGCTGATTTTCCCACTGCTTAGGACTCAAAGAGGCTGCACCTTCTCAAGAGGGATTATCCATTTCCTGGAAATGCGTTCTCTCCTCTTCCCTCAAGTCTACTCTGTCTTGTCGCTTCCATCATGGTGGCGTGGGGATGGGGGCAGTAATTTTGTATGTCTGATTCTGAGCCTCATTGATTCTAAGTTTGAGAAAAGCAAGTTCCTATGTAGCACCCAGCGGAACACAGGCCCTCAGTGTGGGCCAGAATTGGTTGACTAGCTACTAGGCTGAGGACCTCAGCACTGAGCGTTGAACTCATTTCTGCCATCTATAAGGCCCCAGGTAATAGTAAACTGAAGCCCCATTCCTCTAATTTAAAATGGTATCTGTTTATTTTGTGTGTATGTGGAGGTCAGAGGATGATAAGTTACAGGAGTCCGTTCTTTCCTTTCACCGTGTGGGTGCCCAGGTTCGAACTCAGGTCATCAAGCTAATCAGCAAGCAGCCTTACCTATGGAGCCACCTTGCCTGTCTTGGTGCCCTTTTTCTTTACCAGACACCCTTGTTTGTCATGTACTTTAGCTTGTGAGCAGATAAGTCAAGTTAAGAAACCATGAGGACAGTGGCCTTTAGTTGTGAAACTGGTTTAGATCACAGCACAATTAACCTATGAAGACTAGGTGGAGATTCCTTGGGGTGACACTGCAGAATTAAACATGTAATTTGGACCTTCCCTAGGCTACCCACAGAAACAAAACTCATTATTTTAGAGAGAGATTTTTATGACTAATGAATTCGCTCTCTTAGCACACTTATAAGTAGCATTCTTTGTATTTGATGTTCTACTTATGAAAATATGTTGGCAACTAAAATCATCTCTCTTTTCAGCCATGAATAGCCCGAAGCAATCTGAGTCTTATGGGTGCCATTGTGAGGGTTAAATGGCCTTGTCACTCATGAATTGGATTGTGATAGAAACAGATATGTCTGCCGTGAAACTTTTGAGTATTTAGATATTAAATTTGAACTTGGGAGCTGACTAGGTCCAGGACTTTCCAAACCCCAAACCCCTGCAAATGGAGTCTGAGATGTATTAGCTGGAGCCCAGGCATCCCGGCCCAGCGGATGAGCAGTCCTTTAACACAGAAGTAGCTCCTTGGTCCACAGGGAGACTCCTCAGCTGGAAGAGAGTCGTCTGTCAGTCACATACAAACCATGGAAGACTCCTGTGGTCTTTTAAATATGATGATTTGTTTTACTTGAAATTATTCTTGCACCATTAAGTTCTTTTAAAATCCTCATATATTTTTAAATTTATTTAAAATTCAGATTCTCATTTTATCGCTGCTTTAATTAGGCATAACAGATTGAAATTAGGTATCATAGAATAACTTTGCATGTTGAGACTAACAATACTGCAATTTATTCCACATGATGTGATTCCCCCCTCCCATATCTGTCTGAGTCACTAAGCAAACATGAATATGCAAAGGACAAACGTTCATACTTCTGGGCTCTCAGATTCTGAAAAGAGAAAAAAAAAAGCAATCATTTATTTACAAGACTCACAAACTAATCCCAAGTGTAGAATTTTTTTTTTTTTAATCTCATAGCGGAATGGCAAATCTTGGTGTGCTATAGGCAAAGTACTCCATAACATAGCTGGTTCTCCTTAAAATAAATAAATAAGAAGGGAAATATGCCACAAACTATTTGCATATGATAATTTCATAAACCATTCCCCTTGGGAAATACGTGAGTGAAATTAATTCACAATCAGTAGGCACCCAGTGGGAATGTGTTCGTTAAAATAAATAATCCAAAATGAGTCTTGGGCTGTGAAGTTTGTTTACTGCCTTAACTGAAGTGTGTATCAAACACAGTGCATTCATGTTGGCTGTGGGCTGGAGGAGCCAGGCATCACTTGCGATTCTGCTCATTCTGCTGTGAATGCTTCTTGGCCAACGTTCCAAACCACAAGGAAGATTTGTCACCATGGTTGAATTCTTGAAAGCTACTTAGCTATTTGCTAATTAAAAAAACATACTTAGGACACATTTCCACAGACCAGGAGCAATGAGAATTCTTAAAGAAATAGTTTCTCCCCCAGTTCCCAGGCCTGCATGCTACTGCCCAGAGTACTTAGCTCTGTCCAGCCTCCTGCTGTAAGACTGTAGCACTGCAGAGGCCATTGTTATTTTAAAGGGTCCAGCCAAAGGACACATTGTACACTCGGCACAGTTCTGGACACCTCAGGTGTCAAAATGTTACAATTTTTGTTTGTTTGTTTGTTTGTTTTGTTTTTTTGAGACAGGGTTTCTCTTGTAGTCCTGGCTGGCCTCGAACTCACAATGATCCACCTGCCTCTGCCTCCTGAGTGCTGGGATCAAAGGCAAGCGCCACCACAAGATTTTCTGACTGAAGAAAGGACACAAAGGCTGAGGCACTGGCTCCACATGCATCATCCTTGAGAATGATACCGCAGTGCTGAGCAGGAGCTGTAAGGAGAAGAAGTTACCAGGTTATCCATGGCCCTTACTCACAAAAGGGCCAGATAATCTTATACTTCTAGTGCATTGTGAGATGAGAGAGTGGCAGCGCACACGTGGTGGACCTTACTCTTACCTGAGAGCAAGTCCTCACTGTCCCGAGTTTTGGCAAGTGCCAAACTGTTTATCAGTCATTTTCCCAAGGCATGTTTCTAAGGTCATTTGTTCAGGATTTTGGAGATGTGGGGGAAAGGGGTTACTTTAGGGGCTAACAAACTTTATTCAGGATAGTGAACATTGGGAGTTAGAAGAAAAAAGATGGCGACTACAACGTGTGTATGTGTCTAAGATTTCTCTTTAGTCATGGTCACTCTGTGTGCTGCCACTTGGTACAAACTTAATTATAAGTGTATTCTGTTTATTAAGCAGACTGTGCCTGGTGTTAGGCTGTGGAGAACTTGACAGACATGACTTTGCAAACGTCTTACAGATTTAAAGCAACAAAGCAGGATTTTAACTCATGTCTGACTGGTTTCCAGAAGCTGTTTATAACGCCGAGGTACTCCCCTTTTTTCTCCCTCTTCCCAGACTACACCTCTTGGCAGAAATATTTCTCTTGGCTGTCTCTTCCCCCATGAAGGCTACCCTCAGTGTCCATCCAAGCTAGAACCTCACATGTAAAAATGTGACTGCATAGAGGTTGTACTGAGACTGAAAAGCATGGGAATTTTAGAGCCAGGCAGATGGATAGATGGGCCGATCAGTGGATAGGTGATCATGGCCAGTTTCTTGGAGCAGAGTGTCCCAGGCATTGGGTGGCAGTGGTGGACATTGACAAAATATGCTACCTAATCAAATGCATAATCAGAGCAGATAAAAATTCACCCCTTCAAGGTATCAAGAGGGAAATACTGTGAACTGTGGGTGGTCCCATGTAGTGATACTAAGCTAGGTGAAATCAGCCTCCAGATTGTTAGTGATGGAGCTGGGAATGATCACTGAAAGAAGACACACAGACCCAGAAAGACAAGCACTGCACTCTGGCTCTTGTTTGTGGATCCTGGCTCCAAATCTCGGGATTTGAACACATAACCTGATGTAACGACAGAAGCTGGAAACGCTGAAGGAGACCATGACAGGGAGTGCTGGAGAAGGCACTCTAGAGAGAGAGACAATAAAACATAAGTCTGTGAAGGAAGAAATAGGAAATGAGGGGGTAATACAGGGGGCGAGGGAGGAAGGAGCTATCAGTAACACCAACAATGCTTGGCAAAGGTATAGGAGAACATTATTTAATAAGCTCATTTAAAACACATTTTGTAAAAAAAAAAAAAAAAAAAAACACATTTTGTTTGTGTGTGTGTGTGTGTGTGTGTGTGCGTGTGTGTGTAGTTTATGCCTATGGGGTAATAATGCCCCACTAAAAGAGACATAGACTGTCTAACAAAAACTCAGTGCTAGACATGGGAAATCACACTTCTAGTTCTTCATCAGAGGAATCCAAGAGTTTCACAAAATAATATGGTTCTGTTTCTGAAGACCCCCCACACACACACATTTTGGGCATCAGTCTTGGAGGAAAAGAGATGGAACTGACCTGGAAACATCCCTGAGGATTGGCCCATATAAAATCAGAATGTGCTGTGCAAGCTACCAAGAGAGAAAAGCAACCAAGTGAATGGCCATGACAACCAGGCCAGCAAGAACTCTCCACCAGCGCAATAGTGGTGCTTTTGTCTTGGTGGTAACCAAAAGCCAATTGTACTGAAGACCAGTTAACTAGGAGGGAATTCGTGTCTCGTACTACAAACCCAGTCAAGTACCCACGCCAGAGAAGAAAGGCAAAGGCTCTAAAAGAAAGCCTGCTACTACCATTTTTCTAAACCAATATAATATCTAACTGTACTCAAGTTTCTGCAACTGCCTTTATTATAAGTTGGTCAGCAACACACATCATTTGTAAGCTGAGACTAGCTTTCTACAATGGTACCCTTTCTTAATGAGAAAGTCTGAAGGGGGAACCAGCTCCCTATGATGCAATACTCCAGTTTGTCTTTCTTTCTTTCTTTCTTTCTTTCTTTCTTTCTTTCTTTCTTTCTTTCTTTCTTTCTTT
>OU015744.1:110549898-110579767 GCA_907169655.1 Acomys percivali
AGAGAGAGAGAGAGAGAGAGAGAGAGAGAGAGAGAGAGAGAGAGAGTCAGGGGTTCAAAATAACAGACATGGGGTTGTCTAACATTTTCTTTTTTTATTTTTTAGTTATCTCTACTCTAATAATCAAAAGTTAGACCTATGCTATGACACATTATGTACACAGTAAATAAAAGCAAAGCTGGCCACAGAACAGTGGCGGGCAGGATTCTATAGTCTCAGATGAGAACCCAGAGAAGAGCAGCCTGCTGATAGCAGAAAGGAATTACAGATTGCATTTAGAACAAAGGCCTCTCTGAAATAGCAAGACTCCTTCTCTTTAACTCTGGGGACGTAAATTAAGGCTTCCTTGGAGCAGTGTTGCACTTGCGAGAGGACTGGCTGCTCTGAAGCCACACCTTGGTTACTTCCCAGCATTAATTACTGTGAAAGATCTTTGTCAGATACTTGTTCAAGGAGAGAGATAGGAGATTACACTTTTCTTGTATTCCACAGGAGGGGCAGATCTATCCTGGGGTGGTGGATCTTCTATAGACTTGGCACAATCTTTCAGGCAACCTGTAGCACTGCTGAGTGGCCAGGGCAAGTGTGTCTGAGATTCACAGGCAACAGCTTTCTAGTTTCAGGAATGGGATGGTAGGTCCGGAGAGTTTGGTCATTTTCTCTCAATCTTTCTCTCTCCTTCTCGCCACACTTACAAACTTCTAGTTGCTTTTAGTGGCAAAAACGTTTTATTTTTTATTCAATAAATGTGGCCAAAATGTTCTCAACCCATTACAGAATTTATATAGAGAAGTAGCCCTACTCAAAAACATCTCTTCTTCCTGGTCCCCAGTGTAGGTAAGTGCACACAAGAGTCCTTAAGATGCTGCGGCACAGATGCAAGCCTGTACTTGGAACAAATCCCAGCTTTGAAGAAATGAGGGGAAAAAATACTACAAAAGAAAGCAACTTCAAGTTTCTCAGCAGATTTTTATTTTAAAAATTGCCTGAAGAGGACAAATCTACTCTCAATGATAAGAGACTTCCCTTTAAATTGCAGCCCTGTAATGAACATCCCTGTAATGGGGAGAGATGCTTTTAAAAATATTCTGCCAACTATGTATCTGTAAAATGGGCATCAGTAAACATTTGACCACTTTAGATAATTGTTATGTGGACTGAATAGAGAGCACTGTGCAGGAAATATGAGAGTAAGACACCAACACAGAAATTACCTAGGACAAACCACACATGAGCTGCCTATGACCTGTTATATCTAAATACTAGATGAAAGTGGTGAAAAAGGAAAACCAATGATTCTCCCATGGCAGTTAGACAAACCCTTCAACAATATATTGTTCTACAAGGAGCACTGACTCCTTAACATAAATCAGTAAGTAAACACTTTTCCGTCTGAAACAGTGGTGCAAGCCTAGAACCCCAGCACTCTTAGGCAGAAAGACCACAAGTTCAAAGCCAGTCTGGATCCATAGTGAGATCCTCCTTCAAAAATAAGAAAATTAGTCAAATAAATCCATGAGAGGCCTTCGAACATTCTGGGTCATGTTTGAAATTAGTCTTCAAAATTCTTGAAACCTGCAGCTCTTTTTCTGTGTTACCGACCATCTAGCAAAACAACTTCATTCCTGTGTCCTATAATTCTGATATTTGACCAACCTTGCAGATACTTCAAAGAACAAATCCTGCACTTATGATTCAAGGTGCTGGTCCTCAGGAGCAAAGCCCTCTGAGGCCAGGGGACATGACTTTATCCCCTCAGTGATGAACAATCTCCAGGCAGGCTGCCCTGAGGAACGAGACATGCTTGGGGTAAAACAGCTTTCCCTGTGGAGGAAAATGTAGACTGCAGATGCAGTGTGACCCCTGGCATCTGAATCTCAGCATATGGCTCATAGTGTCAGCTAGTTTCTGAAAGTTAGATTTCTGTTCAGTAGAACTTTATGTTAGTCTACACTAGCAGGTTGTTTGCCTTAAAGATTTGTACTTTCATCAGCACTGTAGAAGATTGGGTATTTCCCAATTACTCATCAGCCCTTAGTATTAGCCCTTTTTCAAATACTGACAATTATGTAAAATTGTTATTTGAAGGTGCACATATATGGATATGTATTTATGTAAGTAGTGATATTATATACAATATATACATAAGAGAATATACTATATGCATGTTTTTTAGTCATCGTTTTGTTGCATTTGTTTCTTTGTATGTAGTGTAGAACGTATCTTCCTCCGCCTCCTTTGCAGTCAGGCATGATGGTGTGACTATGCTTAGAACAAGGGATTATGAGCTGGAATGTCTTTGCTGTGCATATTCACCTTTTGATCTCCCTCTCTTGGGTAGACAGAAGACAGGGGTTGTGGTGGATCTGTAAGACAGAAGGAGCACTGGTCCCTCTGGCATCATGTGGAGAGCTGGCTGGTCATGAACACCCACTGTGGACTATTCAGGGTTTAGACAAATCTCTATCGTGTTTGAGTTACTGTACATTTTAGGAAGCATTGCTTTTGCTATGAAGTCCAACCTAATATGGATGTATTGTCTAATGTTTCTTGGGCTACCATTTGTATCTTACCATATATCTGTGGTGTCTAGGAAAGGACAAAGGAGTTTGATGCCATAGAAGCCAAAGGAAATTAATGTTTTTGAGAACCATGGTGTGACAGGCCATGTATCATTCTGTCAGAGCCCACTGAAGGAGACCCCCAAACCTGGTTGATGCATGGTATTAGGCAAAGATTCCTCTTGGAGCCGGATTGCACAAGTATTAAGAATGTCTCCTGTGGTAATGGCATCTTGCCTGGAAGATAAATGTGTGCTAAATCTCTATATTCTACCAAAGAATGGGTCAAGTTGGAAAATGTCTGCCCATTTACCACCTTAAATATGACTCAGCCTGGGAAATTTAAGCCACGCATCTCTGTAACCTGGCAATCAGGGTGATTATGGCTGAGCTGAGATCACCTAAAGAAACGTTCTATTGGACACCATTACATTTAGAGAGCTCCAATGGCTTCCACACCTGAGCTCAGGGCAGTTCTCTCAAGGGCAGAGCTTTAAGAACCAAGGATTGGCCTCCTGCTCCCTATGATCAGAGACATACCAACCTTCCAGTTTTCACCACAGCTATTATTCTTCCTTGTATTTCTTGGTGAGTCTATAAAAATGAGTTCTATGGACAGAACATTCTGGATGCTGGAATCACAGAGCAGAAATAAATTATCTGATTTGTAACAAACAACATGGCAACATCCAATTGCACAATCCAGGCTAAGAGATGAAAGAAGAGGAAATGGATTTCAATTAATCCATTAAATCAAAGAGCCATGGAAATGCTTTGCCCATCACAAAGTAAAAGGTGCAAAGCTATTCAGATACACTGAAAGACATCAATACATGTGCTCATTAAAAGTATATAGTGCTGGATTTAAATAACCTGGAACTGAAGGTGACTTTTCTAATTACCTATGACATGTGAAGTCAATTGTCCCTAATACATTCAGAATGACACATTACGAATGAATAGATATTACAGCTTTCTGCTCTGTTGCTCATAGAAACATCTGATGAAGGACCAGCCATTGGATATGTCACTTTATGAAACAGGAAAAGAAAAGAAAAGAATGAAAAGATGACGAGAGGAGAAGACAGAGTCGCTCTTGCCCCTCACACTTCTAGTAGTTTTGATCATGGTAGAATTCTTTGAATAAGATTTTATGTTTTAAAATAAAAAAAAATATGTAGCAAGTTTAAGCTACAGAATTCAAAACCTTCAATCTTACTCAATTCAAAATGCTTATTAGTTCCTGGCAATTAAACACCATACATGCAACCCACTTAAAAGTCATTTATCTCTAGTTTCTTCCTATGAGCCTATTTAGAAAACCATATAGAATATAAGCGTAAGACTAAAAGCAGTCTGTTGTCTTACTGTTGTCTACTTCCTGTATGCCATTAAAAATTAAAAACATAGATTTTCAAGATGAATTTTACAAATTATTACTATTAATATTAACAAATAAATTAGGGGGATACCCACATTTTGAACAGCCAAAGTTCTCCAGAACTCTATGCCATTCACATATTCCTTAATATTTTAGATGGATTTCATGCAAAATTGGTTTGTTTTTGTGTATATACCCCAAACCTGAACACACCATCATATTTCTTTGAGTATCTTGAACTTGAAAAATTATAATGTTATCAATATTTCTAGATTTGATGATTATCCTACACGTTTTGGTTAAACTTTTTGTACTGAGCCAAACGTGGAAAGTGAAGCCACACTCGGCTGTTGACGCTGGTTCTGACAAATATAGATGATAGTAAGTACCTTGCTTGATGTTTGAAAGCCATAGAGTCTCTTCTCTTCCTTTCTTAGAGAGACTGCCACTTTCTGCTTTGTAGTCTGTGATTCCTGGGGTATTTTCTTTTTCTCTGGATATATTAGCTCTTTCAGAAAACACCACATCTCACACTTTCCTGGATCTTCAGGAACCTAGAGTATCATCTACTTTAAAATAATTTTTGGTGAATAAATGACCTCAAAGAGGTCGCAAGGATACTGTATTTCGCTTTTTAAAAAGTTAACAAAATGAAACTTGGTTTTATAGGAAAATAATTTCTAATGATTGATCTAGCAGAAATATTAAAAATAGGTCTACTAGTCCTTTCAAATTGCACTAAGAGCAATGGGGAACAACTAGGCCCTGTAAGCTTTGACATAGAGGAATAGAGTTCTCATAGGACTGCAAGAGACTTAGCAAATGAAGTTTTGTTTTGTTTTGTTTTGTTTTGTTTTCTCACACCCAGATTGCTCTTCAAAGAAAATCACAGGCACACTTGTAGGAAGAGCTGCTAAGAACATGTGTTACTCTCCTGAAATTCTGTGCTAAGATATAACTAGAATTATATACACATATACTAAAGTGCAAATATTTTAATATATATATCTGTAATTTAGCATGAATGACTAGTATTTTTTACTCTCATTGGGTTCAGAAAGTATCTGTCTATGTCTACCTTCACATTCAACTCTATGAACCTTCTTCTTCTTCCACATCCCACATCTTCTCACATTCCTGTATACACTCAAGGGTCCTGGAAATAGTGCAACTAGTTCACCAGTGATGGAAATCACTAACCAGAGAGAAAAGTCTGAAGTCTTACCCTCCTCGTGCTCTCATGTACTCATTTAATGACCTTTTCCAAGGCTAGGGGTTTTAGGGGCACGTACTACAGCAAATTTTCTTTTTAGATTTTCATACACACGTAGATCATTGAGTGGCACCCAAAGTAGACAGATGTTCCTATATTATACAATACTCTATTCAGTAACAAATTATACTATGGCAAAGCTTTGACTTGTCTTTCAAAAAGCCTCTGGGATTCTTTCTATGTGATTGGGGAATTGTGCCAGTGGCTGCTATTCGTTAGCTGTAAGAACAACCATGTGACTCTAGAGCAGAGCCCGGAGGAAGATAATGACTACCCGTATCTGTGTGTCCTTCTTGTAAAGATCAGCCCAAAGCCTCATGGAATTTCAGGTCTTAATAGAACTCTGAAGGTTACAGTCACCTTTAACTCAGACTTAAATAATCCAATTTTCACATCACAGTCGCATCTATCAAATATTGAAAGACATCATTCTGTCATCTCTTTGCTCCTTAGAAAACCCCTTAACTCAGATTAAGCTAAAATCAAGTTAAAATGTGCCCCCTCCGTGTGATATATAGTTCTTTTAAATGTGCTTTGTTTTCCATTATGCTCAGTGCATATATGTGAGTGTGTGTTCATGGTGCGTATGTGCGTGCATGTGTGTTTGTGTAATTTTCTCCTACCCCCACACAGTAGTTTCTAAACCTTCTCATCTGTGGATTTCTGTACTGGGGAAGTGTGATTCAGGTTAACTCTGGGAAGAAGTTAGATAAATGTTAGCATCCTCCCTTCTCCTTTACCACACATTCATTCTAGTCAGAGATCTGGAGAGCCTGAATTGCCCCACACTTGGGACTGAGCATAATAGCCACACAGGTGAGCAAAATATACAAGGTCTGACTTGAAGGAACTGTTGCCAGATCTGAGCAGTCTGCCAATACAAAGCAAGAGGAAGCCACAACGGTGGAGTTGTGTGTATTAGATGTAGCAAGTAGTAAAAAAAAAAAAAAAGCAGGCCTTGAGGTCAGATAGATCTGGATTTGAATGCTAGCTCTATAAGTTCTTATCTATAAAAAAATAGATGATAGATAAATAGATAGATGATACGATTTAAACGTCAATATTTTAATATGTAAAACAAGAATAAGAGAACATTTATCTCTTGAGATTTTTATTGTAACTAGTGTGCTTACAATTCATTATTTTCCAACCTTTTCCCGAGTAATTCGTGCCATGAAGAAAAATATAACCAGATTAATTGGAAAAGTAAATAGAACTTAGCACACCACGTAGGCTTTCTATTTGATTACAGGACATTTTGAGCTTTGAGCATGCTAAGATGTTTTGGGAGTGTCCAAAGACAATGCTGTTTCAATGTTCCCCAAATTCCTTTGACCACCAAACTCTCTTTGGGTAGCACACCAAACAATAGCTCATGCTCTCTTTGAAAGTGATGTGAGAAGGACTGTCCTAGCGGGATCTTTAGGCTTGCTGCTTTGTCCCATGGGCATGTCTGAAAGTGATACTGTCCCTGTGGGCTCTAGGAATGGCTCATGCAGAAAAATTTACTCCAGACAAACACAAAGACGATAAATTCTTTCCCCTGCCTTCAAGCAGGAAAATGGACTAAGAAAGGAAATAAAAGCTTAGGTGTGGAATATTCTGTTTGTTTCTGAGGTTTAGGTGCCCTTCTTGGGATTGGAATATGAAAAGATTACTATAACAAATTATCATGAGAAAGAAGGAAAACCTGAGGGTGTCATTTAGTAGTAGGACTGAGTCAAGCATGTACTCTTTTATGAAATTAAACATTTCTGTTTATATGATGGAAAAATCTATACCGATTCATTAAAGCCCTAGCAAGTTCATAAGAAAAACTTTATAGAGACCTTGGGGAAAACTCAACAGGGGGGAATTTCCTGTTGGGGGCAGGAGGCGGAGTGAGAGAGTTTCCTCTTTATTGGGGTTTGCTTTGTTAATTGGTGTTTGAAGAAATCCCATTTCTTTCATAGTTGAAGTGAAGCAGAATTAATGTTAATTAAAAAATCATGTTAGTTCTCCCAGAGCACATTTGAGCTCCTATCTAAGAAAAGGCTCGTTTCAAACGCCTTCATGATGGTGGCTTTGTTTGTGTGGGGACTGACAGAGAGTAGAGTTCCACTAAGGCAAGAGAGAGAAGTATGGCTGATTTCTTAGAAAAAAAGATGTGTTTCAAGAGACATTCAAACTAAAAAGTACCTTATAGAATCCAAATTGCTTTGTATCCCAAAGAGTCAAGTTCAGACCCATAACCTAAGATGCTGTGTGGACTGTGTGAGTGGGTTATGGACAAAGTGTGTCTGAATGCCACTCTTCTAAAGCGTGCACAGTTTTAAAACTACACTTGAAGCCGACTGTGATTTCCTGTACCTGTATAAATTTATACTGGAGTCCTTCCATTTAATATTCTTTAAGGACTATTTTATTCCATACACAGAGGATTTCAACAAATAGAAACATTGCTGTCAAATCCCTGAGGTCTATGCGCTCCTTTGAGTATAATTAATTTTGATGGCCCACTATACCCAAACAACTACCTCAGTACTCGGGGAAAATGGAAATGCTGCATATACTGTTTCTGCAAATCCTGGAGCCCTCTGATTATTTTTAAAGGTATGAGTTACATATGATAGAATAAGAATGTCTAAAATTAACTTACATTTAGGTAGAAGCAAACTGCCAGTAACAAATTCCAAAACTTGACTTTCAAATTCGGTGAAAATTTGATCATTTATTTAGGTATTACTCATTTCTCCCTAAAATGCCTGAAGTGGTGGCTTATTAGCCAAGATTGAATATAAAATAGGTTTGAGCATATAAACTCAGGCGCTGGAAACATGATAAACAGTACAAGGTGAGTACAAGCCTGTGCATCTCAAAGGCCGCTACTGTTCTTTCTGGATGAGCATCCATTTTCAACCTTAGTTTCCTGAAAGGCCAGAATTAATCATGGAACATATTGAATTATTCTCATTAGAAGTGAAGAAACATACCTACAAATTCTTCTTTGAGAACATTTAGTTTCTTTTTTTCTTTTTAACAGAGTCTTACAAAGCCCAGACAGGCCTTGAACTCACTATGAAACAAAAGGCCTTGAATTCCCGATACTCTTCCTCTGCCTCCTGAGTGTTGAGACCATAGGCACCAACCACCATGACCAGTGAAAGCATTTTTCCCCCTAGTACCAAATTGTAAAGGAGAAATAAACTCTTTTCATGAGGTTTTCTTTTGGCATATTACTTAGCTCTTGGAAACTGTGTATGTATTCAGAACACATATATCCTCTACAGAAACAACAACTGATTAGTAGTTCCCAGTGTTTTGTCATGTCCACAGTGGGGACACTAATAACATATTCTTTTTCTTCTTTCTTTATTTTGGGTTTTGTTTTTCAAGAGAGGGTTTCTCTGTGTAGCTCTGGCCGTCCCGGACTCACTTTGTAGACCAGGCTGGACTCGAACTCACAGCGATCCTCCTGCCTCTGCCTCCTGAGTGCCAGGGGCACATTCTTAATATGTGGTGTGAGAGTTAAATGAGTTAATGTACACAAAATGCTTATCAGAGACCCTTAAGCCAGAGTAAAAGTCCAACAAAAGTTATCTAGGAGAAAAGTGAGAACAGACATGACACAACTACTGAAGTTTACCAAGACATCTTAGCGATGGCTCCTTTGTCCTCTTTGCTCCCCTCCTGGGTTTGGACTGATTTTATGTTATATAAAAGTGGGCTACTGATGGTACAGGGTGACTAACAAGTGTCAACAGCTCTTAAACCCAACAAGGTATAGTAATTGTCTGCACCAAGTCAATTCTGGGGGGTCAACGTAGCTACTTTGCGTCCAAGGTGAGTGGGAAAACAAAGGTGCTTTTGGGTCCTACAGTCACTATGAGTGGAACACCCTTAGAAACTGTGCATGCACAAGGCTTGCTTCAAGACTTTAACATCATGTTTAGTTTTATAGGATCTTGCACAAAGGACTGTGCACATCGGCAAGGTTTTGACCAGTCCTGCACAAGGTACAGTGGAGAGTGCTTACTTGGCCAAACACACATGCAGTTTTCATGACACAGCCTTAGTCTGTTGCTGATCTAACTCTACTTCACAGTTTCTTTTACTGCTGCGATTGGAAGGGGAAGACTCGTCCAGTAGACCTCAGCATGAGGAACAGAATGTCCTTTCTTGGTAAGCCAAGTCCTAGCGCTTCTGAAAATCTGAAAGAATTTTACCTCTACCTAATTTCTTCACCAGGATCTGCAGTTGAATCTTTCTAGTAAAACTGAGTATTTTGATGCACTGTTAAAAAAAAAATTGTCTAATTAACTCAGTTTCAACTTTCTTGTAATTCCCCCATCATACATCTTTGAAGAACAGAAAAATACAGTAGAAAAAGATGTACTTGGCAGCTGAGATCATATTGGAATCATGTTATGCTCCAGTTCACTGAACATCTGGATATCCACCAAACATCTGGATGTTTCACTTACTGGATGTTGAATGTGCTGCTGGCTCACCTTCTCCTGGTTTCACTTTAAGATTCTATGCAGCTTAAGCTCGCAGAACCAAGAGCTTCACAGTCTTAAGCTGTATATCTGGTATAATAGGAGTGGGAAAAACTGGGCAGAGAATGGAGAAAGGATTTCAAGGATTTCCTGGGATCTTATCAGATCCTTAGACTCCTTTACAGTTATTGTGGAATCTGTGAGACAGTTATACAGAGTTGGACTATTAATGCTGTGTGTCTTTGCTCAGTAACTTCTTTCCTAAACCTATCCTGCACAAAGTCACAAAAACACATAAGGAGACAGAGGCAAGATACAGCACCCTGATATGGTACTGAAGATCTGTTACTAAGGCACAAGAAGCCACTGCAACAGGATACACCAGAGAGAGGAGGGTGTCATACTTATCTTTGGTTGCCAGCTTGACACACTTGGGAAAAGGAAACCTCAATTGAGCTGAACTACCTCCATCAGATTGGCCTGTGAACACGTCTGTAGGACAACTATTTGTCATTATTACTAATTATTATTGTTATATTATTGCTAATTGATGAAGGAAAGCCTAGCCCACTATAAAGATATCTTGAGGTGGGCGCTTCAGGGCTGTATAAGAACAGCAGCTGAACACGTGCTTGAGAACAAGTCAGTAAGGAGCTTGCTCTCCCATGAACTCTGTTTTAGTTTTTTTTTTTTAATTTATGCACTTTACACCCTGATTATAGCCCCTATCTTGTCTCCTCCACATCTTCTCTTCCTGCTCTCTTCTCCTTCCCTTAGTCCTCAGAAAGGGGGAGCCTTCCTCCTCTAGCAGCCAATCAGGTTTTATCAGGACTGCCTGCATCCTCTTTCTCTGTGCCCTGGCAAGGATGCCAACCAGGGGGAAATGATCAACAAGTGGGCAACAGAGTCCATGTCGGAGACATCTGCTTTAGTTCTTGATTCCAGGTCCCTACCTTGACGTCCCTCAGTGATAGAGTAAGACCTGGGTGTTGTCAGATGAAATAAAATACTTTTTCCCACAAGTTGGTTTTCGTCAGGGTTTTATTAGAGTCACAGAAAAGCAAAGTAAACCTGGGAGTCAGAGCCAGATTGTGGGGAGTCCTAGTAGTCAACTCACAAATGACTGGAGACTAAAGAAGGTCACCAAAGGGCTTTAATCAGGGGGCTAACCCAAGGACACTTTATTTCCTTTCTTTTAACCAAAACAGCTAACAATCTTATTTTCACAATTCACAGTACAACTAAAAACTGCACTTTTTAAATCCTGTTCTCCCATCCAAAACTATTCTCTTTGCTAGGAAGAAAAGTCTTCCTGGCTTCCACAGCTAAGAAATACACAGGCCCAGCACTGTGATCCTCCGGTGAAACAGAATAAGTAATAAAAATCAAATAAAGAGGCCTTCTGCTTTTCTTTGTCCGGCAAGGCATCAGCAAGGGGAGAGAGAGCGGTCTCATCTTTGGAGGCATCATGGGCTTGTGGCCTCCTATAGGTGGCCTAATTCCAGGAGCAGGTCCCTCCAGCATCATCTCAGAAGGAGGGCAGCACATGTAGAATGCAGGCATCATATCAGGGTGAGGAGGACCCAGGAGAGTAGGGAGAAGTGGAATCATGGCCCCTGGAGAAGGAGGAGCAGAGAATGGAGCTGGAGATATCTTTCATTTTTATTTTTATTTATTTTTATTTTTAGTCAATTTTTATTAAATATTTTTATTTTTTACATATACATTTATATTATTACACATATATGCAATAAACAACCTACAGCAAGAAGAACCATGAAACAATCAAGAATTATATAAAGGTTACTTTCTTAGGGTTTTGGCTATTTGTATTTGGCAGCCTTGAAGAAAACATCTTTCCTATCTTGGTGCATCTAAAATTCTGAATGTAAATCAATATCTATCATATCTTATCATTATCATCTTAAAACATCTATCTAGACATAAAAAAATCTTAAACCCTAGACGACTAAGCTTAATTGTAAAACTAAACTATCTGGTCTTCAACCCCATCAGAGACTTGAGAAGGAATAAAATTAATTACCTTAGTAGACAGGGGGTGCAGGCTAGCAGCTTCCAAAATGAGAAGATGACAGAGACAGTTTGTTACCTGACCAGTCACCCAAAACTCTCTATAATGTTGGAGCATCTTATTCAGCCTTCTGGCCCAATATATCTGACAGATATATTTGTGAGGCAGGAACTACTGAGGACTTTCTTACCCTGTCTTGGCAGAGTTTGTCCATAGACTGTGCCTGCTTCCAACCTTGCCCCTTTTTAGGCAGAATTCTGTCTGAGGTAGAAATGAGGACATTTTGTCCAGTGGCTTGTTTAGAGTAACAGTAATAAAAACAGCATGGTACTGGCAAAGAAATAGGCTGGTTGACCAATGGAATCAAATTGAAGACCCAGAAATAAACCCACATACCTATGGAACTTGATTTTTGACAAAGAAGCCAAAGCCACACAATGGAAAAAGATGGCATCTTCAACAAATGGTGCTGGTCTAACTGGATGGCTACATGTAGAAAAATGCAAATTGATCCATATCTATTGCCCTGCACAAAACTGAAGTCCAAATGGATTAAAGAGCTCAACATAAAACCAGACACTAAATCTATTTGAAGAAAAAGTGAGGAAGAACCTTGAGCTCGTTGGCACAGGAGACAACTTCCTGAACAGAACACCAACAGCCTAGGCCCTAAGATCAACCATTGATAAATGGGACCTCATAAAACTGAAAAGCTTTTGTAAGGTGAAGGTCACTGTCAACAGAACAAATCGATAGCCTACAGACTAGGAAAAAATCTTCATCAACCCAACATCTGACAAAGAGTTTATAGCCAAAATATATAAAGAGCACAAGAAATTAAACAACACCAAACCAAGTAACTCAATTGCAAATGGGATACAGAGCTACACAGAGAATTCTCGACAGAGTTATCTTTCTTTGATGAACTGCAGCAGTTCTGTTGTCAGTCAGGTTCTGGGTCTGCTCTTCTGTGCATTTCTGGTAGTGGTCTTTCACTTTCTCTTTGTGTTTCCTTTCACTGTTGTGTGTCTTTCTCATGGATGGGTAAGATACACAGTGCAGTAGCCACAATAAAACTTAAGCACGTTGCTCTGCAGGACAATGGCTACCTGGTTCTGCACCACTAGGAAATGACATTTGTATTTTTAAAGGGCTATAATATAAGACAACATGGAATGAACTGGGAATGTAGGAGACTAGAGGCAGGAGGCTGAGTCGGGATGCCATGCAGAATCCCAGGCAGAAGTGGTTGAGCCTGAGGTAGTACAAGGGTCAGATGGATAACAAAAAAAAGGGTACACTTGGGATGCATTTAAAAATGGAGCAAGGGTAAGTTGGTGAGAGGTTGGATGTGAAATTACCCTTGACGTTGGAACAAAAGTAGATATATAATTTCTAAAACAAAGTACCTTCCAGAGAGGCTGGGCTGTCAGAAGCTGGGCATATAATTACCTGGTACCATGCTCTCTTCTGTATGACCTAGTCAGCATCTTGGGAGGCCCATCAAAGACCCCATATCACCTGTTTACCATCTTATAGAAGTTTCCAACTTGGCTGCATACTGAGGGGAAAGTATTTTAATGCTGGAACTTGGGCTCCTTCCCTTCTTTAGAAAAGGCCTAGATGTTCTCAGAGACTCTAAATGCAGACACTTGTGCAATTTAGACACTTGCCATCTGTCAGTCCTGAAGGAGGACATCTTAACCCTCAGAATCCAGAAAAGATAGTGGAGTTTAGACTCTTCTTTGTAGAGGTTCCCCCCCCCCATGACCCATTTTCTTACCTGACTTTGATTTGACAGTGACTAGCAGGGTTTTCCTGGTGATAAAAAGGATGGGACATGAGAGGACTGTAGTACCAGGGACACAGGCTGTCAAAGCCAGCATCTCAGTAGACTGATAAAAATGGCAATCACACAGTTGAACATCATCTTTGGACAGCAAGCTACATGCAGTTCTGGGAGCTACCCTAACAAAGTACTGCAGTCTCATTGGCCTGGAGCATAGGCAGGTAAATTTGTTCTCTTGCAGTTCTGTAAGGCCAGAGAAGCAAAGCCAAGTTCCTAGAAGTGCAGAGCTTCTTCAGCAGGCAGGGAAAGGGTCTGTCTTTGCTTCTCTCTAGATCTTGTCATTGGTTAATAATTCCTTCTGCTCCCAGCCTAACTGCAGCATGATTCCCAGCTTCTGCTACATCTTTCTGTGAGCTGTTCTTCTGGGTTTATCTGTGTGTCCAAGTTTCACTGTTTTTATAAGGATGCTTTATAAACCCTGCTAATCTGTTATGATAGCATCTTAAATTGGTGGAGCCAGCAGAAAGCTTATTAGGACACCTTCAAGTTCCTTGGGAATGGGACTTGATTGTATATTCTGGGGGACATGATTCAACTCAACAACACAAGGATTACCTGTGTTACCTCATGTGAGGATAAATACATCTTGCCTGTAACTAAACCCACGTGGACTTGTTTGTTTAAGGTACTCAACCAATTCCCTAGTCTAACTTTTGACCTCGCCTTCCCATCCTCCTTCCTTGACATCTTCATATCTCAGATTAACAGAGCCACAGGATTTTAGAAGTAGAAATAATCTCACAGAGGATGCCTTCTGTATATTCATAGAACATTCATTTATAAATGAAGAGAGGTCCATGGCTCTTTGCATCTTTGACTGTCTAGTCCAAAATGAAATTTCTTTGCTTGTATGTCAGTGCATATGTGCGTGTAAAGTGTGTGTGCACAGAAGGATTTCCGGTCACTTGCTCCACCACTGTCTGCCTTCTGTCTTCCAGTCAGAGTCTCTTACTGAATCTGAAACATGGCTGGTGGTCATCAGACCCCTCCATAGCCTTGAAGTTACAGGCATGTAGCCATGGCCAGCTCTTTACATGAGTGCTGAGGAACTGAACGAAGGTCATGCTTGAGTAGCAAGTATTCATAGTCCTGAGCCATCTCCTAAAACAAAAAAATCTCCAACTTAAAAAAATCGTTTTAAAAATGTTTTAATCTTGACAGTGTCTCCAGCCTTACAGAAGCTTCTCAGCCTCATGAGGTCCCATTTATTAATTGTTGACATTAAGGCCTGGGCTGTTGGTGTTCTGTTCAGGAAGTTGTCTCCCATGCCAATATGTTCCAGGCTCTTCCCCATTTTTTCTTCTAAGTGACTTAGTGTCTCTGGTTTTATGTTGAGGTCTTTAATCCACTTGGATTTGAGTTTTGTGCAAGGTGACAAATATGGGTCCAGTTGCGTTTTTTTACACATAGACCTCCAGTTAGACCAGCACCATTTGTTGAAGATGCTATCCTTTTTCCATTGAATGGATTTGGCTTCTTTGTCAAAAATCAAGTGACCCTATGTGTGTGGATTCATATCTGGGTCTTCAATTCGATTCCACTGATCAACCAGCCTGTTGCTGTGCCAGTACCATGCTGTTTTAATTACTATTGCTTTATAGTACAGTTTGAGATCAGGTATGGAGATTCCTCCGGAGTCAGAACATTCTCCACAGTTGAGTGGAGAGTGGGATATGAATTTCTCACGTACTCTGGTGCCTCACATTTGACCATGTCCCCTGGAGGGAGAGACCTAGTGGCACTCAGAGGAAGGACAGCAGGTTACTAAGAAGAGACTTGATACCCTATGAGCATATACAGGGGGAGGTAATCCCCCTCAGGAACAGTCATAGGGGAGGGGAATAGGGGAAAATGGGAGGGAGGGAAGAATGGGAAAATACAAGGGATGGGATAACCATTGAGATGTAACAAGAATAATTTAATAAAATAAAAACATAATAAATAAATAAATAAAAATATTTTAATCTTGTGAAATCAAAATATAATTATAGTTTCTCCTCTCCTTTTCTTCCTTCAGTCTCTCCATGTACCTAACAAACTCTCTCTCTCTCTCTCTCTCTCTCTCTCTCTCTCTCTCTCTTCTCTCTCTCTCTTCTCTCTCTCTCTCTTCACACACACACACACACACACACACACACACAGAGTTCTGAATATAAATACAACCTGCTCAGTTCATATAGTATTCTTGGATGTATATTACCTCAGGGATGACGACTGGTTTTGATAACCAATTAGAGGGCTCTTCTCTGGGAAAGACTGTTCCTCCTGCTTTTGGCACTCCTTGGTTGCCTTCAGTTATCTGTCTAGGGATGGGGTCCCATGAGAAGAAATCTCCAACTTTATTCTTGCTTTTCCTTTAGCTGGAGCATAGCAGCTGTCCCTGTGATGAGGCCCAGTTACTTTGCCAGCCCATCTCTTCTGCTTTACCCTCTAACTACCCAACCCCCTTCAATCACAATTAGGGATTTTGATACATACGCTTTACACCAAAAAACTAGTATTACTTGTTACACTTATTGGAGAGAAGTACTAAACCCCAAAGTCGAATGTCTTAGAACTGCTTAGACTTTGGCCTGACTTCCATTTCCCACAATCAATTTAAAAGAAAAAAAATAGCCAAAGACAAAAGATAAATCAGACTCCCATTCCTACTGAGAGACTATGTTCAACTTATTTTTCCACACGTTTGTTAAAATGTGGCTCCCTTCCATGATTTGTGAGGTCCATTCCCTTGAACCCAGGCTCCCCCACCAAGCTGAACCCGCTTCCCTTCTCACCAAACACCCTCCATTCTGGTTGCTACTTCAAATCTGAATAAACAGTCTGGGACCAGTGACGTGAAAGGCACTCTTCTATTTTTATATTTGTCCTGTTGCATTAGAAATCCTGAGGGATGGTGTGTTCACGCCTCAGTGGGCCCGTAACTGAAATGCCACTGGGAGCGTTCCCTGTATTCACTGACTTAGATTAGCTGCTGACTATTTCTAGCACTGGAGTATTTTTTTTTCTGTGGACTTGAAGAACTAACTTAACCTCTCCCTTTGTTCATAAAATAACATGCCCATGGATATTAATAAGCTTTATAAGGCTGTTATTGAACGAGTGTATATCACTAGAAACTGTGAAACTTCAGTGCCTTTTTTAAATTACTTGTGCTATATAATATATTTCAATACAAGCGGCATGTGCTTATTTGAATCTACAGTGCACCTACCATTGTGCCACATGTTACTTGTAAATTGTACCTTGTTGGGAAAGTAGTAAGTATCCAACGTACATCTGTTTGACTGATGCATAAGAAATGGCTAGAACATGTGTGGTTAAGTATTTGGCATATTTCAAAGAGAAGCTTACTTAAATGACCTCTAGCAAGCCTGGTTCTTAGCAAGGTTAAGAGTTTAGAAACAAGAAAGGACTAATCGCTGGGCGTGGTGGTGCACACCTTTAATCTCAGCACTTGGGGAGGCAGAGGCAGGCAGATCGCTGTGAGTTCGAGGCCAACCTGGCCTACAAAGCGAGTCCAGAACAGCCAAGGCTACACAGAGAAACCCTGTCTCGAAACCCCACCCCCCAAAGGATTAATCATTACTAAGTCCTTAATACATGCTAAATTCTTATCAACATTACTAGATTTTGGCCTTAACCACAGACCCGAAGGTGTGGCTTTATTCCATTTCCAGTGGGAGAAACTGGGGGTCAGAGAGGATTGGAGACTTGCCCAAGTTTACACTCAGGAAGTGGAGAGTGAGTCTTCACTGGCAAATGCTCCAAAGCACTGTCTGTTTCCCTACAAAGGTGGTGCTTTCATTCCTACACTAGTTTGCTAAGACTGCATGCCAAAGCCCAGGGCATGCTTCCATTGTTCAGTCCAATTTATTGCACTGAGTTGGAAGTGTTAACATTCTCCTGCCAATACATGACCAGCCTCGGGGAGGAAGAGCTCAGTGCATCTACAATGTGATGGCCTAACTCTCAAGTTTTGTAGTGTCATATTCTTTTCCTAGCTTGCACACTCTGTCATTCATTCCAGTTACTATATTTACGCTGCTCAATCCCACATTTTTCCTCTAGACACTGCTGCCTGGAGATATTTCTAATTTGGCATATTCCAAATCAAACTCATTTGTTCCTCTCCTCTTTTGTACCTCTGAGGCTGAAGGATGAACAGCGGGGCTTCTCTCCACCCCCGGCATTACCTTTTCTAGGTCAGCGCCATCCTCTTCAGAGGGTGTCCAAAGACAGAAAGTTGTGTTTGTTTCTTTGCTTTACCTCGCTCTTTTGACTTGTTGAAAAAGCCATGAAGTTCTGTAGAGTCCTCCTGTGACACCCCCTTCTCCCGCTCTCCCACATCTTCACTGCTACTACCACAGGCTCTTATGGCCTCTAACTCGAGCAATGATGCGAGCTTCCTAACTGGCCAATCACACCTTCAATCACACCTCCCACATGCGCCTGCTACCCCAGCTTCAACAACAGAGATATCAAACCCATCTGTACCTCAAACGATTGTATGTTTATCCCTCGGAGAATGACCTCAGGTGTTACCACCTAGTGAGGACTTCCTCGACATCTGCTGTCTCTGGGATGGGGTTCCTGTCACTTTCCTGTGTGTTTGTTTCCTGACTTAACACCATTTTATCCTTTGAATATCTTAATGATCAATGCCCATTTTAAAATTTGTATTGATTATATCCTTCCAGTCTAAGTGTTCCTTAATATCAGAGCTATTAAATATTCATTTTTTAACACTGAACTGTTATAAGTAACAATAAATGTATATTTTCTTTTCTTTTCTTCTTTTGGTCTTTCTAGACAGGGTTTCTCCGTGTAACAAGAGTCCTGGCTGTCCGGGACTAGCTTTGTAGACCAGGTTAGCCTCAAACTCACAGAAATCCACTTGCCTCTGCTTCCAGAATGCTAGGATTAAAGGCGTGCACCACCGCCACCTACCTGGCCAAATTTCTTTTAATCCCTGAAGCAGAAAGGTTGAATGTACATTGAAGGCCTCTGTGCGACTTTAATTTTGTCTCTTGGCAAAGATATCCACTCTCTAGACTGTGATCAGTTTCCAGCAACTACATGTTTTCACATTGATATATGCGTGTATCTTCATAACCAATAACTTCACTTTTAAAAAGAAGGATTAAAAATATGATAGTGATACCATTCATGTATGAACCATGTTGCAACAGAGATTTCATTTTTGCTCATTACTACTGTGTTTGAGGACTTAGCCACATTGGTAGGTAGGGCACAGCTGTCCGCTCTTCGCTGTGGTTTTTCTTTTTATGGTTTCAGTTATCCTCATTGCCAACTGTACCCCCAAAATATTACACAGGAAATCTCAGAAGCAATTCATTAGTTTAAATTGTATATTGTTCTTAATGATGTAGTAAGATTTTGTACCATCTAACCCCATCCTGTCCAAGGCATCATGTCTACATTGTATACTTACGCATCTATTAGTCACCTAGGGCCATCGCTGCAGATCTATCATAGTATTACAGTGGTTGTATAGAGGATTTAAGGTCATCTCAACTTCAAGCAATGATTAGGAACTGTTGGAGAATATCCTCTGTGAATAAGGGACAATTAGACAATATGTCTTTTTCCTTTTCCTTTTCACTTTTCCTTTTTCCTTTTCACTGTCTCCCCACATTCCTCAAGTACCCAGTTGTTTCATAGTGTCTTCCAGATATCCAAAATTTCCACCTGCTGTGCTTTCTTGACCTGGAACCCATATTTTGCGAATCTTCATGTGATTCTAATGATTTTTTTTTTGAAAAATTGGTGCATTATCCATAACATAAAACTAACGATTTTACTATTATTATTATAAATGCATGTATAGTAGTATTAAATACATTGTTGTGCAAGCATCACTACCTTCCTTCTCCAGAATTTTGTCATCTTCAAGCCCAATTTTTATTATGTTTTAGACTCTAAACCATGAAGTCCTTCCTCCAGCTTCCTTCAACTGCCATTCTGTTTCCTACCTTTATGGATGTGCTTACTCCAAATAGCTTATATAAGTAAACATACAACTCATACGGCTCAGTATGACGTCATCCAGATTTAGTCATGGTATGCCCTGTGTTAGAGTTTCATTCCTTCTAAAAGCTGAACAGTATCCCATGGCATACTTGTGCACTTTCCATCTGATTCCTTTTTCTTGGTCCCCTTGTACCAGCTAAGTGACTGCCTAGCAAAAACAAATGGACAAGGAAACAAAACCTCACTTGAGGAGCAGATACCCATTTCCTATTCTTTTCCCCAGGCACAACACTGCAGCACAGCATGCTCAAAGGAACAATACATGAGGCTCTAGTGTGCCTCAGCTGGCCCTAGAAACAGGCTTTGACTTTCAAATGTTAGTTCCCTCATCTAATCTAAAATAACAAAGTCTCTAGTTTTAGGAGTGTTTCAATGCATTGACCTAAAGTGAATATTGAAAACAGATGCAGAGGCGCTGCAGTAAAGTCAGGGGAATATTTGAATGAAGACTATGCTGTCGCCCCAGCACAGATGCGGCTCACACTATGAGTAAAGCCATAATGCATTATGTACTTCAACCTCCAATGGCTTCTTGTCTAGATTTGAAGACTGACCCAAGAAAGACTATCATTTTCTTTTAGGTTTCTTCTAGGGCTCCGATATCCTCCAAATCTTGTTAGATTTGTTGGTTTATTTAACTCTTTGAAATTTAATTACATGGAATATTGCAATAGAGGAATGAGGTTCAGTGTTTTTGTGTAATATTGATTTTCTTCTTCAGTGCTATAATTCTCCAGATCCTCTTGCTTTTTCTACTTATGAGTCTTTCTCTCACCTTTACCCTTGATTTATACAATTACTCACAGTGGCCACTAAGAACATTCTCAGAAAGTAAATAGAGATGTTGGGGGGTGGGGTTTAAAGAGAATAAAGTGGGGCTTCCTTGCATACCTCCTGAACCTGTGTAGAGAAAAACATAGACAGGCAGGGAAGAACTTTGAAGACCCCAAACTGCCTAAATTTTATTTTTCGTCATATTTGTCTGTGTTGCCATTGTTTTTGTTTCTAACTTCTCCTTCCATACACTTGAGGATGTGTGTGTGTGTGTGTGTGTGTGTGTGTGTGTGTGTATGTCTGTGTTTGTGTGTATGTATGTATTTATAATGAACACTTTCTTCATGTATGTGCTTTGAAAACTTAGCCAGGTAGACACATGTGGTACTAATTCATTAATTTTAACTGCAGCACATATTATGTTTTATGAATGGGGCATGAGTTATTTATCTGTTCTTTTTTGACAGGCTGTTTTTAATTTGTCACTGCAATATTTCTCTATGAACATGTATGGGTGTCTCTTAAAATGTTATCATTTGATTGTGTTTTGGAAATATGCCTTACTTAAAAAAAAAATTTCTACCAATTCCAAAATCCCTGTATTCAATAGAAATAATCTAAATGTTTGCTGACTACAGAAAAATTAGAAAAAGCAAAAACAAAATTTCTGTTCTCTAATAGGAGCCACTAGTATAATATAGCAATCCAATAATAACACAAATGACAATGAATTAATGTCATAATGAATTAATTGAAGAAAAGGTCTATCACCATTTAAAAACCCACTTGGCTTAGGGCATTGGTGATAATTTTTCTAATGACTCATCTGAAAGAAGAGAAAGGAATGGGTCAATTATCCTGGTAAGGAATTTGGAGTTTGAGGTGAGCTAAGGATGAGAGAATTCCAGAGGCAGAGGAGTGTCACATATACAGGTCTAGGACAGAAGAGAAAGTGGCCAATGAAGAGAGAAGGGCTCTTTGTCTACAGCAAGTTTAGGAAAAGAATGCATGAGAGAAACCAAGAAGTAGAAGGTCAAAGCCACAGAAGATACTTGGCTTCTGCTCTAAAGTCGAGGAGTGCCAGAAATTCCTTTAAAGCAAGGAAGAAATATTGATTTTTTTTAAAATAAGAAGGACTAACACTATATTTGAGTTCCTAAACCACAAGTTCACTGGATCCTGTGTGGTGGTCTTTGTTGGAACGTTGTGCCAGTTTAGTTAAGCCCACAAGACTAATGCTAAGTACCTTGAAGTCACTGGGCAGGACTCCTTCCTTTTCTGGAAGACTGGCCAGAGGATATGCTTGGACATTAGAGCTTGTGCTTTTATGGCAGGAGGATGCAGCACAGAGAAAGAAAGTGGAGAGCATCCATGTGGTGTTCAGAGCTCACAGAGGAATGGCAAACAGAAGAGAAGGGTGCTGAGAAGGTGTGTCCAGTAAAAAGGGATGGGAAGAAAGCAAGGATGGGTATTAGAAGTGTCCTGGTCATCCAGTGGGTGTACGAATCAGGATGGACAAGGACAATACAGAAGTATTAATAGAAGCATTAGCTGAACTTTGGAGGGAAAACATAGCCCTTAAGCTGTCCAAATGGACCAAGCAGTCCGCAAAATGGACAACTCACCCAGAAGCTAAAATTACGTGCTCTCCAAGAGGTCCAAACATCCTTAGACTCAGGCCATAAGCAATTCTCTTTCTTAGAAAATCAGAGTCACAATCTGTAACATGTGGTGTTATCACTTAGTAATACCTCCCCCCCCCAGATAATTCAAATCATACCACCCCTCCCTGCACTTCTTAGCTGCCTTAGCTCAAAACACACTCAACATTGCCATAACTTCTAAAGAACCAGCCTTCACTTCCTGACAAGTTAGCAATGTGTCCCCTCTTCATATTTCGTATGTTTTTCTGTTGTATGTTAGGTTTCTAGTGGGGAGGGGGATGGAAGTGTGTAGATGGGGCAGTGGGGGGGGGAGCAGATTCTGAAATTCAATGTGTAGCAGGGGAAAATGGTTTACTATGGAGTGGGGAGGGAATGCTTCTGAAAAAGAACAATTTTATTTGGCTTTTTCAAAAAGTATTTATTACCATAAGAAAGTCTTAGACATGAACAAAAACAGCCTCGGAGAAGAGCTTGCCCAAAGTGTAACTGATTATGTTGGACTGTTACAAATGCCCTTATTAAATAATTGCATGTAAACCACATGATAGCCTTATAATTGATTGATAAAAACAAAATTGTGAAAGTTTAAGTGACATAATTGTTCTCAGTATCACTACAATTTTCAAATGAGGCAATTTTGCCTTAGAAGCAATTTTGCTTTTCACTGGGATGTTATTTTGGTGTCAGGCTGCCAGCTTTTGTTCCACTCCCGAGTTCCAGGAGCAGTGATAACCCCTTCCTCTCCTTGGCTGAGACAATGATGCATCTTTCTAGCACAGCAAGCCTTCGCAGTTTGCTGCAAACCCAGTGAGTTATAAAAAGAATGGTTTGTAGCCTCCTAGTAGTTACACGATTTCCATTTAAGGAGATGTGATAGCTGCCGCATCGGGGTGGGGTGGGGAGTGTAAATTATTTTAGATCACTTGTAAAAATGTCAAGAACAAAGTGTCTCATATGTGAAGATATTGATAAATAATGCTAAGAGTACATTTTCCCCTTAAAATTACATCCTCACCAGAAATAATCTAGTTTGGTAGCTCAGGCACATCTCCATAGAGTGTCAACCTAACGCATATGAAGAAGAGATCTGTATTTCTATGCATATGAATAAGCAGGTCTTTGAGCATTGAACAAAAACAGATAAAGGCCACACCATTGGCATTCCTTTGTTTGTTTGCTTGTTTTGTTTCTGTAGCTTTGTACAAATAATGTCGCTGTATCATACACGAAATGGTAAAGGCATAGTCTACACTGGTAATAAGAGCTAGCCCTGATGCATTTCATTTTAGTCTTGCTGATAGCATTTATCAGCAGAATCTGGCTAAAAGCAGAATATGCAACTTAAGCCCGATCATAACTGGGCTGCAGAGGAAGAAAGTGGAGGATTAGCTGGAGACTGGGAGCACAAACATAATATTGTATTGTCATTGTATGCTATAGGCCTTTTGGCAAACGGTAGTGTAAGCCCTGGCTGACAGGCCTTTTCACAACTGACAGGAGAAAATATGAAACTTAAATTCTTCATGACAGATAAATCTGCTGAATGAATGGAAAACCAGTAGGATAACAGTTGGACCAAAAAAAAAAAAAAAAAAAAAAAAAATGCTGCCGAGTAAGTCCCTTAGAGCGACTTCTTTTGTAAACATACAAAGTAGGTATTCACTGAATATCTCCTAAACTCCTACCTATCAACTTTGTTAAGCAAGCTGTTAAATTGGGATGATAAAATAAGCATCTTTTTTCCAACCTGGGAATACAAAGTCTTATAAAACAGGGGGCAGATTAAATTTAATATGGAGGCATGAAAGACGTTTCCTGGATGACTATCAACTGGGGTGGATTTTGTGAACCAAAGTTGACATGTTACTATTGTAGAAGGCTTATTAATTGAGATATTAAATGTACCTAATCCACCATGATTGGGATCTTTGTCAAATTCTTAAAAAATATGAGCATAAGTAATTGCTCTCTTCTGTCAGTGGGCCTGAGCCTAAGAAATGTAACCAGAGACTGTCTCTCGGGACAAATATCACTGGTCTTTTCATTCAGGATGCATACCTTCTACCTTTCCAAGGGGCCTCCAGGGGTCTGGGATCTTTGATTTTCCCATGCTTATTTCGTCTTGGTTGGCTATACTAATTGTGTCCAACCCCAGAGACAGCCTTTGGGGAAATTACCCTAAGTCATAGAAAGACACAAACAAACAAAAGAAATAAAAGAAAACAAAAAAGTTTCCTTACTGTCTTAAATCCTTGGAGTTGCACTCTGTGCTTTCAGCATCTCCTGGAGGAGGCCCTGTGAGGAGCCCAACCTACAAGAGGAAAAGAGGGATTCCCACCGGCTCCTTCAACAGGCTGTTCTTTATTAGGGAATGCCTGGCACTTCCGCAAATCCCAGGTCAAGTTGATAGACAATGTCATGTTGACAAAGCCCCAGGCAAATTTCAGGACCTAAGAGCCACTCTTCCTCAAACTGTCACTTTCCCCGGTTGCCATGACAATGCATGGCTAATCTCCAGTGCAAAAACTCAGAAGAAGAAGAAGAAAGAATGAATGGGAGAAAGGAAAGATGAAACAGATAAGAGTGCAGAAGGTCATTTTTCTCTCTGACTTTATGGCCTGACCAGGCCAGTGTGGTTTCCTTCCCTCCCTCAGACAGTCCTGGAATGTCTGGCAACAGAACCAGGCCAGAGTCTCAGGCCATGGGAATCACCAAGGCATCAGGAGGAGGAAGAAAGACAGTAAAGGCTGGAGTTAGACTTTGTGTAGAAGGAGGGGCAAGGGAACCAGCCAGCAGTCTGAGAGAAGAATTCAGGCGCCATGGTGTAACAGCTACCTCAGGTATGCTGGCCAGTCTCAGCTCGCTCCAGCTCTTGTTGGCAAGCCCTAGTTTCCAACACACACACACACACACACACATACACACACACACACACACACACACACACACACACGCACGCACGCACGCACGCACGCATGCACACGCACATCCCAAATGCCGTTTGTTTGCAGCAGTTACTGCCTTGTTTGCAAAACTGTATTCCACATACTCAGGGAGAGAAGTGGCTTGCTGGGTACCGCTTTTTATAATTGTGGTGAAATTGCCTAAGACCTTGGTAAATAACAAAGTCTACTCAAATACAAAGGGATTTAACTTACTCCAATAATTATTATGTTTTGTATGTAGGATTAAAATTACTTCCAAAGTTATTAGAGAAAATCAACATTAGCACTTGTCTGTCTGTAAAAGAGCAAACCACACACTCACAAAGGTGCGGCATTATATGGTAATTATTTCAAATGCTCCTGCTTGAAGTAATAAGGATGCTGACTGTTTTCATACATCTTTCTTCCTCAAAGAATTCAATTATCTGCACTTCTCATATCCTATCATCCCTGTCACCAGTGCTTCATGAGCTGGGCTGGAGGCTAGGATAATTAATTGCAAGAGAGGGTAATGGGACAGAGAGGCATGAAGAATCACGCAGTAAGGAAATGGTAATCTAGATTTACTATGTAAAACAGGACCTCTCTAGAGTTTTGCTATTGAAATCAAGTATATGATGCCCATCCCTATCTTGATTCTTTGAAAACAGTTTGCCAAGACTCTCTTTCTTTCAGGGCCTCTTGTCTGAACTTTGGGTGTTGTCTTTGTCTCAGCACTTAAGTCATTTTGCTGTCCACTGCATTGACAGTCCTGATTCTTTCCTGATACTCTTTTTGAGGCCGAGGATGTATTCAGCTTTGTGTCTGCCATGCTGGTTGGTACATTTAAATGACTATGGGTTGAATGAATGAAGGGCAAAGGAAGGAATGAAGGAAATCTTTTAAGAAGAATTTAGGATAAAGTAAGAAGTGCAAATTTAGACTTTAAGTATACCTCATCTGGCTTTTAGCTTTGCTGTGACAAACATGTCCACCTCACAAGCTTTCTTGGAAGAATTCACTAAATGCATTTAGAGCTAATTCTTTCCCTGCCTGGGCTGTTGGGTTTATTGTTCGGGACAATAAACTTAGACTTGTGGTAATACCAGTGCTCCAAATGGTCTATTGTAATTATTTTCTTCCTAGCCTTCTCTTTTTGATATTTAAAGGAAAGCAGTTGGGTGTGGAGGTTGGGAGAAGTGTTAATATATAGTTATTATGCTGCCCCAAAAACCTTTTCCCTGAGTATTGAATTTTCATGCCAGACTGTTATTTTGGGGGGAGGAGGTATAAACCCCAAAATAACAATAGGAACAGTGATTTCTCTTCGAGGAGACTACAAATTTAACTCTCTTCTGTACATTTTTCAGTGATCAATAAAAAAAAGCAAGGTAATATATGTTAATCTTTACCAGCTGTACTTTATGTATCCCGTTACGTTGGAAGCCTGGCAGGAGTAGTATGTCACAACAGACATTTACTGAAATACCTGGGGAAATGTAACAAAAAGTGTTAGAGGAAAATGGTCTTTCAGCTAAATTACCTAATATATTTGCTAATGGTATCTGATTTAAAAAGCCATAAAAATACCAAGTTAAAAGCACATTAGAAGATGTGTTATATTTATAAGTGTTTGTCACCTTGGCAACAAAAGCTATATTCTAAATCTCACACTAGCTATGATGGGCCAAGACCTTTTAATATTGGTAAATACTTCTTCCTGGCAATGATCTGCTTTCAGCTACTGAGTGTTAATGCTAGAAAAGGTAAGTTCTCCATTGCTTAGCGGGTTTTCAGGCTACTGTGGGTGAGCCTTTTCTTTCTGTTAGTTGCTGTAGTCTATTTTTAACAGGAAATGTGATGCATTTTTTAAGAAAGCATCAGTCTCAATTATTCCCTTCTTGTATTTAGATGTGCAGATATAATAGCCAGCAGATTCCCAGAGATGGAATTTACTTATTAACCTTCACTTTAGCTTCCCACCAAAGTACATTATAAAATCAGCTGTATGGTAGAAATCTCTACACTTCTAAGCAGGTCTGCCTTGATAGGAGGTCACGCAGAAGGGAAGTTTTAATATACTTCTACCATTCAAGTAAGCTACATGAGGGACGGAAATTACTTTTCACTATGTCTCCCTAAGATTTTGCTTTTTGTTTTTCTAGCAAAACCAGATGAATTGGTGATAGGAATCTATGTTTAACAAGGTAGAGTTCAAAGAGGAGGTTTAGATGCAAACCCTTACTTATCTTCCTTCGTTTTTGAAGCTTCAATCTGATTTTCTTTCAAAGTCTATACAAACTTCTTTGGGTTTTGTACTAGTCTAAGATTATAATTGCACGAGTCTAACTAGATTCCCATGTGGTTGAACCAATTTTCAGGAGTAAACCATGGAAAAGGTCTGGGTAAACACACATTCTGTGGGCTGTGGCTGTTCACGGGGAGCCTAGACAAGTTGTCTCGGCAGCCAGCTTGGGAAAACTGAAGGCCGGCTTGTGACCTGCAATCGGGCTAGTTAGGTTTTCAGCTGGATGGGCAGCTTGAGGGTCGCATCTATCAGCCCAAAGGATTGCTGTCTCTCACACGAGGAGTGTGTCACTTCCCCGTATCCCAAAGGAGCCATCACATACTTCCCACCATGCCCGTCCACGATAGATGGTGTTAGAACCTTTGATGCCTCTTCTAGTTCTAAGAAATGAAATATCTTTACTGCACAAGCAATAGTGATCAGTCTGTGGGACAAACCATTAGAGGATCCTATTCTGGAGAACCGCAGGATAGCTTTCTACTCAGAACAAATAAATCAACAGCCACTCCAAGTTCAAATACAACCCATGGAATAAAGCTGGCAAAGAATATTCAAACTTAAACCAGGCTTACCTTCCAGGGTCTGAAGGAAAAAAAAAGTCACAGGGACTGACATATGATATAGTACTTAGAAGCACATTTTTCACATGATGGATAAATGCAAATCACCTCAAGAATTTTCCATTTATACAGCCTTAGCATTGAGCCCTTGTTTACTTTCATCAAGTCAATTATCAAGCCATAATCTGTTGGTAAATGAAAAACATTCTTGTTTGTTTTCTCCAATATGAATTTTACTTTTTGATCGTTTACATTATTATTAGTATGTGTGGTACCAGAGATTACAAACAAGGCTAAAGTGTACTTTCTACACTACACCACACTTTTAACCTTTCAATATCAATTGAAAGCAACCTAGATAAAAATGTATAAACCTTCAGACTCTTTAAAAATCACTACATACCATATGTTTAAAGTGTAAAGTGCACATTTGCATTTTATGATCCAGAAAGTACAAGTAAAAGGCTGTCTGTGGCATGATCCTCAGCAAATATCAAGACACAATAGAACTGTACATAAGAACCACCTTAGCTGAGTACAGGATAAAACAGGCAGAGGGGCTCAGATTTCTACCTGAGGGAATAACAGAACAAGGGAAATTCTTGTTCAGCTTTCCATCTTCTGGCAGTAGATGAGCAATCAATGCTTGTAGAACCTGAAGATGAATATTACGTAGATGGACTTCAGTAAACCTGTTTATCCCTTTCTCATCCTCACCATTAAGGGAAGGGGTGATTCTCTTTGTGGATGTAGAGACATGATGTTAAAGGGAAAGGAAAGTAAACCAACAGGGTTCACTGTCATTTTCTAGATATGTGGAAAAATGATTGTTTATAGGTCTGAGCTACGGATACAGATTTTTTTTTTAAGTTGGGGTTACAGTAACTTAACCCAAGGCAGAGGTGAGGATTAGCATGGTGGGAAACTCATCTTGCAGGACTGAAAAATGGAAGGTTGGAGAGTTTACAGAGGAGTGGGAAATTGCGTTCAGCAGATACAGTAAGGCTGAGTTGTAGACCTACCAGGAAATGAACATTTGCTAAGTGCCACTCCTTACACGTGGGTTTCTTTCCGTTATTCTGCATGGCACGATGGTGACGTGTGATTATCCCTATTTACAGGTTGGAGGGAGTCTTGGAAAGCTTTAGTGGCTATCTGACTCTCCACAAGCATGTGGTAAAGATGAGACACAACCCGCATTCTTTTCACAACATGATATTGTATTGAAAACTTGCCACAAGCATAGAGATTAACTCATGTAGAAAACGCCAGCCTGTAAGCCAAATTGAGAAAATGAAATCTACATAAATAACTTAAAAATACAAGAGACTTGATGAGACCCCTGACTCTTGAGATTTTTTTCATGTGTAAAATAAGTAACATTATCACATTATTGTGTTCTTAGCCTGAAGAGGGGCACCTGAGTAATTCTCAGGTACACATTTATTTCAAAGCAGTGTTGAATAGGACTTTGCAGCTTAACATAGTAGTCTGTGTCATTCCAGAAACCCTGGGCCAGATTTGGAAACCAGACCGCAGAAGGGAGGAAAACGTAGACATTGTCTTCTGTTGGCACCCTGACAAGCCTGCTGCTCGCTCTCTGCTGTGGTTGTCGCGCTGCCTCCGTACATGACATTAGCATCCAATATGGAAGCTGATTCTTGTGTTTGGGGTTCTGTTCATATAACAACTGCCTTGAGCCACTTCCAAGAGAGGATAATAATGACAAATTTGAAAATTTTCTCCCCAGGAAAGGAGGCTGTGGTGAACACAAGAGATGGCATGTAAGCAACTACCATTAAAGACATTTTAATTTTCTGTTGATAAACATGATTTTCCAAATGACTTACAGTGAGGTTTCTGGGATGACAGCCATAAAGCCTACCCAGGAGAATGTTTTCAGCTTCTACAGATGTCTTAACAAAATCTCCATCCTTGTGTGGGCTACTTACAGTGAGAGTCTTAGTCTCTCTCTCTCTCTCTCTCTCTCTCTCTCTCTCTCTCTCTCTCT
>OU015744.1:110591650-110613860 GCA_907169655.1 Acomys percivali
AGAGAGAGAGAGAGAGAGAGAGAGAGAGAGAGAGAGAGAGAGAGAGATGCACAAGGCAAAAATGGCTCTACTGTCTGTCTCATATACCAGTTCCTCACATTTTCCATCAGTTTTCCTGAAGACATATGGCATATCTGAAAATCCTAAACACCAACTAAAATTTCATTCTACTAAAACATCACTCATCTTTCCAAGAGTCTCCTTATTTTAGGGAATTTTTTTAAAAAAGCAAATTTGAAATATTAATGTTCTTAATTATGAAGTAAAGTAACATACTCATTCTACCATCTCCCCAGCTTCCCGGGGTCATGCCTGTGATAGAATCTCAACAAATTACTGACAGCTGTGTGAACAGGCGCTCCATTTACTTACACAGCTTCTTATGCCACCAATAATCTCTTGCAGTGTTTAAACAATCATCCTCATTTTTCTTATTTTTACAGCCTTAATATATTTATTTCATTATAAAGGGAGTCCAGGCCCCAGAACTGTGGGGAACAGAGATGGTTTCAACTCTGCCAGATATAGAAAGGACTCCGAACCAGAGGTTTGCAGTTACAAGGCAACACGGGCCTCTTGGTGTTGAAATGTATTTATGCTTGGCAAAGCATTGCTTCATGTTTTTAGAAGAAAAGTCTCTTTAAATGGCTCAGAAAGCTTATTTGACATCAACAGGCTTGTAAAAAATACCGTTTTGATTATTTAAATTTATATAAATCAAGAACACATGGGTTAAATTTCCTTTAAAATACATATGGTTTTTAAAATTAGAGGAAAAGGTGCTTGGCAAAAAAGCAGCTTGGGTTTTATTGAACCCAAAACTTTTCAAATACAGTTTAAGCTGTCTGATGAGCCCAAACCATGCTTATTTAAAATATGATTTTAAAGAAAAGAAGGTTAAAAAAAAGATATTTAATAAAAACACTCAAGTTCTAGCTTTCTATAAAATAATATTAATAAGAAGTTTGACTTTAAAAGACTTTATATTGTTCACTTGATGGATTCTCCAGCCTCAGAATTCTGAAATTACAGTTCGCAATGACTACGCATGGCCGACTGCCTCAGTGCTGTTCTTCGGTGAGACAAGTTGTACCTTCTGCCTCTCAGGCATAGTAAGCATCTTATTCTACACACCTCCCTAGAAAATTGTATAAGCCATTGTCTGCTTCTTTAAAAATATCTTATTTAATCATTGAGAATTTCTTTTTTTTTTCCTCAGTTGTAATAGCTATTTTATTTTTTTTAATTTTTAAAATTTATTTTATTAATTTATTCTTGTTACATCTCTATGGTTATCCCATCCCTTGTATCCTCCCATTCTCCCCTCCCATTTTCCCCTTATTCCCCTCCCCTATGACTGTTCCTGAGAGAGATTACCTCCCCCTGTATATGCTCATAGAGTATCAAGTCTCTTCTCGGTGACCTGCTGTCCTTCCTCTGAGTGCCACCAGGTCTCCCCCTCCAGGAGACATAGTCAAATGTGAGGCACCAGAGTACATAAGAAAGTCATATCCCACTCTCCACTCAAGTGTGGAGACTGTCCTGTCCATTGGCTAGATCTGGGTAGGAGTTTAAATTTTACCGCCTGTATTGTCCTTGGCTAGTGCCTTAGTTTGAACGGGACCCCTTGGCCCAAATCTGCCTATCATAATGTTCTACTTGTAGGTTTTCATACACTGTATTTTGCCCACATTCACCTCCCACTTTGCCCCTAACTCCTGCCAGATCCACCCTCCCCGCACCCTCCCTGCAGTTACTTTTCTTCTTCTCCTTCCCCCTTGTCCCTCTCCTTTAATAATCTAGAGAATGCAATGTGTGCTGCCCAGCCATTCACTGACCCCACAGCTCCTCAGTTAGGGATAGAGGGGGCTTGTGACCCCGACACACACTACAATACTCATTGGCTTGGTCTTGTACAGGTCTTATGCACCCGACTTCAGCTGCTGTGAATTCATGAGAGCAGTGGGCCTGTTATATCCAAATGATACTTTCCCTCCAGTCCTCCAAGCCTCTCTGGCTCTTACAATCTTTCCATGCCCTCTTCCTCGAGTTTGCCTCTTACAGCACAGCAATGAACGTTATTATTGTATGTATCTCTAGACTGCTGAGGGGAGCAATTAGCTCTTATGTTTTCTTGTCTTTTACGAAGTTTGTTAGTTATTAAAAAAAAAAAAAAAGACATTGAGTTGGGCGAGATGGTGCACACCTTTAATCCCAGTACTCAGGGAGGCAGAGGTAGGCATATCACTGTGAGTTCGAGACTGCACAGAGAAACCGTGTCTTAAAGAACAAATAAACAAACAAAAGACACTGAGTTACTCAAACTCCCTTGGTCAGAATCATCCTTATCTATTTCCTCACCCTCTCTATACGCATTTCCTTGCCCATCTGTCTTCTTAATGTCCTCTAATGAAAGAGTTTCACATATTCACTCTAGTATGTGTGTGCTGTCAGTTCCACGGATTCATTACTGCAGAGCAACGAGCACACACGTCCTCTATGACGAGGAGCATTATCAGTCATATCTTTGCATGAGCATAGCTAATTATTCTCTGTTTAAGTGCCAGACCAATAGCCTATTTGTTGTTTAGAACCCAAACCAAACCAAACCAAAACAAAACAAAAACAGGAACAGTTACCTCATTTTTTACAGAACCCAATTAACAAAATTCAAATGGACCATAGGTTTCAGGTGTCAACAGATTTAACCTAGAAGTAAACACAGCAGTTTTGTTTTCTTCCATTTATCATCAATAGCCTATCCTAAATTCTTCTCTGCCTGTGTTTGTCCCATTTAAGGTAACTATGAAGTCTACAGAGTTTCTTTTCCTACATGGTGTGTGTGTGTGTTTAGCTTGAGTTATGTTCCAATAACAAGCAGTCTTAAAATCTCAATGAGGATGAAAACAGAAACATCTAAAACAAAGAAACCTGAAGCCTACTTTCTTGTTTGCTTCTGGTATCCACTTGCTACTCAATGTTCCTGGTTCTCAGGATGCAACGGAAAGAAAAGCCCCCACTTATAATTGCATCCAGCTATATATTCAAGCAGGTGTTTAAATTTTTTAAAGAAGGTTAAAACTTTAAAGACTTAAAAGCTCTTGCCTGCGAATGGCACATGGCATTTTCCTTCATGTTTCAATGACCGTAACCACCTGGCCAAGCTTGCCATCAATATCCATAATCAGTTTCCATAAGAAGGAGATATTTTGAAAAATGATAAGTCTGCCACATCATAGTTAGGGCTAGGTGAATCATCACAACAAACATCTGTGGTGGTCTGAATGAAAATGGCTCCTCCCATAGGCTCACAGGGAGCAACACTGTTGGGAGGTGTGGCCTTGTGGGAGTAGGTGTGGCCTTGTTGGAAGAAGTGTGTGATTGGGGTGAGCGCTAAGCTTTCAAATGCTCAAGCCATACCTAGTGTCACTCTCTTTCTTCCTGATGCCTGAAGATCCAGATGTGAAGTTCTCAGGTCCTTTTCCAGCACCATGTCTGCCCATATCCCACCATGCTTCCTGCCTTGATGATAACGGACTAAACCTCTGAGCTGTAAGTCATCTCCATTACTTTTTCTTCTTTTTAAGAGTTGCCATGGTCATAGTATCTCTTTACAGCAATAGGAACTCTAAGACATCATTAAAATGTGAGACACACACACACACACACACACACACACACACACACACACACACACACACACACACACATACTTGCACTAAAAACAAAGATAAAAAAGAATCTTAAATATAATTAGTCAAAATTCCCAGACTGAAACTCTTTTCCAATCTAGCATTTATATTTTCTCTTTGAGAATCATTATATACCCAAACTGAACTAATTTTACGCCTATATTAATTTTTAGACACTTCCATCAGCTTCCTTTTCTAAACAAGGAAAATATCACACACACACACACACGCACACTTTTTACTCAAAACTTAGACAGGCTTAACAAATTAAGTTCATTTGCCTTGGGAAAGGAAGGCATTTTGGATTATAGCAAGCATGGAAATTTTTAACTTCAAAATACTTTTTGGAAGACGCTTATATAAACAAAAAAAACTTGGATTAGAAAGGCTTTCTCACATTTAAGTACAACAATCCCAACTAATTTAAGGCCAAATAAAATATGCAGAGAATATTAGCTTATTCTTAGTGATAACAACAGGACTAGTAACTTCTGGTGTACTTTATGTTTACTGTATGTCAGGTATGGGGACCATTAATCCTCACATCAGCCGGAAGAAGTAAACAATATTACTGTCTGAATTTCACAAACAGAATAGAAAGGAAGGCCTCACAGGGTAAGAAATACAACCAACACTGAACAGCTTGTAAGAAGCTAGCTAGATCTAATGTTACAGTCTAAATGTAAACACTATTCCCATGGTTCACTAGTGTAATACTTGGAACAGCAGCAACACTACCAGGGAACTTTGCAGAAGTTCACTTGCTCAGTTTCCTTCTTTGGTGGGTTCTGATAGAGTCAGGAACTCTAGGATCTATGAATTTACACTTTAACAATGCAAGCCTTCTAGGTAATTCTCAGAGTTTAATGACCATCGCATTACATAATCCCATGTTTGCTTCTATTGTTGTTATTGTTGTTACAAACTACATTCCGTCCTCCCTTACTTTTTACTGAGGCATAGCATGCATAGAGTAGAAAGCTCACTATCTCTTGATTCAGATATGCCCAGGAATTTTTGTTTGCTTACCCATTGTTGTGGATATAATATTGTCTAGTGCTGGATTTTGTTTTCTCCCATCAGAAGTACTGGGTTGGCTCTGATGGACTAGCATCTCATTTGGATCTTCATGAGATGTGTTTGAGGGATTTTTAGAGTGCCTGTGGCATAGCCATTACCTTAGGGCCAGTTTAGTGTTGCTGAAATAAACATGATACTTCTGCGATCTCTGCTAAGTGACCTGATTCACCAATCACAGCCCTTCAACTCTGCTGACAGAAGCATGTGCAGAAGCCATCCCTGTGTGGAGTCTGGGCAGTTTAGGTTATAACTATGCTGATCTCTTCCTGGTCTCAGGGAATTTTACTCTATAGGCCCAGGTCTTAGTAATCTGCAAAAACAAAGAGGGAATTCTTTATCAATTTTTTAAGTTACTATACAAATAAAAGATATCATTATGGCTTTTTGTTTTGCTTTGTTTTGTGTTTTGTTTTGTTTTTGCTGTTTGTTTATTTTGTTTGGGGGCTTGGTTTGGTTTGGTTTTCAAGACAGGGTTTCTCTGTGTAGCCTTGGCTGTCCTGGACTCACTTTATAGACCAGGCTGGCCTCGAACTCACAGCGATCCTCTTGCCTCTACCTCCCAAGTGCTAGAATTAAAGGTATGTGCTACCACTGCCTGACATTTTGAATAGGGTGTTTTTATAGATTCACCCCAGTCTTTTTTGTCTTCTCTATTAGAACTCCCCATCTCCTTCCAAGTCATATAAATACTTTTGCCTTCTACCATTCCACATTTCTCAACACCCTTTTTAGTCCTTTCTTGGTCCTCTTTCTGCCTTTTCAAAGTACATTTTCAATATACATACCTATATATATTACAGGCTAGGGTCCACAAATACAAGAGAAAATGGAATTTTGTCTTTCTCAATTTGGGTGATCTCACTTAACATTATACTTTGCAGGCGCATCCATTTACCTGAATTTTTCATATTTTCATTTTTCTTTACAGTTGAATACAATTCCGTTGGTATATGCTTCCCATTTCATTGTCTAATCATCCATTGATGCTATCTAGATGCCAAAAGAATGGCAATAAACATGGATGTGCATGTGTCTCTGTGGTAGGATATGGAGCAATTTCAGTATAGGCCCAAGGGTGGTACAGCTGGGTTGTCCAGTAGTCCTGTTTTTGATCATCTGAGAAATGTCCGCACCGATTTCCACAATAGCTTTACTTGTTTGTGGTCCCATCCGCCATGAATTCTTTCCCTATATTCTCGCCAGCATTGTTGTCAGATGTCTTAATGATAGCCATTCTAACTGGGGTGGGGTGGTGGTGGTTCAAAGTACTTTTCATTTGCATTTTCATAATTGCTAGAGATGTTGAACACTTTAAAAAAAGTACTTATTGGCCATTTGTGGGTTTGTTTGATTGTTGGTTTATTTGTTTTGAGAACTGCCCATTCATTAGGCCAATTCCTTTCTTTTTTCTTTTTAATTTATTCAGATTACATCTCTGTTGTTATCCTCTTCCTTGTCTTAGGCCAGTTTCATTAGGCCAGTTGTTGACTGGCAGTTTTCCTAGGAGGTATTTAACGTTTACGGTTCTTTGCAAATTCTGACTGTTACCCTCTGTCTTAATTAAAGCTGCAGGATTATATCCCACTCATATACTGTACACTGATGCTAGGTTTTTGTTTTTGCTATGCAGAAACTTTTTAATTTCATGTAGTCACGTCTGCTGACTTACAGGGCTGTTTTCTCTGCTTTGGGTGTTCGGCTCAGAAACCTGTTTCCTGTACCTAAATCTTGACATGCATTCTCTGTTTTCCTCTAGCAATGTCAGTGTTTCAGGTTTTAAATCAAGAACACTGATCCACTCTGAATCGATTTTCTGTACAGTGTGAATGATACAGATCTAATTTCATTCTTCTGCAGGTGGCTACCCAACATTGGCCGCACCATGTCTTGAATAGGCTTTCTTTCACTGAGTGATTTGATACCTTTGGGGGGTGTGTGTGTGTGTGTGTATGTGTATGTGTGGGTATGTGTGTGTGTATGTGTGTGTGTGTGTGTATGTGTGTGTGTATGTGTGTGTGTGTGTGTGTGTGTGTGTGTGTGTGTGTATGTGTGTGTGTGTGTGTAGGCTTGTCAGTTTGCTTCTGGGTACTCTGTTCTGTTCCACTTGTCCTGGTCTACCTGTTGACTGTTATGCCTGTGCCAGGCTGTCTTTTTTGTCTGTAGCATTTCCTCTAAGAAAACACTGGGGAGTATATCCACATAGTGTAAAAATAAAAACAAAAAAATTTTTAAGTTAATTTAGTAATTTTACATCTAGCTTGCAGCACCGCTTTCTCTCCTCTCATTCTCTTCTCTCCTTCTTAGGAAAGGGGGATGTCCCCCATTGGCACCAACCTGCCCTAGCACATTAAGTCTCTGAAGAACTAGGCACATTCTCTTCTACTGTGGCCAGACAAGGCAGCCCAGTTAGGGGAAACAGATCCAAAGGGAGGTATCAGAGTCAGAAAGTGTCCCTGCTCCAGTTGTTAAGGGATCCACGAGAAGTCCAAGCTGCACATCTGCTACCTACGTGCAGTAGGCTTAGGAGCAGCCTGTGCATGCTCTTTGCTTGCTGGTTCAGTCTGTTTGTCCCCATGAACCCAGGTTAGTTGACTCGGTAAGTCTTCTTGTGGGATCCTCCCTCCAGGCTCTCTCAATCATTCCCCCAACTCTCCCACAGGACTCCCTGAGCTCTGCCTACTGTTCGACTGTAGGTCTGTACACTGGTCTCTATCAGCTGCTCAGTGAAGTCTCTCAGAGGAGTTATACTAGGCTCCTGTCTGCAAGCATAGCAGAGTAACATTAAAGTGTCGGGGATTGGTTCTACACCATGGTGTTGGGTCTCAAGTAGGGCCAATCTTTGATTTGCCATTTCCTCAATCTTTGCTTCATCTTTATCCCTGCACATCTTGTAGGCAGGACCAATTTTGGGTTGAAGGTTTTGTGTGTGTGTGTGTGTTGGGAGGGGGGGTTGTTGGTGTCCTTATCTCTTCACTGGATGTCCTGCCTTACTACAGGAGGTGACCACTTCAGGCTCCATATCCCGCCACTGCCAGGAGTCCCAGCTCGGGTGATTCCCTGTAGACTTCCTGGGGCCTCTCCTATCCCAGAGATGTCCCCTTCCTCTGATGTCCTTTCTCTTACCTGGTCCCCTGCCCACTCCCTACTCATAGTCCCCACCCCTGCTCCCCTTCCTCTCTCACCTCCTACCCAGTTCCCTCTCTCTATCCACCTCCAATGCCTATTTTATTTCCTTTTCTAAGTGAGATTCAAGCATCCTCTCCTGGGCCCTCCTTGTAACTTAGTTTCTTCAGGTCTGTGGATTATAGGATGGGTGTCCCTGTACTTTATGAATAATACACACTTATGAGTACATACCATGTATGTCTCTGGGTTTTGCTTCCCTCGTTTGAGAATGATTTCTTTTCTAGTTCCATCCATTTCCCTGCAAATTTCAAGATTTCCTTGTTTTTAATAGCTGAGTAGTTAGTATTCCGTTGTGTAAATGTACCATGCTTTCTTTATCCATCCTTTGGTTGAGGGACATTAAGTTGAGTATTCATTTTGTCTCACAAGAAATATCACTAAAGATGTTGATAAATAAGCTATGGGCCAAGAAAAGTGTTATGTCTTAGAAAAGTCACGTAGAGTTTATAAAGAACTTCCACAAAATAGTAACAAAAAGAACAAGTTAAAAATAAACTAAGGGCTTGAAGTCACCTCACAATGAGAAAGACATCCTGCTAATAAGCACAGTAGATACTCAGTACAGCCATTCATTAGTTGTTAAATTAAAACGAACTGTTGTAAGTTGGATTGTTAAAATGGAAATGATTAAAAGTTCTAAACATACACAAGTATGATAAGTAACTAGGACTGTTACATACTGCAGGTGGAAGCACAAAATGAAAGACCCTCTTGAATAAACTGTTGGTCAGCCCCTTAAAAAGTTACTTATAATTTACACTGTGCCCAAGGAATTTCATTCTCCCATATTACCCAAGAACAATGGATACACATGCTGCCTCTGCAAGGGCTAGATGGCAAGGTCTGCAGAAGCTTGCTTTGATATAACATAGCTTGGGGTCAAGAGCGGGTGCTCTTGGCATCTGGGAGGCAAAAGCTTGGTGCTCTTGGCATCTGGGAGGCAAAAGCTTAGCATCTTAGAATACACAAGATAATCCTCTACAGCAAGGAGTTCTCCCCCTTAGGAATTAACAGCAATTAAGTTAAGAAACTATGACCTACTCAGAAATGTGCATCTGAGTAGCCTTACTCAGAGTATCCTGCAACTAGAAAAATCTTAAGTATTCACCAATAGGTGACTGAGTATAAAAATAACAGTATGTTCATACAATGAAACAGAAACCAGCAGGAAAAAAAAACCTGCTGAAATGTGTATTTCTATACACTTATAAAAGTATGTATAAATATAAAGTATTTTGCAGTGAAAGATACAAGATAAGAAAGAATACATGAGTTTGATTTCCTTCATGGGAAAATCTAGGAAATTCAAACCAGAACATGCCAGAGATTTTTATGGAGTCTCTGAACTTACAGAGATGGTTTATCTGCCCATTGAGTTATTTAATTTATCTCAGCCAAGTTTTATCATTTCTAAAAATATGTTTTGTATATCTTTTTCAGATATACTAGCCACTTGTTATTTTATGGATGCCAATGTAATGGAGATTGTAGATGTTAATTTCCCAAATCTATCCTGCCATACCTGTTTGCTTTAACTTAAAATCTATGGAAAATTACTGATAAAAGGGAAACACTTAAAAAAAATATAGGCAAAAAATATATATATAAGCATAGAAGTATGCTTATAGGAACTGATATGCTGGGGTGGGTTGAGGGGGCTCCCCTTTTCTGAGGAGAAGGGGAGGAGCAAAAGGGGGAAGAAGGTCGGAGGGTGGGGCTCGGAGGAAAGGAGGGAGGAGGCTGGGATCTGGATGTAGAACGAATAAACAAATAAATGTAATGAAATTGTTAAAAATAAGAGGAAGGAGAAGCACAGTTTCCAAAACATAGATGAAGAGATCTCAATCTGTTTAAGGTGTTCCAGCGCTTACTGCACATTGCACTTCTATGATGTGCACTGGATCTCCAGAGCATGTCCTACCCCAATGTATAACTAGGCCTGTGCTGTCTAGGAGGGACTGATTCTGACTCCCTCAAGGATACCAAAGTTTGCAAATGCTCATCTCATGTGTGAAATGTCATATTCTCATCAAGCTAGGTCCATCTTCTTGTAATACTTTGAAGCACCTATAGCTTACCTATAATAGCTAAACATAAGATGTTTGTTTTGCAGCAGAATAGTTATTCCGTTGTATTCTTTGGGGGCGGGGAGAACAAGGAAAAATGTCTGTGCATGTTCAATACAGATATAAGTTTTCAAAACATATTTTAAATCTATGGCTAGTAGGAGCCATGAGTGTTGAATGTGCACATGAGGAGTGCCGATACTCTTAGGATCCAAAAAAACAGAGTGAGGTGAGTTTTCAGTTTAAGAGAATTACAGCTTGGCTGGCTGCTGCCCTGGAGGTCTCTGTATAGGAATTTTGTGCCATTTTCCAGAAAAGAATCCTTGAAAAGCCCTTGCACATGGTTTACAAAGTCCATCTGCCATCTTTTTCCTTTTTCCTTTTGCACATAGATCCTTAGCTCTTTTTCCAGAGTACACTGTGTTTTACCCACAAGTCACTCACAGCTATACAAACCCCAGATTAATGTATCTGCCCCTCATGCTGCAAACCACTCTGTTGGCTGGGAACACTGGTTAGTTTTCAATTTTTCATCATAAGAAGACTTTAAGAAAGAAAAAGAGGGGAAAAACCCCTTTGCCAATTCTATATGCTTGGTTTTAGTTGCAAAGCTGAGATTAGGAAAGGGGGGGAAAGCATAGTATTTTTCTTTTCAAAAGTTCTTTCTTTAATAGAATATGCTGTTTGGAGGCTTTTGTCCAACTCTCTGGAGTCTATAAGCACTGAAGCATTTCTGGATTTCTCATCTCTTGGTTTTCAGCAGATGCCCAGACAAATGGAGGTTCTTACTTTGCCTCTAGCAGCACTGTCTCTCTCCCCTTCCATTTCTGTGTGGTCTTTTCAGGAAAGGATAATTGCCCTGTGGCTTCCCCACTACCATTCATTCATTCAACAAATATTTATTTAACGATTACCATACACCAGGCATTTTAATGTGTATTTCATTTTATTAGAGAAAATAAAACTAAAACGCGAAGTTGAAGCAAAAGCAGAATCGTCATGTGAATTTTAAAACTTGGAGTCAAGGAGGTTTTATTTTGTTTTCTAGCAGCAGGTCAATGGAAGGTTATGTCAAGTGGGTGGCACAGAAAGGAACCGGCAGGGCTACTAGTGTTCTCTTAAGTCTTCAAAGTTATAATGCACCAGAAGTGACTACGGTGAGCTGCACCTCAAACTTTCCCTTCCTGCAACTGAACTTCTACACCATTCTAGGCCTCCGATCTCACACACAAACCCCACTTCAGTACACTTCACACCATTCTTTCACTTTCTCGGGTTCAAATCCTTAGAGATTTCCACAGCTCCTTTTTAATTCCCAAACCCAGCCAGTCCTGAAATCCTATTGATACAATGTTCAAAAATATCCAGAATCCACTCAAGGCTTAGCCTTCTGTTTCCCACCACACTGAGTCTAAGCCACCACCATTTCTACCCTGAGTTTACCAAGTAACCTTCCTGATTTAGGTCCTAATATCTTCTTTTTGTTTTATTAAATTTTTTACATATACATTTGTATTATTACACATATGTACAATACACTACCTAAAGCAAGAAGAACCATGAAACAATCAAGAGTTATATAAATCTTACTTTCTTAGGCTTTTGACTATTTGTATTTGGCAGCCTTGAAGAAAACATCTTTTCTCTCTTGCTGTGTCTAAAATTCTGAATGTAAATCAATATCTATCATATCTTGTCATTATCAACTTAAAACATCTATCTAGACCTAAAAACATGTTTATCCCTAAATGACTAAACTTAATTGTAAAACTAAACTATCTGATCTTCAACCTCATCAGAGACTTGAGAAGGAATAAAATTAATTACTTGAGTATACAGGGGGTGCAGGTTAGCAGCTTCCCAAATGAGAGAATGACAGAGACAGTTTGCTACCTGAGCAGTCCCCCAAAACTCTCTATAATGTTGGAGCATCACCTTCAGCCTTCTGGCCCAATATATCTGACATATACTTGTGAGACAGGAACTACTGAGGACTTGCTTACCCTGTCTTAGCAGAGTTTGGCCATCAACTCTGCCTGCATCCAAGCTTTCCCTTTTTTAGGATGAATTCTGTCTGTGGCCAAAACCAAGACATTTTCCCCAGTGGCTGGCTGGTCTGCTACATTTGAAGCAATCTCCATAAGGAGGTTCATTGATGCTTCTAATCCTCTTTGAGGTAGGCTGGGTGTTGCCAGGAGTTAACCTATCTCATTGTCAATGAATCTTTAAAATAATAAACCTGTTTTAAAATGCCATATTCTGTATGTCTCTGAGGTTTTTGAAGACCTTATCTAACTATTTTACCTTCTTTCTATAGAATCATACCTATCTTTTGCACCTAAAATGTATTTTCCTGTAATAAAAATAGACTCGTAATTGATATGACCATGATTTGATCAACTAATAATTAACTTGTATAACTTATTTGTTCTAAACAACCTGCAATAGCACTTTAAAGTTTTGGAAGTAAACCTTGTATTATATTTGAATTATATGGGTGCAATACCACATATTAGAGTAAACATATATATGTGTGTGAAGAAACTGTGGTACATTTACACAATGGAATACTATTCAGCTTTTGAAAACAAGGAAATCTTGAAATTTGCAGGCAAATGGATGAAACTAAAAAAGATCATCCTGAGTGAGGTCACCCAGACTGAGAAAGACACGCATGGTACATTCTCACTCCTAAGCGAATATTAGCCACATAATACAGGGTAACCGCACTACAATAAAGAGACTGATACATCAGCCAAGGACCATGTATGAGGTGGACCTAGCCCCTCTGCTCAGGTGCAATAGCACAGTCTCCTAGCATCTTCTTACAATTCACTCTCAAGGATACCCAGAGTACACTAGGGCCAGTCCTCTGCTAATGCTCCTTGCTTTTCATATATATATGCATAGAAGATAAAATCCTTCCAATACTACAGAGGGTTCTCGACAGTCCATACTTTCTGACTTTCAGATCTTCTCCTCTGTCTTTCTTTCATTCATTTGCTTCCCTCCTCTACACTGGTTTCCTGGGTGTAATGAGAATTATTTTTTAAAACATAGAAATGATATGTGAATTTTTTTTTGTTGTTGTTTTAATCCCAGGTCTGGGATATGGGGCTGCTTCATATTGTCCACAACAGCTGACTTTGATTTGCCTCGTAGCAGGGTTGTGATTTTGCCAGCTGAGGATAGTTTATGTTTGGAATTCTGGGGACTCTTGAGAGGGTATAAATGCAAGAGCCCTGAGAGGGTCTTTGGAGGCTGCTGCTCCCCCTGTTGATGTTGATGTTTGTTGCTTGCTGCATTGCTGATTTTTGGTTGGAGATATTCTGATGACAAAGATCAAATTCGCCCCAAGGAACTCAATGCCCCTAATCAACAGGAAGTAGTCTAATGGCATTAATGCCTCCTTTTCCTCTAGCCTTCTTTCTCTCTTACTTAGTACTGGTGGGTTGAGAGGGATGGGATGATATAGAGGGATAGGAAAAAAGAACCCAACAAAGTAGTGAAAAGTCCAGCTATAGCTGGATTCTATCTCTTCTAAGGTCTTTACCCTACTTGGATATTCTTTCCTGACAGATGCCATGGCTTTCTCACTTAGCTTTTGGAATTTTTTCTAATCATTTTTAAAACCTAAATATTTTAGGGTTTTTTTTTTTTGAGAATTTCATACATGTATCGTGACTACATTATTATCACTTTCATGCCTCCAATTTTATCCTTTGAATGATACTTTCAGTAATCTCTCTGTCCAAACTCCAGATATTCATCATGCATTTGTCTTGTAGTTTGATTTCTTTTGGATTGATATCTATATGTACTAACTCCTTTACTATTTTATATCTTTTTAATTAATAAGATTGTACGCTCCATGTAACGTGAAATTTCTATCTGGTTTTTGTTTTTGTCTTTGTTTTGTACTATATGCCTGACATTTAAACCAGTGTGTGTGTGTGTGTGTGTGTGTGTGTGTGTGTGTATGTGTGTGTGTGTGTCTATGTGTCTGTGTGTCTGTGTGTCTGTGTGTTTGTGTGTGTGTGTGTGTGTACGCGCACGTGCGCCAAAGTGTTTGTAAAGGAATGTCTCTAAAACAATAGCAAAATATCGTGATGGAATATATTTTTGTTTTTGTTATTGCTCCACTAAAAATATAAAGTTACTTTTTACTTTAAAAATATCATAGCTGGGCCGGGCATGGTATCACATGCCTTTAATCCAGCACTTGGGAGGCAGAGGCAGACTGATCTCTGTGAGTTTGACACCAGTCTGGGCTACAAAGAGAGTTCCAGGACAGCCATGGCTATTACACAGAGAAAACCTGTCTTGAAAAACCAAAATAAACCAACCAAACAAGCAAACAAAAACAAAGTTGATACATTAGTTTATATGTATATGCTACCTTAATTTATATATCTGTATTTTAAACTTTCTCACTTCTACCTGCCCTATGGAGATCCTTCTTTTAAAGATCTTTGCAGAAGATTCTACTTTTTTCTCTGTTGCTCCAGTGTTTAATTCTCATCTTTTTTGTGTTAATCTGTATATGACCTTTCTCACCTACTTAAACCTCTTTCTGTGTTAATCTTTAATGAGAAAGAAAAAAAAAAGCATCTTTTGAAATTTTTCTCTTCTCTGAATTGAATTGTTCTTGTTCCCCTAAATTTTACTCCAATGAAGGGTTTCTACTTCTTCAGTTGTCATCTCTGAGTCTCTTTTATCAAGTATGCTTGCTCTCTTATTCTTCCTGGCTAGGAATTCTTTCCTGAGTGCAAGCTTTGGCCACTCAAAGACCACTTCAGTGAGGCAAATGGAGAAAAACACAGAAACATAAAAGGAGATTCCTTCACTATTCTTTTAAAAATAATTTTAAAAATAATTCTTTGAGAACTTCATATGTTTTTTTTCACATTCTTCCCCTTAACCCATTTCTTGCAGATCCTCCCCAACTCCCTGACCACCCAACTTCTCTCTCTCTCTCTCTCTCTCTCTCTCTCTCTCTCTCTCTCTCTCTCTCTCTCTTTCTCTCTCTCCTTCTCTCCCTCCCTCCCTCCCTCCCTCCCTCCCTTCCACTCTCTCCTTTCCTCTCTCACCTCCACTCTGACTCCTCTTTCCCCTCCCCGCTTCCTTCTCCTTATTAAGTATAGTTTGTATTGGCCAACTACTTCTGGCTGTGGGCCTGCCTTGAAATTTGGCCAATATACTAGTTTATAATTATAATTTAAAAAATGACTTTCTTTCTTCCTGCAGGTAATTAAATGTCAATAGCTCCTCAGCTAGGAGCTGGACTTCATGCCCACTACTCCTCTCCTCTATGCTGAGATTCTGTCTGGATTGATCATACACTTGATCTTGTGCATGGTTTTATAATTGTTGTGAGTTCAAATGGACACCTACTCAGTTGTATCTGGAAATCGTCCATGATCTCTGGGTCTTATAATCTTACATGAGTGTTAGAATCTTTCTGTCTTCTTTTACATAGATTCCTGAGCCTTGAGGGTGGGAGTATGATATAAACATACCTTATAGGGTTGAGCACTCTGAAGCCTCATATTCTCTGCTCATTACGTAGTTGTGGGTCTTTGTGGTAATTAACATCTGCTATTCTCAGAAGTGTCTCTGATGATGGTTGGTCCACAGATATAACAGTAAGTCATTAGGAGTTGGCTTATTGCTATGACCATTTCTTATGCATACAAAGGATTTTCTGTGAGAGAAAAAAAGAGAACTATCTACTAAAACTGTCACTTTCCATTTAGTGGCTATATAATATTCTGTTAAATACTTTTTAATCTTTAAAACTTGGTTTCTTCATCTGAGAAAGGGGTAACAAAAATGGGAATCACCTCATAAGTTACCTGTAGCATGCTTAACTATTGCATGATACCAAGTAAATCTGTTTAGTGTCAACATTGCAATAGTTTAATGGCTCATTGTAGAAGGGTACAAGACTCTAGTTAACCAATATTGGAAAATTAATGAGAACCTGAGTTTTCTCTTTGAGTAATCTAGATAAAACATTTCTTTCTTGAGATCTTACCACTGAGCAAGGGAGGAGCTTGTAGTTTAATTTCATGTTGGCAAACTACTAATCAAAATTGCTGCTTAATCACCCCATTCTCCAATTAATCTGTGCAAAGTAGTTTCAGTGCATGGAGTGGATACATTTTCTGCTAAATTAATTCGAGTGATATCTTAGTTCTGCAAGTTGCTTTTCAGCACTTGATGTTATTGATCTTTTAATACTGTAGAGGAATAAAGCAATGGGTGGGGTGCTGACTGCTGAGAAACCTTTGTAAGAGAAAAAGAAAAAGCGCTACATTAGCTGAACTGCTTTTGTTGATGTGACTGGTGCTTAGTTCATAAAAATAAGCTCTCTCTACCCAGCATGGTGACAAATGCCTTTAAGGCCAGCTCTCAGGAGGCAAGAGTAGGTGGATCTCTATGGGTTCAAGGTCAGCCCGATATATATAGCAAATTTCCGGGCAACCACAGCTTGATTATGAGATCTCATCTCAATAAACAAATAAACAGACAAACTCTCTCATTAAAGCCTTTAGAAATAACTTTATCTGACTTGGCTCTTTCAGATATGGGTGTATTTGTACATATCCAATATTTTGAGACTACAAAGTAAATTTATATAAACAATTAGACAAGGCACCTAGTTTTGCTTTTTTTCCCTTTTGAATGTTGGAGACACAATTGTATTTGTTGTGTTTGAAGTCTGACCTCAGTACACCTTCTGCCTTATTTTAATTTTTTATCTTGCCCCTCAACCCCATTGCTTATTCCGTTTATTGACTGCCACTTTAATATCCAGTTAACTGTGTCCCTGAGTAAGCACATCTTTTTTTAAAATGGTATTAATGAGTGCACTGCTTTGACCACTTAGCACAACCCTTTTTATGATCTAGCCATACAATTATGTATACATCTAGTGTATGGCTCTAATTGCCACATGGAATTCTAACTAATATATATCAGCAATATTTATTCATACACTTTTTGAGTTACTAGATCTGGGTGGCCTCTAAGTCACTCCTCTCACACACCACCTCATGAGAACATTCTCATATGTGATTATTTACAGACCTGTGAAAACATTTTTCCAGGCTGCAATTCAAAAGTGAGACTGGTAGGTCACCAAAGGAGAAAATGTATCTCAATAAAGAAATATGTCTTGCAAGGCAGTGGTTGTGCATGCCTTTAATCCCAGAAGTAGGGAGGTAGAGGCAGGCTCATCTTTGAGTTTGAGGCCAACCTGTTCTATGGAGCAAGTTCCAGGACAGCCAGGGCCACACAGAGAAACCTTGTCACGAAAATAAACAAGAAACAAACATTTCCTTATGTGTGTCTACTATTTATTTCTACTCTGGTTAGAATGGACACGGATGCTTGCGATCCACTTGGCTCTCAACAAGAAGGATATTACTTCTCTAATCATTTCACTGCTAACTTGCCTTTCCAGTCTTTACCATGTACACTCCCACTACCAGTGAGGTTGACCACTTCTTCATATACTCATCAGTTATTTGAATCTCCCCCCCGCCCCATTTTTCCATCATCTCACAGACAGAAGTGTTTTTGATGTTATTGATGCAGTGGTTCTATATTTTCATTTTAAAAGTTCTTGAATGTCTGTTCATTCTCATCTTAGAGATAACACATATTTTCATCCATCACTTTTTCATTGATTGTATCTTGGTGCCATTGTTCACTCAGCAGAAATGTTTATATTTTATATTGTCATAAAATTTGGTTTGGGATACTGCTGGCCCGATAATGAAGTCAGAGATACTGACTTACACTTTACTTTACTTTTTCATTTGTACCTTGCACTTGATCTTTACATTATTTGAAGTATGCTATACAGAGGAGGGCTGGGTTCTTTTTGTTGTGTAGCAAATGACTCTGCTGGTGTCATTTTCAATGATCTCTTTCTTCACTGACTTGTGATCCTTCTGCAATGACATACAGTTTCATGTGCTCAGGGCTCTGATGACAAAATCGCTGTTCTAACATAGTAGTCTATTTGCTTTGCACAAATCCCAAAATGTTTGTTTTGTTTGTTTGTTTCTGTTAATTCAGCAATGTGTCTTAGATCTGTTTATTGACACACTTTGCTCCTCCTTTCTCAACTTGCCTGCAGCTATTTTAGGACTTCTATTCGTCTGTGTAAGCCTTATATTCAAATGGTTCAATTCCTCAAAACATCCTTCTAGAATGTGAACATCTGAAGTTAATATTAGGAAAGAAAACATGTTATGTAATAAGTACACATTTTACCTATCTACTCAGAGTTTTTGTTAGACTCTTAAATTTTAAGGGTTTGAAATTTTTCCATGAAGTTTTATTCCTTAATACTGAACTTGGTTCCCAGGTGCTACATCTCTGGTTGTTGTTGTAAATGGTACCTTCTTTATGTTGTTTTTGCTGAATTTTGTTGGTTAAAATTTTAAATAAATTTTAATGGAAAATTGGATAGACTCTTAATATTAAATGCTAGATGCTTTAAAAAAAATTGTAGTCATAAAAAATAAGAAGGCTACCAAGAAGAGACTTGATACCCTATGAGCATATACAGGGGGAGGAGGTCCACCTCAGTCACAGTCATAGGGGAGGGGAGTAAGGGGAAAATGGGAGTGAGGGAGGAATGGGAGGATACAAGGGATGGGATAACAATTGAGATGTAATATGAGGGTTGAACTCTGAGATAAAAGGCTTAACACTGGAGGCTTGAAGTGGTAAAGAGACAGACGTGGAGACTGTCCAGTCACTCACTGCTTAGCCCTCACCCCACGAACAAAGTTATTAGCGCTGGGGTACCTGCAGAAACTGCCCCGTCTGACGGCCCTCACCCCCAGTGTCTGCCTGAAAGACTATAAGGATGGAGCCAGGCAGGACTCACATGAAACTTGACCCCAGGTACACAGCAGACCTTCTGGAGCTTCTGGAAACCAATTACAGCATCTCCCCTGCCTGCTTCACTTACCCTCCCACTGCAGGCCAGCTCCTGACAGAACTGGGCTCCGTGGAAATTACCCTCACCATCATCCTGACCTTTCTCACCATGGGCTCGGTGGCTATCTTCCTGGAGGATGCCATGTACCTGTACAAGAACATCCTCTGTCCCATCAAGAGGAGGACTCTGATCTGGAGTAGCTCGGCACCCACGGTGGTGTCCGTGTTCTGCTGCTTTGGTCTCTGGATCCCACGTTCCCTCACACTTGTGGAAATGTCCATAACCTCGTTTTACGCGGTGTGCTTTTACCTCCTGATGCTGGTCATGGTGGAAGGCTTTGGTGGGAAGGAAGCAGTGATGCAGACACTGAAGGAGACCCCAATGAGGGTGCACACGGGCCCCTGCTGCTGCTGCTGCTGCTGCTGCTGCTGCTGTCCCTGCTGTCCACCCCTCATACTTACCAGGAAGAAGCTTCAGTTGCTAATGTTGGGCCCTTTCCAGTAGGCCTTCTTCAAGATACTACTGAGCTTAGTGGGCCTGTTTCTCATCCCGACGGCATCTATGACCCATCAGACATTTCTGAGAAGAGCACGGCTCTGTGGATCAACACTTTCTTTGGTGTGTCCACCCTGTTTGCTCTCTGGTCCCTGGCCATCCTTTTCCGTTAAGCCAGGATGCACCTGGGTGAACAGAATATGGGGTCCAAGTTTGCTCTGTTCCAGGTGCTTGTCATCCTGACCGCCCTGCAGCCCTCCATTTTCTCCATCTTGGCTAGCACCGGGCAAATTGCTTGCTCACCCTCCTTTTCTTCTAAAATCAGGTCTCAAGTGATGAACTGCCACATGCTCGTACTGGAGACCTTCCTGATGACGGTGCTGACACGGATGTACTATCGGAAGAAAGATGACAAGGTTGGGTATGAGACTTGTTCGCCATCAGAGCCAGACTCAAAAATCAAAGCCTGAGGCTTTGGACTGTGGAAGAGACATTGTACTTCTCAGAAGAGTGTGAGATTCCTTCTCTGTCCGTCTTAACCAGCGACTAAGGGTCCCACTGGCTGCTTCCACGTGGCTATAGGGCTGAAGGTAAAGTGCAGGAGGCTGAAATCGTCTTGAGTCTTTCTCAAGGAAGGCATCTGAAGTTTTGTAATAAATGGTGAAAGCTGAGACCCCTGCTCAAGGCACACTGCTTCTGTGGGTGCCACTGTTAACCCTGAATGTGTTTGTCAGAAAGTCACCCTGTGCATCTGCACGGCAGAATAAAGGGGAGAAGAGTAAAAAAAAAAAAAAAAAAAAAAAAAGAGATGTAATATGAATACATTAATAAAATATATTTTTAAAAATAATAATAGTTGTTTGTTTGTTTCTCCCTCCCTCCTTACTCCTTCTTTATTCCACTTGTCTTTTTTTAAGATATGGTCTTGCTATATCCCTCTGAGCAGTTTTGAACTTCTAGACTCATCTTAAGTAGTTGGAGGTATATGCATTACCATTTCTGGATCTTAATTTGCACTTTTGTATAATTATTTAGCCAGTATTTCAAGAATAATTAAAGATAAAATCATAATTATAATGGGCTGTCTTCTAGATATCTATATGACACAGAATGCTAGTAGTAAATGTTTAGTTGTTAAATTTTCTATGGGGAGAATATCATACTTTTAGTTCTTTTTAAAATAGTTTTTACTTAAATTTTTTCTACAGCTAAACTCCACAGTGTTTTTTGGTTTCTATTTTAGTTCTTTAATGTACAGATTATCATAAGCTGTCTCCTTTGTATTCCCAGGCTAAAATTGACTTGGCCATGACATTTCTTAACATACAGATGTGGTAGTTAGACTCTTCAGTTTCTACCAACAGCCAATATGATAAAGGCTTGCTTCCCAGGCAGGCATGTTGAAGGAGGGTCATTAGAAGCAGTGCCTACTGGGAAGTCGCTGAGTTACTGGGGGGTGTGCTCATGGAGGTGCAAGTAGATTGTGACTGGTCTTCACTTTCACTGCCTAGGAACGAGTTGGAGCGTTTGCTCCATCACACTTTCACATTATTATTTGCTGCCACAGATTGAAAGCTCATTTATCAACCATGTACACTGAAAAGCTGAGCTAAAGTAAACAGCTTTTTGTTAATTGCTTGTATTAGATATTTATTATGATTATGTGAAACTGTAGAATAGTCTCAAGTTAATGATAGTTCCAGCTACAATTTTAAAACTTTATAAGAGGCAAAATGGGTATGTGGTGCATGAGAAGTAGACTTTAAGCTTCAGTTTTCTGAGAACTGGTTATAGTCCATATGGCATTTCATCACAAGTATGGGCAGCAGGAAAGAGAGGCAAGCTTGGGTCAGCCATGTGATCCCATAGTAAACTTAAGACATGCTGCAGCTTACCATGTAAAACCGGGATGTTTTGGTGAGAGAATTAAGTGTTCCTTCAACTTGACATATTTTCAGATTGCTGTATATTTACAAGATACAAAGGGTGACTTGAGCAGCATCTATGTCCTCTAGCATTTTAGACTTTTCTCATTAATGATCATAAGTAGAGCACACCTGTATAATTTTCCTTGTGTTGTTTTATTTTTATTAACATAGTAACTGGTACAAGTCGGGATCTTTCTAGCTTCACAAACATTGCTAATATAGTTTTCCTTCTTTTTCTGTGTTCTGGACTACCTCATACAAAGTTTAGCAGTTCTTCAAAACTTTAGGAAAACAACTCTAAAACTAAAAATGTTTTGATTGCTATAAAAAGAGAATCACGATATTATATTTAGATATATACTATCTAATCCATTGATCGTAACGTCACCCATTCTTTCAAACTTGCAAGTCTCTACACAGTCATCTCCCACTCCCTGTATCTTGATAGCTTTGAGAAATTTTGTTGTTGATGATGGTCATAAATTTTAGTAATATTATACCTACGTATGATTTTGTTTTATCATCTATGTGTGCCATTCTGTGATTTTAAAATTATTACATTTTTTAAATGGGGGAAGGGTACATGCCACAGAAGACAGAGGCCAATCTATCTTTGTGGGTCCCACAAATACTTTTTTTCCATTGAAAGTATCTTCTTCATGCAACATATTCTGATCATGGTTTTTTACTTCTCTCTTCAGACCTCCCCCACCTCCCCAACCATCCAATTCCATGCATTCTCTCTCTCTCTCTCTCTCTCTCTCTCTCTCTCTCTCTCTCTCTCTCTCTCTCTCTCTCTCT
>OU015744.1:110613870-110632789 GCA_907169655.1 Acomys percivali
TCTCTCTCTCTCTCTCTCTCTCTCTCTCTCTCTCTCTCTCTCTCTCTTATAGGCTGTGCTAGCTACTTTTATGTCAACTTGGCACATGCTAGAATTATCTGAAGGGAGAAAATCTCAACTAGAAAATGTCTCCATATGATCCAGCTGTAAGATATTTTCTTAGTTAGTGATTGATGTGGGAGGGCCCAACCCATTGAGGATGGTTCGATCCCTGGGATGGCGGTCCTGGGTTCTATAAGAAAGCAGGCCATGCAAGCTGTGAGGAGCAAGCCAATCAGCAGCACCCCTCCACGGCCTCTGCCTCAGCCCCCTCCTCCAGGTTCCTGCCATGTTTGAGGTCCTGTCCTGTCTTTCTTCCTTCAGTGACAAACAGTGAATAGGAAAGTTATGCTTAATAAGCCGTTTGTTCTCCAAGTTGCTTTGGTCATAGTGTTTTGTTACAGTAATAGTAACCCTAACCACAATACAGGCCATTAAAAAAATTTTAAAAAAAAAGAGCAAGCAAACAAAAACACACACAACAACAAAGCAAACAGACAAAAGAAAGAAGAAAAAACAAACAAAGGAAAAGCATGGGAAACACATACATGCAGAGACAAAGGCACACAGACACAAAACCGACAAAAGCACAAACCAGAAACCACGATAGATAAGCACAAGACCGGTAAGGTAAAAATAAATGTGCAATCAAAGCATTATGAGACAAAACATCTCCCAAAATACTATTGAGTTAGTTTTGTGTTGGCCATCTACTGATGGAGATGAGCCCTACCTGCCCTCAATTGTTATTTATACACACAGTGAGACTCTACTGAAAAAAAATTATTTTCCTTTGCAAGTAGTTTTCAATTGTAGATAACTTCTAGATTAGGGATGAGGGCATATATCTACTTCCTCTCTCAGTGCTGGGACACCATTTGGCTTGAACCTGTGCAGGCCCTGCCTGTTTATGTTGCCATAGTCTCTGTGAGTTAATGTGTGTGTCTGTCCTGTTGTGTCTAGAAAGCACTGATTTTTTTTTTTTTTGGCTGTGTTCCATCCCCACTGGCACTTACATATATAAACAGAGGTTTTATATGTTTCTCTAATTTTGAATACTTTATAGCAGACAATATTTCTTCCTCTTCTTCCACGTAGTACCCTGAGCCCTGAGGGGAGTGGTTAAGTGAAGAAATCCCATATAAGACAGAGTGTTCCAGGGTCTTTCATTCTCTACACATTGCCCAGTTGTGGGTCCCTGTATCAGTTTCCATCTCCTGCAGAAGAAAGCTTCTCTGATGCTCCCTGAGTGAGAGACACTGACCTATGAGTATATCAGAATGTCATTATGAGTCATTTTACTACTATGTTCTATTAGCAAAATGATAATATTTGGCTTTCCCCTATTGAAGAAATAGAAACATCCATGGCCTTTCTATTCTCAGGTTCTTAGCCACCTGAGCAGTGTCAGGCATGGGTTATATCTCATGGAATGGGCTTTACATCTAATCAGATAGGGACTGGTTACTCCCACAACTGTTATGCCACTACTGCAACAGAGTATGAGACAAAAAGGTCACCATTGTAGATCAGAGAGTTTGAAGCTGGGCTACTGTTTAGCTTTTTCCTCTGGTACTGTACAGAGTACCTTCCAGGACCACGAACACTAGTCAATAATAGTCAAGACACTAGATAGGTACCAGCTTGACTTCTCTGTGTCCAGTGAGATATGTATATGTTTAGCAATATTTAGCAATAGGGCCTTGCCATCAGTTTGTGGAAAGAAACCAATAGCCTTAGCAATAGCCTGAATTGTTTAGTGATTTCTATATGGCCTTGTTGACCAATAGCTCAATTAGATATAACACATTCCTGGGACTAGAGTTCCATTTTGTAATAAAAGAGAGATCTAGTTGGGGCTTTGTCTCCCCTGTTATTTGGTGAGTCCACCTATATTTCTTTTATATAAGTATATATTGTAAGAAGTGTCTACTGTAGTAGTTTTCCATATGCTGCCTTAGGCAACCCTTAGTCATTAGCTGTCTCTCCCTGTATTCCTTTCTCTAACTACCCTCTTCTCTTTACCTCTCCATTTATTATACTGTTCTAGTCTTCACTCCATAATCTCTCCATGACTATATAGTCTGTTTCCCATACCCTAGTGGTTCCTTACTCTATACTGACTGCTGTGATTATAAAGATAGAATCATGTCTATTGAAGGCTTAAAAAGCTAACATCCACAAATAAGGGAATACATATTATATATGTCTTTTGGGGTCTGGGTTACCTTGCTCAGGATGATTTTTTTCTTTGTCTAACTCCATTCATTTACCTAAATTTTTTATGATTTTATTTTTTAACAGCTGAGGACAATTGTGTAAAAGTACCATATATTCACTATTCATTCATCTGTTAATGGGCATCTAGGCTGTTTCCAATTTCTGACTATTATGATTAGAGTAGTAATGAACATCAATGAGCAAGTGTCTCTGTAGTAGGATGTAGTATCCTTTGGGTATGTGCCCAAAAGTGATACAGATGGATCTTGAAGTAGCTCTATCCCCAGCTTCCCAAGGAATCACCATACTGATTTCCATAATGGCTGTAAGAGTTTGCAATCTCATAAACAATAGATGAGTGTTCCTCTTACTCCACATCCTTAGTAACACAAGCTGTCACTTGTTTTGTTGATCTTAGCCATTCTGACAAAGAAAGGTGAAATCTCAAAGAAGTTTTAATTTGCATTTCCCTGATGACTACAGATATTGAAATTTTCTTTAAGTGTTTCTAAGCCATTCAAACTTCCTCTTTTGAGAATTCTCTGTAGTGTAGCTGGATCTATACTACATTTTTAATTGGGTTATTTGTTTTCTTAATATCTAGTTTTTAGAGCTCCTTAAATATTTTGGCTATTAGCCCTTTATTGGGTGTGTAATTGATAATGATGCTTTCTCATTCTGTAGGCTGTTGCTTTGTCTGCATGACGGTGTCCTTTGCTGTGCAGAAGCTTTTCAGGCCCTGTTTATTAATTGTTGATCTCAATGCCTGTACTATTGGTGTCCTGCTCAGAAAGTATTTTCCCGTATCAATGAGTTCAAGGTTCTTCCTCCACATTCTCATCTATCATATTCAGTATATCTGGCTTTATGTTGAGGTCCTTGGCCCATTTGGCATTTAATTTTTGTGCAGGGTAAGATATGGATCTATTTAAATTCTTCTACATGCCAGCCATCCAGTTTGACCAGCACCATTTATTGAAGAAGCTGTCTTTTTCCAGTGTGGCCACAAGCACTTTACCTGCTGAGCCATCTCACCGTCCTATTGCCTATGTGTGTTTTTAATTTAAGGTCTTGTATATTTCTCTAAGTTTGAACACTTTTGCTTGTTCTGCCCTCAAATATTTCTATTCCTCCCTTTATTTATCATTTATTTATTCCCCCTTCCAAAGTCTCCTATTCTATAGATATTAACTTTTTTAAAGGACTGCAAAACTTCCATATTCTGTATTTCTTACCTTCTCTCATTCATACAATCTTCTTTGATTTCCCAGGTAAACAAACATCTGTATCTTACAGTGTACACATATTGCATTCTTTGCTTCAACTCTCATCCTTTAATGTCTCGCCACTACTTTATTCTTAAAATGATCTATATCTCTTCTGTGTTCCTCATAATTTTTCTTACTTTCTTGAGGATTTTTTTTATGCTTTAAACATTTTTATATCTTTTGTGTACATCAATAGTGCTTCATCTAGTATGGATTGTTCAGTTTGTCTTTTTCTGTGACGCTTGTACCTCAAGGAACTATTGTCTTGAGTAACAATTTGTCCCGGGAAAGTTAGTCTCTATTTCTCCTCATCAGAGTGTACTTGGGAGTGGAGAGGGAGTATTTCTCAAGGAAGAATGCTTTGGGTATTGTAAGTCACCCTCTATTACTCATTCTGCTGTGCCATCTGCCACCTACTACCAGGTACCCACTTCCAACCCTCCCTGTAGCATCATTAGTTGATGCACACTTGATAACATGAGCCCTTGTCAGGGACTCTGTGGAGTATGGGAGAGAGAAGAGAAAGCAACCCTAAGACTCAGCCTCTCACATGTGCTCTAGTGATTTCCTCCAGGGGGTTCTTTTCCATGCTTTGATCCAGGGCACAAGAGAGCATCTGCTGTGGAATGTTGGGGGTTGGCCTGGTGCTCTGTGCATTCAGATGCTGGTTTCTATGCCCTGAGATCTAGTTGCAATCTGGAAGTGGGCATTGTCATTTACTATGAACGATGTTTTGTAAACTTTGCTCCTGTATTAGCTCTGGTTAATCAAAAAACTGGACAGCCTGTAACTGGGCAGAAGAGAGGTAGGTGAAGCTTCTGTTTCTGAGCTTAGGGTCTCAGGTAGGGACCACAAGAAGGAGAAAAGAAAGAAGAAGATGGAGAGAAAAGGCATGGCCTGATGGAGCAATATTGGCAAGTAACTTGGGACATGTGGCTGGGAAGTAGTAGCCAGACTACCTTTAAAAATTAGCATAAATTGTACCTGCCCAGTTATTGTGCTTAAAGTTGGTTGAATAAATCAATAGGTTTCTGTCTCAATTATTTGGGAGTTAGAGCAGGTGAATAGTAAGGCCCCCCAAATTAAATAAATGTTCTGCAATAGAGGACTGCCATGACCCTCACAATGGAACAATGCTTTCTGTTGCCCCTAAATATTCAATGTCAGGAGCTCAGGTCCTTATCTACTTTATCTTCTTATTAACATCTTGCTTAAAGGAAAACCAGTGACTAGCTCACTCTTTTGAGGGCACCAGCCACTTACTTTCGGAGAGCTCCTAAATGCACATCCAGATTTGCTGATAAAATATGCTTTAGGAAGAGGGTTAACCCACCCACTGGAACTCAAATAAAAGAATATTTTCAGAAGGAAGTTTGGTGTAAAGGCAGAGAGAAGAAACTCTACCATAGTGCAAGGATTATGTTTAGACAAGAAAGATTAATTTGACTCCCTAAATAAAAATATTGCCATGCAATTTTTCCAACAACAGAAGGTAGGCTTATAAGCAAAGCACTATGGTTCTCTTTGTTCTTCTAATTATAATGTCCCCTCTGATTTCACTTAATGTGTTTCTTGCCAGAGCAAGCCAGATAATTGAATAAAGACTGCCACATTAGTCCCTCCAAATTACCTATGCTCTACCGATGAGAAAGATGGCCAGAAATATACAATCAATTTCCTACTAAACAGAAAATGTGCAGAGAACTATTCGGAAAATGTTATTTTATTTGCATTCTGAATTTATGTAAATCCACAAGAATAAGTGGTTTTCAATGTCATCATCCTTCTTTTCTTTGTAAGTCGATAATTAACTGCCGGGTACACTTTCCAAAAGAAGGATTTCACCAAATAAGGGGCTTTGCGAATGCAAATCACAAAGCAAGCGGCACAGAGAAATGAATAGAGAAATAAACTTACCCTACAAATGGAAGGAATATACCTAAGTAACTGTGCCTCAGAAATAATAGCTACTAGTTATTTTATGCTTTCTTTTTCAGACCTCACCAGGAGAGTCCAAAGAAAACCAGTTTCAACCTCTCATTCAATGGATGAATTTGAAATGAGAGCGAGAGAAGCTGTTAATGTTGGCTTCTGCTCAAAGCCCCGCCTGATACCACTCCTCATCCCCCATCTAGACAATGAAAGCATCCATCCTTAACTGATTATGTGAATCTCCCTGGGCTTCAGTGTGCATCCAACTACAGGGACAAACCCAGGAAGCAAACAGCAGATCAAGGAATTGTCTGTTAAGACAAAAGTAACACTGGGGACTGTTTATGATAATGGGAGCAATTTTTTCTAGACTTACACAAAACCAGACTCCAAAGCTCTGTGAGCATTTCACAGAAATGATCTCTGGATTTATCTTTCTAGTTCATTGTCACATGTACCCCTATCTCCTCTTTCTGAACATGACAACCGGGCCCAGGTTCAGTCACCTCAACTGTGCTTCCTGCTTTGTTTCTCTGTATTTTTAACGGAGTGCACTCTGCCTTTCAGACTTCAGTGGGCCACTTGATTTACTGTTGGGTCTGTTTTGCCAAATGGGTGTCTTTTCTCCTTCTCCACACCTCCACACACATAAGTAGACTTGTGGCCACTGTACTAACTCCCTCAAAGACCACTAAAGACCCTTATGATGAATCTAGTGAATTATTTTATCATCTATGTCATTGTAATCATCTTGATGTTTGATAATGATAATACATTCTAAAATACCTTCCATTTACTTACAGGTAACTATATCCTGTACGCACTACCAAGCATTTTGTATGTGCAGATGAATCTTTGCGTATTTCCACAGCCACCACTGAACGTGAGGTCCTTTATTGCTACCCTTTTTAAAAAATACTAAATAGTGGCTCGTGAAGGGGCTAAATAATTTCTCATTTCTCCAGGAGGGAGGGAAGAAGAAATCAACTCTAATTCATTTTGACTCCAAGCCCATGCGTGCTCTGTACTCCACTCTGACCGCCCTACTTCACAAGGTACGTCTTTGTCCCTCTATAGCTACTAAGTCCCTCCACATGTGTTAGGTTTAGCCTTGACTCCTTCTTCAGGCTATTTCCAGAGTTCAGCTCAGACTGTCCTTAAAAATCCTTCTGACTTAGTGGTTTACACTGAGAAGTTTGTTTTCTTGCAGTTGAGGAGGTTTGAAGTATGAAATCAACATCCCAACGTGGTCAGGGCTGAAAGCTTCATAGCTTGTAGATAGTTTTTCACCATGCTCTTGTGAAGCCTTTTATGACTGTGAAAGTGCAAAGAGATTTCTGGTATGTTTTCTTCTAAGTTTACCAAAATAGACCATCAAATTTAACCCCCATGATCTCGTTAAAGCCCCTTTCCAGACACAGTCACATCCAAGGCCAACGCTTCCCATAGGAGTTCAAGCATCACAACTGAGACCATCCTCTGGGTCCTGTAGGTCAGCCCCTCCTTCTGACCCCTAACTCCTTCTCACCCCCATTTCCCCAGGTCTGCCACAGTCACTTCAGATTCAACAAACTAAATTTTGTGCATTCGTTTCTCTGTCACAGAAATGTAATAATCTCTGTTTTCACTGCAGACTTAAAAACTTAAGAATAGCTTTTGAATTTTATTCAGTGCCACTCTTGGTTACCACCAAAGAACTTTGGCCTTTGAAGTATGTCTCATACTCCTCCCTTCCTCCCTTTCTATTACACTGCTGCATCCTAATCTCCTGTGGCAATTACCATTTCTGCACAACCAAACACTCCAACACTCAATCTTAAAACAATTATTTCCGCACTTCCCATGTGTTTGTGGGCTGGCTAGGGGATTAGCTGATTAAGGCTGCATTCAGCATAGGCTCAGCTGTTCCTGGGTTTGCTAAACACAGATTAGGCAAGTTTTCTTCTCTTAGTGAGGACAGACTTCTGCCTGGTCACACAACAATATAAATGTTTCTCAAATTTTTGTTCACATCATCCCTAGTCACACTCCAGCAACCAAAGCAAATGGCCCAGCCAAATCTTTCGCCAAGGATTAGAGGACAGGAAGTGTGAATGAGAGGCAGATATATTGGAGATAGCAACGCAGCCAACGACATCTTCTCATTCACATATTGCAGAACACAAGCTCGTAGTGGCTTTTGGTGACTGTGGTGCAACCACAACCTGATGCCTCTTGCAAAAATGTCCTAGGTTGCCCTTCTATCAATGACCTTTTTTTTTTTTTTCATAATACTCACAGGTTCTGAAGTGATAGGTGACATCTAAGCCTCAAAGACAAGGGAAACCACACATCAAGCCCCACACATTAATAGTAGGAGACTTCAACATTCCACTCTCACCAATTGACAGGTCATCAAGACAAAAACTAAACAGAGAAATAATGAAATTGACAGATGTCATGAATCAAATGGACCAAACAGATGATATAGAATTTTTCATCCAAACACAAAAGAATATACCTTCTTCTGAGCACCTCACAAAACCTTCTCCAAAATTGTCCATATAGTCAGTCATAAAGAAAGCCTCAACCAATGCAAGAAAATCGTAATAACCCTTTGTATCTTACCAGATCACCGTGGATTAAAACTGGACTTCAACAATATCAGAAACAACAAAAAGCCTATAAATTCATGGAAACTGAACAACTCTACTCAATGCTCACTGTGTAGGATAAGAAATAAATAAATTAATTTAAAACTTCTTAAAATTCAATGAAAATGAAGGCACAAACTACCAAAACTTATGAGATACAATGAAAGCAGTGCTAAGAGGAAAGTTCATAGTATTAAGTGCCTTCATGAAGAAATTGAATGGTTCTTATACCAGCAACTAAACAGCACATGTAAAAGCTCTAGAACAAAAAGAAGCAAACACACTCAAGAGTTGTAGATGACAGGAAACAATCAAACTGAGAGCTGAAATCCAGAAATTAGAAATGAAGATAACAATACAAAGAATCAATGAAACCAAGAGCTGGTTCTTTGAAAATATCAACAAGATAAACAAACTTTTGCCAAACTAATTAAAAGGCAGACACACAATATACACATTACCATAATCAGAAATGAACAGGAGGACATTACAAAAGAATTGGAGAAAATCCAAATAATCATTAGATCCTACTCCAGAATCCTGTACTCCACAAAGTTGGAAAAATCTAAATGAAATGGATGATTTTCTTAGTAGATTTCACTTACCAAAGTTAAATCAAGATCAGGTAAACAAGTTAAATAAAGAAATGTAAATAGTCGTTAGAATCCTCCCATTCAAAATAGCCCAGGGCCAGATGGTTTCAGCACAGAATTCTACCAGATGTTCAAAAAAGAGCTAATACCAATACTGCTCAAATGATGCCACAAAAAAGAAACAGCAGCAGCATTGCCAAACTCATTCTATGAGGTAACAGTCATCCTGATACTTAAACCATACAAAGACTCAACAAAGAAAGATTATTTCAGATGAATTTCCCTTATGAGCATTGATGCAAAAGTACTCAATAAAATACTCCCAAACCAAATCCAGGAACACATCAAAAACATCATCCACCATGATCAAGTAAGCTTCATCCCAAGGATGCAAGGGTGGTTCAATATTCAAAAATCCATCAATGTAATCTACCTTAAAAACAAAATAAAAGAAAAAGCACATGATCGTCTCATTAGATGCTGAAAAAGCCTTTGAAAAATTGAAAACTCCTTCATGTTAAAAGTCTTGGAGTGTCTTGGAGCATAGCTAAAAATAAAAAAAGATAATATACAGCAAACCTATAACTAACCTCCATTTAAGTAGAGAGAGATTTAAATCAGTTCCACTAAAATCAGGAACAAGACATGGCTGCCCACTCTCTTTGCATCTCCTTAATATTGTACTTGAAGTCCTAGCTAGAGCAATAAGAAAACTCATAGAGATCAAGGGGATACAAATGGGAAAGGAAGAAATCAAAGTACCACTATTTGCAGATGATATGAATACATACATTGTTATATTCCAAGCATGGCCACACAAACAACTCTGACACTGATCTCATTTAGATAAGGATGGCTTATTGAACATACCCCCCCTAAGATTGATGATGACCAGGGACACAGAGTGCACTCAGGAGCCAACTGTAATGCTGAGCTATTTCTAAGGCAGCTTTTTATAAGAAAAACTGAAACCAGGTAACAAAACCACAACTAGTAACAACCAAGTAACCAGGTGTAGGAATCAAACCACCATCAGGCAACAATCAGGTATAGGAAGCAAGGAGAGGGCAGCATTATATCAATTTGACTAGCTAGACAAAGTATTTCTAACTGATCTTTAATTTGATTGGCCCTGCAGTTGGGGACTTTACAAACTATCTAGTCAACAAAGTATATGAAGTTTGAGAAATGAAACCATAGAGGAACAAGATAAGAGTTTATCCTGACCTTATAAAGTGTCAACACATTAATCATTGGGAGGCAGAGCCTGAGAACTTGAACTTAATTTCACCTTATGATTAAGATGGAGACGAAAGACAAAATGGCTTCGGTTATGCTAAAGGCTAAGGCATATCTTAACAAAGTGATCCCAAAAATTCTACCAGAGAAATCCTACTATGATAAACACCTTCAGCAAAGTGGCTGGATACAAACAAAAACAAACAAACAAACAAAAAAACCCATAAAACAAAATTCTCTTCTGTATACAAATGATAAACTGGCTGTGAAGGAAATTAGGGAAACAACATCCTTTACAACAGCCACAAATAATATAAACCATATCTGTGTAACTAACTAAGCCAGGGAAAGGCCTGTATGAAAAGAGCTTCAAGTCATTGAAGAAGATATTAGAAGATGGAAAGATGTCTCATGCTCATGCATTGGTAGGATTAACACAGTAAAAATGGCCATCTTACCAAAAGCAAGCCACAGATTCAATGAAATTCCCATCAAAGCAGACACAATTTTTTACAGAACAATTCTCAACCTCATACGAGAAAACAAAAGACACAGAATATCTGAGACAATCCTGTACACTAAAAGAACTACCAAAGGTATCACCATCCCTGATTTTAAGCTAGAACACAGAGCAATGGTAATAAAAGGTGCATGGTATTTTCATAGAAACAGGCAAGTTGATCAATGGAATCAAATCAAAGACCCCAAAATAAAACCACACACCTATAGACACTTGATATTTGACAAAGCAGCTAAAACCATACAATGGAAAAAAGAAAGCATCTTCAATGAATGGTGCTTGTCTAACTGATGGTCCGCATGTAGAAAAATGAAAATTGATCCATATTTATTACCCTGCATAAAACTCAAGTCCCAGTAGATCAAAGACCTCAACATAAAATCAGATACACTAAATCTAGTAGAAAAGTAAGTGGGGAATAGCTTTGAAGTGGTTAGCATAGGAGAAAACTTCCTTAACAGAACACCAATAGTTCAGGCTCTAAGTTCAACAATTAATAAGTGGGACCTCATGAAACTGAAAAGCTTCTGTAAGACAAAGGATGCGTCAATAGGAGAAAACAGAAGCTACCAGAATGAGAAAAGATCTTTACCAACCCTACATTTGACAGAGGGCTAATATACAAAATATATAAAGAACTCAAGAAATTAAACATCAACAAACCAAATAACTCAATTTAAAAATGGGGTACAGAGCTAAACAGAATTCTCAACAGAGGAATCTCAAATTGCCAAAAAACACTTAAAGAAATGTTCAACATGCTTAGTCATCAGGGAAATACAAATTAAAATGACCTTGAGATCCCAACTTACACCTATCAGGATGGCTATGATCAAAAACTCAAATGGCAACAAATGCTGGCAGGGTTGTGGAAAAAGGGGAACACTCCACATTGCTGGTGGGAGCGCAAAAATTGAAAATCAATCTGGCACTTTCTCCAAAAGTTGGGAATGGTTCTTCCTCAAAACCCAGCTATACCATTCCTGAGAACATACCCAAAAGATTTTCCACCATACCACAAGGACACTTGCCTAACTATGTTCTTAACAGCTTTATTCATAATAGCCAGATACTGGAAACAACCTAGATGTCTCTCAACCAACGAATAAGAATATGTGGTACATTTGCACAATGAAATACATCTTAGGTATTAAATACAAGGTAATCTTGAAATTTGTGTAAAAATCAACAGAACTAGGAAAAAATCATCCTGAGTGAGGTAACTAACCCCAAAAGACACAGTATGTACTCACGTATAAGTGGATATTAGCCATAAAGTATAGGATAACTGTGTTACCGAGTCCACAGACCGAAGTAACCTAAGTAACAAGGAAAGCCCAAGGTAGAATGCTTGAATTTCACTCAGAAAAGGAAATAAGATAGGCAATGGAGGTGGATGGAAGCATAGAACTGGGTAGGAGGCAGATGGAAGGGGGTGGGGATGGGGACTAGGACTAGGCAGTGCTAGGAAGAGAGAGCCAGGTGAAAGAAAAGAAATCAGAGTTAGGGGCATCTCTGGGACATGCCAGAAACCTGGAGTAGGGGAGACTCCAGGAAGTCTATAGAAGTCACACTAGCTGAGACTCCTAACACCTAGGGATATGGATCCTGAAGTGGCCACCTCCTGTAGTCAGGCAGGACTTCCAATGGAGGAGTAAGGACACCAACCCACCCAAAAACTTTCAACCCAAAATTGGTCCTGCCTACAAGATGTGCAGGGACAAAGATGTAGAAAAGATTAAGGGAACGGCAAATCAAAAATTGGCCCTACTTGAGACCCATCCCATGGGAGAGAACCAGTCCCAGACACTGTTAATGTTACTCTGATTTGCTTGTAGACAGGAGCTTAGCATAACTCCTCTGAGAGGCTTCAGCCAACAGTTGATGGAAACAAATACAGAGACCCACAGCCAAATATTAGACAGAGCTCAGGGAGTCCTATGGAATTGTTGGGGAGTGATTAAGGGATCTGGAGTGGTCATGAACTCCACAAGAAGACCTACAGAGTCAACTAACCTTGGGCCCATGTAGGCAAATGGAGACTGAAGAACCAATCAAAGAGCATGCATGGACCGGCCCTCGGGCCCCTGTACATATGGAGCAGATGTGCAGCTTGGTCTTCTGTGGATCTCCAACAACTAGAATAGGGACCCTCTCTGCCCCTGAGGCTTCTCTTTGGATCCTGTTCCCTCTAACTGGTCTGCCTTGTATGGCCTTGGTGGGAGAGGATGCACTAGTTCTGCAGCAACTTAATGTGCCAGGGCAAGTTGGTAACTATGGGAGACCTCCTCCTCTGAGGAGAAGAAGGAAGAATGGGGGAAGAAATGTACTGGAAAGGGTCTTGGGGGAAAAGAGGGGGTGTTGTGATCAGGGTGTAAAGTGAATAATATTTTTAAAAGAACAAATAAAAAAGAACTTCGATGGTAGATACTGGGTAGATTCTTATCAAACCATATTTTATGCATGCATGTATATTTTTATAATATATGTTATAAAGAAAACTATGATATAAGAAAAATGACAGGTGGGTTAATATTTCCAACTGTGGTTGAATTTAAGGTCTTTTTCTTATCTTTCAAAAACCCCTTATCATTTGATCATTCATTTACTTGACATAAAGCCTCCACTCTCATCCTAGGACAGTTTTTAGTATTACATGAGCATCTTTTAGTTATTCTCTTCCGAATATCTTTGTTCATACAGCTTTTCTTACCAGAGATGCTGTCTTCTTTTTCCAGTCCTAATGATGTCTGTCCACTAGATAATGTTTTTCCAACTTAAATCCCTTTTAGGATATTGGCCAGTGTATTACTTCTCCCAGTGAGATCTGTTAATCATTAATTCATTCCAGAAACATTTTCTAAGTATTCACTAGACATCAACATTTTACTAAATGCTGGCAATAACAGAATAAAAGGAATTCAGTCCAAGATCATACACTGATATCTTGAAGAAGCCTGTGGTATCAGAGGGCTGCAAAGGCATGACCTGAAGCTACATGGGGGTGGATTTAAGTGCTATTTTAGAAAAACAACATCAAATACTTTCAGTCATAGCTGTCTATGGTCAAATGTGTGTGGCGGAAGTTATTCAGGTAAAAATGGAAATGCGTTTAGTGTAGAAAATGCTACAGCAGGAACAAAAGAGCCACCATCTTTGGAGAGCTGCCTGTGATTCAGAATGGTCAAAAAATCCCTTGGGAGATAGGGTAGTGGGGAGTCAAGGCTGGTGAAGCGTTCACATCAAGGCAAGTCATGAGATAGCTTGCACATTTAACTGAGAGTATTTCTAGTGCAGACAGGAACCAGTTATATATTAAAGTAGGGAATGTGACAGAGAGATGAAGAACACATAGAAGGCAAAGGAAAAGCAGGAGGGATGGTGAAAGAAAGGGAAAGAGGCACAGACTGATAATTCAAGAATAATAATTGATTTATGTCTCACCAAACAGGCAGGAAAGGAGGCTCTTCTAGCCTTCCTGAAATCACTCTGTATCTGTCGGCAGTCCTTTTGAGTAGGGTATGTTTAAATCGGGGTGTGCCTGGAAGGAGTGCTGTGGGCCGTGTTATCCAGCTCAGATCAGCTTAGATAGACTCATCATTGTTGGATTCCCAAAATAATACTGTAGGCACTGTGAGTTTTCTTCACTTGGGACTTAGAGCAGTGCTGGTTAGAGCAATTTCTCACCCCACCTTGTGTTTTGGTTCAGTGTCTAGAAGACAGAGCACATCCCTGCCTATGTGGTAATGCCAAGTGAACAGTGCTTCACTAAGCAAGAAATTAAAGAACTAAGTACAAGGAAGAGAGCCAGCCTTGCCTTTAATAAAGCTTATATTCTTTGTAAAGAAACTGAAGTTAGTATTTGTTTATATATCTTAAGGAGTTGGATTGCCTCTGCTAAAGGAATAATCAAAATATACACTCGGGCTTAAAAAATGAAAAGCTTTCTGTGGTGGGTATCAGGGACACTGGAAGATTTCTCCTAAAAGAAAATAATGCAAGTGGAATCGAGTGAGAGATTTTTCAGGGAGAGAAGCCTATTGAATGGTTTGCAGTATGTTCCATTAGTGGCGAGTCTGGCCATCCTAGGCCATCAACAGTGTCAAGGGCTGTCAGATTACCTAACAGCCCTCTGACTACGGTAGGTGTGCGTATGGGGACTCTGTTCAGTCTAGTTTTAAAGGTCTTAAGCTTCAAAGCTTTAATCACCCCCTTTAAAAGACTCTTCCCTACTATCATAGGAAGCATGTCCTTAAGGGAAATTTGCTGATACTTAACCCATATTTTACTTGTTATAATTTCCTATTAGTCTAATTAGTACCTTTCTCGGAGCCATTCCTTGTGACTCATGCTTCAGGTATCACCCATTCCTCTGTGGCACCATCGCCGTCAGATCCCTCATATGCGGACAGTTATTCTGTGTTCCTAGTCAATCTTAACTGTTAGGAAATGTTTAAGCCTGTAGCACTAATAAATCAGCTCAACATATAATTAGAGGCTTAACTCTGTGAGGAGAAGATACAGCCTATTTGTTAATAATATCACTTAGGTCTTCTTAAACATTCTCGCCTAAAATAACTGAGTCAAATTAGCAAGTAGCCTTAAACAAAACGTCAAAATAATGCCCTTCTAGGACGTGAGGAATCCAGTTCTGTCACCAAAAGCAAAGCAAGAAGAATGTGCTATAATTTCCCTCCAGTGATTCTAGAGGCTAACTGACTCTCCTTCTCCAAAGCCGGAGAAAACGCAGATTGCATTAGCATTACCAATAGGCTGGATACAAGCCTTTAATCCTTCAAACTGTATACAGTTTACAGATGTATGCCAAAACTGAGAGAAGACGTGCAGTAATATACCTGGAACCACACAGTAGAAAGTGACACATCAGGGTAGTTTCAATACCCTGACCTTTAAAAAATGTCACATGAGGTAGGATGAGTAAAGATTGCTTAGTAGGCCTCATTTCTCCACCACAGAAGAAGATCTGCTCCCCATTTTTTTCTATCCCATGTATCACATGGGCATAACAATAAACATGTTTATGGTAGTAAACATATTACATATATGCATATATATTTAATAGCCACAGAGTTTATATTTCCTACTTCCTTCATTTATATCACCCCCCCCCCGATGTGTGTGATACTATGATTTGAATGTAAAATAGCCTCACAGGGTCAGATGTTTGAGAAGTTGGTCCCCACTGGTGAGATTGTTTTGTGGGACTGTGGAACGGTAGGCACCGACTTAGCTGTAAGTGGGTTGTTGGCGGCAGGCCTTGAGGTTAAGATTAGCTTGTGGTTCTGAGGTCTCCACTTCCTGGCCTACTAGGATGTGAGGAGCAGTTGCCTCACACTCCCTCTGCTACAGATGGCGCAACCTCAGAAGCCATGACTTTCTTCTATAACATAACAGACAATAGTCTCAGAATCCTGAGGCCAAAACAAACCTCTTTCTCCCTCTAACTTGTTCCTACCAAGTATGTTGTCATGGAAAAAGAAGTAACTAGTGCATACAGTTAGTTTCCACACTGGCTCGGGCATAACCACACCTCTGGGAACCCCAGGAATGTTCCAGCCATGACAGGACAAGATGGATGACAATGACGTAAGAGTTAACTGATTGCTCTGGTTTGTCTTCATTTCCGTTCTCTGGTTCACTGTTGGTGTCAGGAGGAGAAAGAATCCGTATGGGGCTTCAAGCAGGATGAAAGAGAACAGCTCCTCTGTCTACCCAACAGGCAACCTACCTCTTTCAAAGAACTATCCCTCTTGCTGTTCACCCGAGAGTGTGGAGATTTGTCATCTTGGCCTTGTGGATATTAACTGAGAAGAAGAAGAAAAAAAAAAAAAAGGATGCAGGATGTCTCTGAAGCCCTTCTGTGTTGGGTTGAGGTGGAGGCTCAGAGGCAGCATTGTGCTTCTCCCTCAGAGCTCAGATTCTAGAACACATAGCTGTGAGGCACTGTGTCCGTCTCCCCCATAGCAAGGTGTGGAAGGATATGAGCAGATCAAAATAGAAAAATCCAGCACTTGCCTGGAAAACAGGACCAGGTGACTCTAGGGTCTGTACTAATGAAGGCACTTTTCTTATTACACCATGGCCAGAGGTAGTTTTCTGGGAAAGGTACACTGTGGATACCTTTGCATTAAGTATAAGCTAATAATGGAGAACTTGGAACTGTGTCCCATGTGGGAGTTAATTTATAAAGCGAAAAGGACATGGAGTCAAGGGCGGTCATTGAAATAGAATCAGGGGACTGTTTATCTCACACTGAAGAGAAACAGCACTAGTGTAGACCTTGATATTTCAATTTATTTAATATAATATTAAAATGAAATAGTGGGTTTACATGTAGGAACCTTGCTCTATGAAAAATGAATACCTTTAAAAATTAGTGCCACATATAGTATGGTCCAAAAAAAAAAAAAATAAGCAAGCAAAAAAACCTCTGGAATTCTGAGAGAGACACAACCCGAGGAGAGAACATGATGACCATTCTACCACAGGCTCACTCTAAAGCCTACATTCAGCGATGAAAGTGACAGAAGTGATCTTTCTCCATCATTCTTGGTATATAATCAGCCATCTGCATCCATAAGTTCTGCATTGATGGGTTCAGTTAACCATGGATCAAAGATATTTTTAATTGTATAGACAGTGAGCAGGTACATGGCTCCCAAAATAATATAGTATAATAACTATTTATGCAGAACTCATGTTGTCTGTCATGTTGTAGTAGATATAAATGACTTAGCTATTAAAAGTATATGGAAAGATGTGCACAGCTCATTAGCAAATGTTATGGTAGTTTATATATGGGACTTGGGGCATCTTCAGGTTTTAGTAAGCCTCACCATTTTTGGAACTACCCTTACACAGATAATAAGAGATATCTGTGTATGTTTTTGGCTTGAATATACATAATTGTCTTCACTTACATTAAATACACCCATGTTGGAATGTCCCTACATATGGTGTAGGCTCACCTTATTATAGAGTTTCAAGGTACTATGTTAAAGTAACCTCAACCATGCAATGACATCATCAATCACTAAACCAATTGTGGTGATTAGAGTTTTAATTATTTTTTTCTTGTTTTTTGTTTTTGTTTTGTTTTTTGTTTTTTGTTTGTTTGTTTTGTTTTTTTAGACAAAGTTTCTCTTTATAGCCTTGGCTGTCTTGGACTCACTTTGTTGACAGGGCTGGCCTCCAACTCACAGACACCCACCAGCCTCTCTGAGTGCTGGGATTACAGGCATATGCCACTGTGCCAGGCTTTCTTTCTATTCTTAATGTAGGAAAAAAACTGTAAGTAGGACCTGGGAGATCTAGAATTATGATAAAGCATTATAGAAAATTGTGATTTTTCTCATGACCATTGTGTAGTATTCTAGTAATGTCTGGATGGACACAAGAACTGTTTGTTTACCACCGTAATATTGGCATTGGTTTGAAGTCAAATTTTTCTCATAAAAGATTTGTTAGATATTACAAGACCAATTATCAGTGGCCAGTAAGGTAGATCAGCCGGGATGGTGCTTGCTATCAACACTAACAATGTAAGTTTGATTCCCAGGCCATAGCAGAAAGAGGTAACTCATTCCTGCAATTTGTCCTTATTCCTCCACACCCATGTACTATGAAATACACATGCGCACACATGTGTGCATCTGCAAGCACACACACAAATTAATATAATTTTTAAGATATTAATCATCACTTTTTAAAATAGCATGTGCCTTTTTAATTCCCAGATCTGGAACTATTTGTTTATAAGCTCAGAAGGGGTGGGAGGAGGGGCAATAGAGGGCATGGCTCATTTGCATTTGGGAAGGTTGGTTGAAGTCTTCCATACATCACTGTCACATAAGGTTTGTCCTGCTTACACCTACTTTCCTGAGGAGATGATCCTAAGATTATCCTAAAGCTCTGGTCCCTAAATCAAAAGCCAGCCCCAGACTCCAAGGTCTATCCACACAGGGATGCTGGGAAAATACCCAGAGTAGTTGCAACATGCTTTTCCAAATCAAACACAATAAACATGAGCTGATCCCATCAATGTCTTACACACGAACTGTACCCAAAATGAACTTTAAAACTCATGAAACCTGTCTTCCTCTTGGGCAGCCTCCCTCCCCAGCACTGCTAAGTATGCAATGGCATCTTTAAGGTGTTAAAATCTGGATGGTTCATAGCTAGTTCTAATGGTACCACTACTTGGGTAAATGATGCTTAAAATTAAATGTAATGCTCATTTAAAGGAAATGTCATGTTTTATAATTAATTATAATTTCCAAAGAGTATTTATCCTTATAAACTCTAATACAAGTGATCAACACTGACAGTGATGAGACATGAGACATGTTGATAGTAGCCTTGATGTAAAACATTTTAAAAATCTCATTTTGGGACATCTTCAAACCAGGTGTGTGTGTGTGTGTGTGTGTGTGTGTGTGTGTGTGTGTGTGTGTG
>OU015744.1:110633083-110655415 GCA_907169655.1 Acomys percivali
GAATACAGCCTGAACTCTAAGAACAGTGTGTTGACACTGGCTCATTAGCTACAGAAAATTAAGTGGGAGGCAGGTGGGGACCTCTGTAGTAGCTATATAGTTCTTTTAAAAATCTAATATGTTCTTTATAGGGATGCTAATTAAGATGATAAACAGAAGGAAACATAAGGCATAATTTGCTTTTAATACATGTCTTATAATTTGTATTCTTCTGCTTGTGTTCTGGTGTTGCTTGAAAAATTGAAGAGCAGAGTCACAAAGTCATTTTTTTCCCATATCCACAGGAAATGTGTTTTCTTAGAGAAAAAATAATGCATTAGTAAGTTAGGCTTTTCCCACCTTGACTTTCAAAAGAGATCAGGGAAGAGCCATTTTTTTCTTTAGCTTTGTTATTGATCAAAGATATTTAAAAGTCATCTAAAAATAAAATTAATTAAAAGTCTATTATGTAGAGTCAAAAGAAAATCTGCTGGTGGAGGCTAGACAGGTAAATCTAATCTTATAGAAAAATTAACTTTTTAATGAAAGCTCTCCAAAAAATTGACAAAAAAGTTATTTGTAATCTTGTAAAATAGATCAAATCCTACCTTTGAGAAGGTTTCTAAAGTTTAATGAGCACATCTAGATCCATGAAAAGAAGTATGGTAGGACTAGCTTTCTACCACCACAGCCTTAAGACAATGTTCAGGTGCTATCCAGATTTAAATAGCCTATGAGTAAAGAGGTCGATATACTATCATTTTATCCACTTTTTTTTTTCATACTCAGGAGCAGAAACTTCAACCTTGCTCAAATACCAGAACATGCTGACACAAGCTGGGGGCAGAACTGCACAGACAGTCCACGCCCAGACTCCTGCTGTGTTCTCAAAATCCAGGACATGGTGTGACCCAGATGTGCAAGTTTGTGTTTGATGAGTCAGCCCCTCCATTCAAGACACATATCCTTGGCAACATGGCTTTGATGGTCCAAGGTGAGAGGAGTGACTGCCTAGGAAGAAGACATCCAGGCCACCACATGTACAGACTGGCTCTGCCCAGGATGTGGGGAGGTTTTCTTTGCTTGGAATTAGGAGCAGAATTTAGTATGAGCCAACTTCTCTAGTATCTTAAGAGTGCACATTTTTTTTCCAATAAAATTCTAGGTGCTGGGTTTTCTGCTCATCCAGTCTCTGCTCATATGCACCAATCTGGAGTCCTCCGAATTAACCCACAATTGCTTCACCTCCTAAGGTGATGTGAGGTAAAGTGAGTTAATCAATTCGGGAACAAGCCTATGTGTAAAGCCACTGCGTGTGTAATCAGAAGAATTATAACATAGCAAGCATGGCTACAGGTTCTCAAAGGAGATATGATTGGGTCTACTCCAGAACCTAGGCAGCCAAGGGGAAGTGCAGTCGTCGCATGTGGTATCTTATCTTATGGTTCTGCTACTGGTTCTTACTTCAAGAAAACAATCTGTGGATGCAACAGCAAACAGGCATTCGATGCAGAAGAACCTAGTAGGTTCACTCTCTAACCCAGGGTAATACCTAAGTGTCTTGCTTCTCTCAGGTAGGCCCCAGGAACTCATGGTGATGAAGGCCTGACTCATGGTAGATACTCACAAGAATATATGTGTGTGTGTGTGTATGCATATATATATATATATATATAATTTATTTATTATGTATACAGTGCTCTGCCTGCATGTACACCTGAAGGCCAGAAGAGGGCATCAAATCACATTATAGATGGTTGTGAGCCACCATATGGTTGCTGGGAATTGAACTCAGGACCTCTGAAAGAGCAATCAGTGCTCTTAACCTCTGAGCCATCTCTCCAGCCCCTCCCACAAGAATTTTACGTGCCATAAATTCACTGGACTTTACAACTTGACTTCAAACACTTTATGACTTGGTTGTTGATCAAGTTCCACTTGCCCCATTCCTCTTCTCTTTTACACTGCCATATTGCTTCGCTGCTCATCTCTACAGTGGCTGTGGGTAGAGCAGAGCCATAGTCCGAATTTTCTCTTGTTAACTATAGAGACATGCATGGCATTTCTGCTGTATTGGTTTGCAATACCATAGGAATGTTGACAGCAGAAAAGAATGTACTAAGTATGGAGGAAGTTGTCAAAGCCTAAAGAAAAAAATCTGCGTGAAAGTCTTTCAGGGATAGTCTCTAACCTCAGATTGGAGGGTGACACCTCTTGGCTGTTATTTCTCATTCATAAATGTAAACCTCAGAATAAATAATAAAGAAAATGATTAATTTGTTATTTTGGATAATATTTCAGTTTGGGTAAGTATCAGGAATATGATACCAAGTTTGGTGGGCATTTTCACATCCTGGGAACCATCCCCCATGGATTATGTCACCAGGATGATAATGTCCCTCCCTAGCATTTCTGTAGGATGTGAGTCAACTTACTGAAAAGGGAGAATAAGTGTGGCTTATTTCACCTCTTCAGTTCCTGTTTCTATAATTCTACTGATGAAAGTTGCCCGGATTCATTGAGTATAAACACAACTTTGAGTCACATCCTTAAGTCACTGTGGCTTGGTTGCAATTTCATTATCATTCCCTTAATGAGCAACTTTGCTGGCACTCAGCATTCACCTACAGGTCCTCCCTCACCTGTTCCTCAGATCAAAAGCTCATCAAAGCTTGCACTTACAGTGTGCTCTTCAAAGTCAGAAGAACGGTCTACCAGCTCGAATTCCAAGTCTATGCTAAGAAGGTCAATTTTCTCTTCTTTCCAGCTGCCTGCTTCACAAATAATCTCAGCACAGCAATAGGCACTAGTGGAAACAAAGACTAGAATATGTCCTTAAAGTCGAGGTGGCTTGCATACAACTCTTCTTATAATTGTGGTGCCTCAGGGTTGTGTCCTCCCAGGAACCTAAATTTTCCTTGCAGAAGTCTGGATGCCTTTAGTTTGGGGACATAACAAAAAGCCCTTACCTTGCTTCCAACTCACATTCATATGGATGCCATATGTATCAACACATTAAAGTTTTTATACATTTATATATGTATATATATAATAAAACATATTTAAATTTTTTATTTCTAATCCTCCTCGCAACTATCATACAACATTTTGATGATTTCTTTGTTGTTTTACATTCTCTTTAACCTATTTTCTAGGAATAGGAAGTGTCCATGCATATAGTTTGCTAATTGCTCTGAGTTGCACTTAGGTAGGGCTTGTTCCTTTTTATTTTTTTAAACTTTTTATAACTTATTTTCCTTTATTATTTGCTTATTTTTTCTATCAAATGATTAAAATTATATATGAGAAAAATTCTCCATGTTTCCCGTTTGTATTCCTAGCATACGTAAGATAGGTTGATTCAGCAACGCCAACAATGAAATATTATTTAATCACAGAGGAGCATCATTTAGGATAAACGCCCTCTTGTCTGGCCTTCTATAAAATGTGAGTGGAGAACTAATACTGAATGGCATAATGTTAAGATCTTAGTACTTTGTATTGTATAACAGTAAATGACAGGGTGGAATTGAACAAGTCTACTTACGGTCATTCATTACTAACCTGGAGTTTCAACTGGGAAGACATTTATTATGTCCTGATTACAGTGATTAAGAAGATTTTCTAAGAGTAGGCAGCCATGTGGAGAGGAAAAATAGAATAATTTCTATTAATGAAATATTAATTAATACAGCCTATAAAACATTCTTACCTAAAGTTAAAATGGATCTAATAATCAACAAATAATGCTAGGGCAATTGACATCCATATGAAAATATATGGGACTGAACTCTTATTTCACACCATGTCCAACTTTAACCCAAACTGTATTATAGACCTTTATGTGAGAGTAACTAACGTTTTCTTACTGGAAAGCATAGGTAAAAATCTCCATGACCTTGCCTTACACAGTGGTTTTGGATGGGATCCATGAACATAAGCACTAACAAAAACAAAACAAACAAACAAACAAACAAAAAACCCAGACAGTTGCATTTCATCAACGTTTCTTTTTTTTTTTTTCTTCAATGGACACTGGCATAGAGATGAAGAACAACTCTTAGAATGGATGAAATTATTTGTAAATCGTGTCTGATAACAAACGTGTATGCAGAATATATAAGGACCTCAAAGAGCCAGGCATGCTAGCTCATACCTTTGATCCCAGCACTTGGGAGGCTGAGGCAGGTGGATCTCTACGAGTTAGAGGTCAGCCTGGTCTACATAGTGAGTTTCAGGACAGCTAGAGATACATAGTGAGACCCTATCTCAAAAAACAAACAAACAAACACACAAACAAACAAGAAGTCATAGAGCACAACAAGTAAAAGACAACCCAGCTTTTAAAATAAGCAAAGGATTTGACAACTTTCTTTAAAAATGCATATACAGATGTCCAATGAGCCAGTGGGCACATAAAGATTATAGACAATGTCACTAGTCACTAGGAAAAATGCAAATCAAATCCAAAGTAAACAAATGTTCAACCATTTCCTAAAAAGGATAATGCCAGCTCACAGAGAAGATGTGTAGAAAACGGAATCCTCATACATTGCTATTAGTAATACAAAACGGCACAGTCCTTTACAAACAATCCATGAGTTCTGTTAATAGTGTGAGCACATCACCCTAAAAGTGATGGCTCCATTCTTGATCCCTCTAGTGAAATAAGTGAGAAATGTCTCCCATATGCGCCAGTATTTGAACATTTGGTCCAATACTGGTAGCAGTGTTTGGGAAGGGTTGGGAGGTGTGGCCTTACTAGATAAAGTATGCCACTGAGGGCAGGAGTTGTGACTATTTCTCTTTGCCTTACTTCCAGCCCCATCTGTCTGCCTTGTGCTCCCAATAAACAACATGCCCTCTCCACTTCCTGCTGCTGCCATTTGCTGCCATTCTTTCCTCAACATGATGGACTCTTATCCCTCTAGAATCGTCAGTCAAAATAAACGCTCTCCCCCTTAAGGCTGCCTTTGGTCATGGTGTTTTATCACAGCAGCAGTAAAGAAACTAATACACTAGATCTCCTCATGGCAATATCCCAAGAGCTATGAAAACATATGTATGTCTATAAAAATTTAAAATAGTCAAAATACAGACACTATCCATAATACACATAAACTATAGAATCAACAAAATGTAGTATACCTATGTAGTTATATAACATTTGTACATAAAATGAAAAAAAGATACTAACATATACATACTATGGTATAGATGAACTCTGAAAACGTGCTGAGGAAAGAAGTTGAACAGGAAAAGCTGACGTCATATGAAAGGTATTGGAGTTCTCTGTGAAGTAACAGAACTGTTTTAGAATTAGTGATGGTGGCTGCAAAATTGCGAATAGAGAAAAAATCATGAGTTGTGCACATTAAAATGGAGAGTGTGGTGCCACGAAAGTTAGATAGTTGAACTGTCGGTACCTTAAGAAAAGGAAATTACTGCCATTGGGAAGGGCTATTACTTTACTGGGAAAGAGGTGGTACGGGGCGGTCATCAGCTCAGTGGCTCTCAAGCCATGGTGTGCAGCTCAGCAAGGTCAGCCCTCCCCAGAAGCAAGTTCAGAGATGTGCACTCTCAGGCTGCTCACAGCTACTGAGTCAGAATCTAACATCCTGTGTAGAACACAGCAGACACTCAAAACTTCTTTCAATTAGTTATTGAACGCCAACAGTGATTTTTCTAACCTATTTAATAGCTGTCTTTTAAACATCTGAGAAACCTGACATCTCTTTTGTTTCTATTCCTCACAATCAAATTGATTTTGTTTTCTAAACTGATTTGTAAGCCCCCAGCCATGTTTAAGTGTTTTCCAAACCGGTAGTAAAAACAAATTTACAAATATAATGAACCTATAATAGAATTGTCAATAATTTGGAGTTTTACTACAATAAACATACATTCGATATATGCACAAACATTAAGGGGTTACGTGTAAATTTAGATTCTTATCGTTACTCTAAGTAAAGAAGAGGCAAATAGTCAGGGTTTTAATACTTAACAATTCTTCCAACGGAGTTAAGAGCAGTAACTGTAGGCTGTGTTGACAAGCTAGCTACTCATGACACGAGGTCCCGCTGACATCGTTTAACCCTTTAAACACCGGCGCCGCACAGTTGCACCAGCTGAGTAGTGGGTGAGTAGCTTCCAAGGAAGCCGACATCTCATGGGTCATGAATGATGAATTAATATGCTTCCTAAGCTTTTCATCTTTTCAAAGCAAAAAGTTTTGGGAAGTTTTGACAGGAAATGACAAGGTCCTTGCCACAGCCTAGAAAGCATCTCTGACTTCACATCTTAAGCTTCTCTCTGGCAGCGGCCTCTCATTCTGGTTCCTCAGACACAGCAGGTTTGAGGGGCCTCCCTCCTTGGAAGGTTCTTCCTTTAAAACGTCCTCGGCTGTCTCTGTAGTTCTTTCTGGTCTTGCTTGGTCCCTCTTCCTATCCACGCGTTCTGCCCTCCGTTGTTAAAATACTTAGCGTTGCTACCTCTTAAGTGAAGATATGGCAGGTGGTGTTGACACTTCACTTTTCCTTTCACCAAAATGTAAACTCCAAAGGGCGAGTCTCTGGTCTGTTTTCTTTACTCACGTGCCACTCCTAGAGTAGTGACTGACAGACGGTAGGCACTCAATAAACCCTTGCACAATGAATGAACAAATTAATTCGTGGATGAAGGAGGCTCTGAATCTATGTTTCTTTTTCTCTGTCACTATTTACCCTGCTATCGGATTTTAATCCAGTAGGTTTTGCAAGCATGTCAGACTCTCCCAACCTGTTCACTGGGCTTGCTCAGTTAGGGATTCTGTCTTTTGGAATTTATTCTTCTGGGCAAATGGCCAAGGCCTAAATTTGTCATCTTTAGTATATGATGGTGTATGATGCAAGGCTTAGGTTTTTTTTGTTTTGTTTTGTTTTATTTTTATTTTATGTTTTTATTTCTAGGGGCGTGTTTCAATTTTGGCTGACTTTATTGTTTTGTCTGAGCTTTTATTCTTACGTTGAGCTCTATTTGTCCGGGTTAAGCAAGCAATTTAGCAACTATTCTTCACAGAGCTATGGAGTTGTAGAATCAGAGCTGGAAAAGTCCTTGTGGTTGATCTGGGCTTCCCTGCTTACCGTTCAGTCTTGTGCTTCACAATACAATGTCCACGGCTTTGTTCAGTGAGGTTTCAAATATCTCCAGAGATTCCTTTGGGCACCCACTCAGCAAACCTAATACTCCTGACAATTAACAAGAATTCTCAACGTATTATCTAAACTTCCCCCTCTCTTATTTTCACTTTACTTCTCCTATTTATAGTTCAAGGTAGCAAGCCCTTTCTCTTTGGGCATTTTATACCTTTCACGGAGGTGTAGGCTTCTATTTCTGTTCCATCAGCTTGCCAACCAAACCATACATGCATTCTTAGCTTAATCTTCTGTCCTTCCCTTTGTTTAAATTTCCTTTTGCATCTTGAGTCCCTTCTATGTCTTCACCTTGATTTGCTGTCTGTGCACCTCCACTAGTCACCCACTGAACAAATGTAACACAACACTGTTCCTCGGAAGCCTTAAGACAAAGCACGACCACTCCCATAAGAAACGGTGACGATATTCAGTTTACGGCAGAATCCGCCTGTCATGCTTTTATTTTATTCGAGAGAATAAGAAGTGAGTTCCGCGCAGCGGTGTGCACAGAACTTTAATGTTTTGATGGTAATTGTGTAATATCAGACGCCCCACTCATGCCTGCTGTATCTTTGTTTTCGTTTCTGCAACAGGAAAGAACAGGAGCCACTTCAGCCTCCTTCGATGCAGACTTGTGGGGAAAAAATATAAGATCCTAGGGCTAGGAAGAGATCTTTGAGCAGTAACAGCACCTCACTCCCCAACTTCCAGAGTTCCACATGATGAATTATTCTCAGTACAATAATGTTCAAATGACACGCCTGTTTTCTGGTTAATAGAAATGTATGTTAAATCAACGCATCTCTACTTGTAGTGAAGGGTAACATTTGAAATTTTTCAAATGCTATGGACCTATGTTTAATAAACACAGAGTCTCAGCAATGTCAGACTGCTCTATGGGTTTCTAAGTGGCTATGGCAGTTTTCTGTCACAGTCTCGGACAGGCATGTTTTTAAAAGCCCTGTGAGAGATAATTTCATTCTTCATCTTTAGATTGAAATGCCTTTGAAGAGAAATATTTCTCTTCTAAAGAGGATAATTAGACTTGCCTTTCCACTGTGTTCTATCTACTTCAATTCAAGGTCAACTTAAAAACCAGAGCACTCAGAAAGATTGTATTGACCCCTACAATAAACTGCAGTGGCATGTGAGAACAAAAAAGCAAACAAAGAGCTGAACAGACAATCAATTGATAATTTCTCCTCAAAACTTGCACATCTTTTTCTCATTTATCTATGAGGCGATCAATAACTTGTAGGATGACATCAGAATATATTATTAATTATTAAAATTATTATTCATAACAACATATTCATGAGGTATCTCATGATAATTCAATATAAAAATACTTCTAAGGCAGCTAAAAATGATCACAATTTCATAGAATATCCATCCAGCCAAGTTACAAAATCATCTTTTCACAAACTGTTTGATGTCCAATAACCCAACACCAGGACCAGATTCCCACAGCAAGGAACCCACTATGCAAAAGAAGAAGAAAAAACAAATCCGACAGCCCAGGGTTTACTCAGCCCCACCTTACAACATGTCACCAATCTGTTTTCTGGATTTGAGGCCTAGATTATATATCAACAATAACTGTGAGAGTTATTCTAGAACCTGGCTATGGTTATGAGATGCCATGTGTTTGCAGCTGGTATCTTTTTTCAGCTTGAGCAGAAGCAAAACTTCACATTTTCGCCCACGTTTGAAATAGGTTTTTCTTCTTTTTAGTGGGCTTTAATTATTTGGAGAGTGAGTTAAATAAACATATAGTGAAATTTCATTTTTCCAGGCAATTAAATAAAGTTTATGGGAAAACATGAAATGTGGGGGAAAATTAAATATAGCAAACTGAAAAAAAAGTCATACATAAGTTACACATTGGATTTTTATGATCTACAAATCTAGTCCAAGAAAAAGAAAAATTGAAATTTGAAGACCTAGGAGCTTGTTTTTAAAAACAGTAAAAATAAGTTCCAGGTGGTGTGGGAACAAGGATAGAGTCCCAGCTCACAGTCAAGGTACAACAGGGGGCCTAGGTAAATAATGCATCAGGGTTGAGGTGTAGGTAGAAGGAAACTTGAAAGTAGAACATTTCACCCATTGCTTACCAGAGGACATTTACAAAAGTAAGAAAATAGATGCCCATATGTCACTAGCAGATAAAGTGTATAGAAACAATGGATTACATGAAGCTTTGCTTTAGTATGACTTTTCCCAGGGCAAGTAACACATGGCCAGTGTGTTACTTGAATGCAATAAAGGAAACGGATCATTATTTTGTTTTTGTAAAAAACAAACAACAAAAAAAAAAACACACAAAAAAAAACGTTTTAGTGTGGCAGATGTTTCATTAATTTCTTTACTATTGAAAATGATTTAGAAAGTTAAAATGTTCAACTTTTTCCTCGAGATGTTAAAATTTGAGTGTTAAAAACAGTTAACAAACAGGATTTACAGTTCAGTTAACAGTCACTGAATGTGAAAAGAGTTCTTAAAATGCTTCTCCTCAGAGCCATTCTGGTTCCCATAGAAACCAATGTGCGATCCTGCAAAACAAGGTAAGTTCTAAAATAATCACCATTATAAATACCCATTATATAAATGTAAATACAGGCAATTGAAATGATTTAGATGATTTTGAAATTGCATATCATTTCCCAAACCATAATGATTCCTTCAGAGTGGTTCTTGTCTGTCATATAAATACAGCATTTACAAAATTTTAAAAATTCTTATGATTTGCTTGTGAGACCATAATCACCTTTTCAAACAAGTCTTGGGCATGCAAATATCGATTTTTGAACATGTATTTTGGTATAAGATGGGTCTTTAGGGCTGTGCTTTTACTTCATGTAGATTAGGTACTTTTAATTATTAATTTTTGGATTTATATAATATTTTCTTTGTTCATTGCTAATTACAATAAGATCAGATATTTAAAATTTATATTTTTTTCTATTTTACTTATCCAGACATTTTGTTTTGTTATGTCACCCCCTGACACTCTCCCTCAAAAATCCTTTTACATTGGATTTGAAATTCTTTTCAAGGCCCAGACTTAATTATTCATATATAAACTCTCATAATATTATTAAAGATGTAAGTTGAAGTACACATACACATGCACACATGCACACACGCACACACGCGCACACACACAAATCCAAATGAGTTTAGTATAAATGCAAGACCTGCCATACGAACCTCCTAGAAAGAGACACAGAAGAGTGGCATGCCATTTTTCTACTTGATGGTTTCTAGAGTACAACTCTAAACTATAAGCAACCAAAGCAAAATCAGACAAGCAGGACTTAAAATTCAAAAGTTCCTAAGCTTCTGCAAAGTAAAGAAACTAACCAACACAATGAAAAGACAACATAGGAAATTAAAGGGAATGTTTTCTCACCAAGCATCTGATAAGAGGTTAACAGTCAACAGAAAGAAAAACTTCTAAAATTAAATAGCAAAACCCAGAATAGTTCAATTAAAAGATAGTCAAATGACCTTTCCAAGGAAGACATAAAAATAGGTGACATGAGAAGTTTCTCACCACTAGTTATCATCAGAAAAACACAGAGCAAAGCCACAATGCAATGACGCCTCACACCTTTTAGAATAGCTACCATCCCAAAGCACAGACTGCAAACGTTGATGGAGACAGGAAGAAATTGAAAATGTCTGTACACTACTGGTGGGAGTGAGAAACGAAACAGCCTCTGTGGGAAACACGTATTATGGGTTCAGGAATAGCTGCACACTGACCACTAGAACACCAGACTCATGTTGATGAACGTTTACTAAGTGCTGAACAAAAACTGACCAATCAGGGATACAGTCTAGGTTGTGGAACCAGACTGTGAGGTGGGTCCATTTCTAAGGCAGGCTTCTTATAAATAAAAGCGTAACCAGGTAACAACCAAGTAACCAGGTGGGAGGCAAGGGGGAGGGCAACACTGCATCATTTTGATTAACTAAACATAAGAAGAATCAATTTTGTTCTCAGCAGAACATATTCAGATATCTAGACAAACCATTTAAAGTTGATTGGCTAGAACACAGGCTTGGGGCTTTCCAGTTCCCCACCATTTGGAGAGAAAGGAACATAGCAAGGTAACATGGCTTTGCTCAAGTTGAACATAAATCATTAATTCAAGCAGAATGTTCAACACATATTGAATAGTAAGTAAAAGGCTACCCAAGCTCCCAGGCAGGCAGAGCCTGCGAAGCTAAACTAACTGTACTTTATGATCAAAATGGAGACGTGGAGGCAAAATGGCTTCTGATGTGTTAAAAGTGGCAGCAGGTGTTATCAGAGGAGCCACAGTTATGCTAGGAACTAAAGTAGGTCTCAGTGGAGGAGCTATAGCGTTTACGCAGGTTAAGTGGGTTACAACACACGATGAGTATGCCTCGGGAAAACTGAAGCTAAAACTACACACGATCCTAATATCCTACTTCTGACTATATAACCAAAGGAACTGAAAGGAGGATGCTGATGAGAGAGTATACCGCCATGTTCTCTGTGGCATAGTCCATAATGGTCATGATATAGAAATAAGCTGAATATTCATCAATGGATAAATTTGGTCACACGAAAAAGGAAACACTGCCATGGGTAATTCATGCTTCTCAGAAGAGTTGTGAGGAGGACATTCTAAGTGAAATGAGCCTGCCACAGAAGTATAAATACTACCTGATTCAACTTAGATAAAGTGTGTATTATGTATGACTAAAAAAAGTGATTTAAAGGAGAAAATTAACTTAAAATGAGAAAAAATTACTGGGGCTCATGATGCCAAATATTTTAGCTCATGGCTGGTTGGCTTCTGCAGTGGGGGCCCGTGGGAAGGCGGAACAGCATGGTGGGGACTCGTAGAGCAGAGCTGCTTATCTACATCACTTCAAGGACATATTCTCCAAGACTAACTTCCTGCACGAGACTCCAAGTTTCCATCACCTTACCACAGTGCCACAGACTGCTAATCAAACCTTCAGTGTATGGGCCACTAGAGATGGTAAATGGTAAATGGTAAAATGGAGTAACCAAAACAGGTGATCCTGGAAACAGGAAGGCCAGTGGTAGATATCAGAGTCAGGGGAAATAGGGGGTTGCATGTAGACTCTGGATATCTGAAGCTGACTCTAAACCTTACTGGATTATTATTATTATTATTATTATTATTATTATTATTATTATTATCAGTAGCAGCAGCAGCATTTATTATAAAAAACAATATAAAATCTAACCTCTTAAATTCTTTATATTTTACCAGGCAGTAGTGGTACATACCTTTAGTCCCAGCAGAAGCAGGCAGATCTCTGAATTAAAGGCCAGCCTGGTGTACAGAGTGAGTCCAGGACAGCCATGGCTACACAGAGAAACTCTGCCTCGAAAAACAAAAAAACAAAACAAGACAAAAATTAGAGGTCTTTTTTTAACCTTCATTTTAGAAATGCATTAATTCTTTGAGAGTTTTATTATATAGTGAATAATTTTTAGAAAATTGTTGTATAACAGAGCATCTACATTTAACAGTATGGCACTGTACATTTAAAGCTTTAAGACAGCTGGGCTCAATGTCGCACGTCTGTAATCCCAGCACTCAGGGAGGCAGAGGCTGGAGGATCTCTGTGAGTTTGAAGCTAGCCTAGTCTACAAAGTGAGTCCAGGACAGCTAAGGCTACACAGAGAAACCATGCCTCAAAAAGCCAAAAAGCCAAAAACCAAACCAAACCAAACCAACCAAACAAACAAAAAGAATTCTGGACATGGTGGGCGTACCTTTAATCCCAGCATTTAGGAGGCAAGACAGGGAGCTCTGTGAATTGTGTACAGTCTGGTCTACAAGAGAAAACACAAGTCTGACATTCCCAGTCTAGCCAAGAACCTCAAGCTGAGAAACTCACAGGTCCCAGGGATGCAGTTTATTATTATTATTATTAGTAGTAGTAGTAGTGGTGGTGGCAGTGGTAGCAGCAGCAGCAGCAGCAGCAGTGTTTTGCTAAGTGAACATAATATTAAACTCCCCTTGAAATTTGTATTTTTCTACTAATAGGTTAATTCAGCTCTCAAACTTTACTAGAGAAGTTTCTTTATGCACTAGATGGTGGTTAATGCAGAAAGTCACTGGTCAAAGAAACTGGTCAAAGTGCATAGCATAAGTGTCAGAGGAATGCTCATCCGTAAATGGGACATCTATGACACACATCCTCCCCAAGGTTCAGCCACAAGGAAAAAAATTGAAGTCAGAAGTCTCAGAGGACTAGAGCCAAACAGTGTCATCTGAATGTGACAGGACCTCTGCACCCACTGATCTCATAGTAGCTGTGTTTGCCTGCACAAGACTCTTACACAAACAAGTCAATTAACACTAGCTAGAAGGGGAAGAAATTCAAACTGAGAAACAATGGACGGCCAATGGCTCCTGGGACACGGACACTCGGTTTTCTTTGAAGGTTTGGCCTCCTTAGACTCAACAGTGGATGGCCCTCCATCCAGCAGAATATGGGCAGCACAAAGTGGAGTTTTTGTGGTTATTAAAATGGAAACAAGGACACAAAGTTGGGGAGATGAGGGTAAAGTGGTTCTTCGAGGCAATAGGGGAAGGACTTGGAATTGATCAAGTGATCAAAACACATTGAATGCTATTCACAAAGTATTAGTCATTTTTTAAAAATTTAAGATGTGGACACCCCAAGTATAGAACATTTTAATAGGGTATGTCTCATGTTGTCTTCTTACCATAATAGGAATAAAATCCCAATAAGTATTTAGAGTTAGCTTTAAGTATCCAGAATCCACTTGGGTAGAGTGGATTTTTCTTAAAGCATTCAGGTTCTGCTTCAGGGGAAAGTGAGTTAATCTTAAAGATCCAGAAAGAATGAACACTTGACAAGGGAACTGCATGTGTGATGGTTAGTTTAACTGTCAATTTCACAAGATAAAGGATCGCCTGGGAAGAATGTCTCAATAAGAGATAATCGATATTGGGTTAGTTACCCTGTGGTCATACGTATGAGCGACCGTCTTGATTACATTAATTGAGGTAGAAATGCCTGCCCACTATGGGCTGGCCGTTTCCTAGACAGGGGATCTGGGGTGTGTAAGTGTAGAGACAGAGCTGAACACAAATGGCAAGCACACATTCATTCTCTCCTCTTGACTGTGGATGTGAAAGTTACTTCAAGTTCTTTTTTGGTGACGCCTGCAATGATGGACTGCATCCTAGAACTGCAAGCCAAAGGAAGCTTTTCTCCCCAGAGTTGCTTTTCGCCAGGCTCTTTATTTTATCATAGCAATGGAAATGAAACTAGGACAGAGTATCTGTATAAAATAAGGCATTTCCACAAAAGATGATGTACTTTCTACTTCCTGATATGTTTTTTTAAAAATACCACTTTATTCATATTTACATCCACAAATCACAAAATGATTTGTTCAATCGTTTTTTCCCATTCTTTCCTCCTCCCCCCCTGCCCCCCCCCCGCCCCCTGGCACTGGGGAGTGAGCCCTTGAAGTGTATCTCCAGCCCCATGTTTACTTATTTGGGAACAGGGTTTCACTAAGTTGCCCAGGCTAATTTTAAACTCATATTGTAGGAAAGATCCCTTCTGCCCCAGCCTCCTGAGTAGCAGGGATTATAGTCCCCAAAGATCAGACCTACTTCAGTGTTCATAGTCTCTAATAATTACACTTCCATTTATTATTACCCATGTTTTACGTAGAACCTTAACTGTGGTGCTGCAAATAAATAAATTATACTACAGAGAAACTAAGTAACTTCGTCTAAGACTCCTTTTAGAGGCCATAGAGCATAGATTTATAAGCTCTGCAAATACGTATTATTATGTGCTTAATTTAAGCACTAACCCTTCTCACATCTGTCATTGTCCAGTGTTTTTCCATGTGCCACAACAATTAAAATGAAGAAAACGACACCCAAATTGTGTCTTTTGAACAACAATAAAATGTTACTTTTTTTTTTTTTACTTGTTTATTTTACGTCAACCTGTCACTACCTCTCAGATCAGGAGGCATGGCATAAAGGGAAAATTGGACAGTCAGGATTGCTTAGTATATGAGTAACTTTGGCTGCTTCTGGTCCTGAGTTTCCTGTGATGTGGAGATACACACATAACAGCATACTCAAGGCTAAGCCATGTTAAGGGCCTGGCTCTTAGTTGATGTTAATTACTTCATCTTTCTAGATTTCTTTCTTGATTGTGAGGTAATAATCTTTAGTAATTTTAAACGCTGTAAGTATTTCACAGTCAGGCGACTACATGAATAATAAAACGAACTAACAAACTATAAGATAAAAACACTCTACTGTTTTCAAGCGACAACCCGCTAGGAAGGACTGGGAGGACCTTCGATATCCCAGCATTCCTCGCGCTGCCCGGTAGCTCTTCCCGGCTAGTCTCTATGGTCGCGCCGGCGTTGGCGGTATCGGCGCCGGGCGAGTTCTGAGGCTTCCAACTTTGCGGTCGACCTGAGCGGTGTGGGCTTTGGCGCAGCGCGATGTCGGAGAAGAAGCAGCCCGTCGACTTGGGTCTCCTGGAAGAGGACGACGAGTTCGAGGAGTTTCCCGCGGAAGGTAACCGCCGGGCCTCGCGCTGGGCCTCGGGCCTCAGGTGGGGCGGCGCCGGGCCTGCTCGCTGAGTGCGCGGGGCTGAGCCGTGCTCGGCGGCGCGGATCCCGCCGCGGCCTCCCTCCGGATGTCCGGGCCTCGGAGTCCTGGTAGCCGTCGCTCCATGTTTTGTGCCAGTGCAGCCAGAGTTTTGTGCCTCATCGCTGGGAGGGGCCGGGTGAATGAAGCCGAGCCCCCACGCCGCAGCGAGGTTGTAGCCTTTGCTCTTCAGCCCGGGACTCTGCGTCTACACCGTCTCTTGTTTGGCTTCGGTTGTACAGCCGGCCTTTGGTATTAAAGCTCTCCATAATCCCAGGGTTGCCCCCAGGTAGCCAGTGTTGCCTACTCTTACTTAGGACGGCGCGATGAGCCCAGTGGAGTTGGATGGCACAGTCAAGTGTGGTGTACTCACTACAGATTTTGCCTTGACTTCCGCTCTTCTCCGATGACGGTCACTTGAAAAAAAAAATAGCTCAGGCTTCATAAAACTCTTAAACGTCTGCATTCTAAATTAACTTCAGTGCTAGGGCTGCTTTAGTTTTCTTACTGTGGGTAATAATACAGCTGATGTTGAAGAGATCGCTGTGATCTTGGGACCGTAAGTGCTTAGCTTGCATTAGCATAATCTACTTCTACAAATACAGAAGTAAATACTGCTGTATTCTGCCATTATTCACGTAAGGAAACTGAAGTTTGGAGCAATCGAGAAACAGGCCCATTGTCAACACTGTATAGAAATGATGACACTGAAATAGGAACGCCTTTGTTTACATCCAAGCCCTTAACTTTAGGTCTCGTTAGATCTCTTTTGCTACGTAAAGTTTTCAGAACTGGTTACTTTATTGGCTGTTTTGAGTAGGATTCCCAAATATTTACCTTTCTGAAGATGGTAGGAAGAGAGTTGTGGTTAGTGCACATATGTGGCATCAAGCAATTATCACTTGACAAAAATTGTACCAAGTTGTCCTGTCATCATCTCATTGTGCATAAAACCACATCACTGGAACATTTAGTCTGCTTATGTGTAGTGCAGTGTTTTAGTTTTAGTGAAAGAGAACATTAGTATGCATATTGCACAACCTCATAAACCAATGTAGAGGGCATTTCCTCCCAGTTAGGCGAGTATAATATATTATGGGATAGTTTACCTTTTATTTTGGTGATGAAGGTTCAGTCTGGTGTTTTGTTTTCAGATTAAATAATAGTGGCTAAATGAGGGCAGGGTCAGATTCCTATTCCAACTCCCTTTTCAGGTGGTCTTTACTCCTTATTACGTACAAGCTGTTAAGATACTTGATTTACATAATATGGTCTAACATCCCATACTGAAGCAATAAAGGGTCTCGTGTTGAAAAGCAAACAAAAACTCTTGAATTAAGTCGCCAACTCATGATGTGCAAGGTCCTTGTGACCACTGCAACCACCCAAACTTACCCAAGTAGCTATTTAAAATAACTAGATAGTTGAGATTTGACCAAAGGATGTAGGTAACTGTTTGCTTGATGGTTTACGAGACTCAGCACCTGTCATCAGCTTTGTGTAGTGTAGTATGTGTCCTTCAGAGCCTGTATTTTGAGCAGTAGTCTGTTTAAAGTGTTGGCAGTTGTATTGTGTTCCAACATTTCATTAAAGTTAAGGAAAAACAAAGATTCTGAAGACAAAAGAATGCACAAGAGACTTATTAGTGTAAGCGGCCCTGTCATTTATTCATCTTTCAAATTTGTTGTCTCCGTTTGTATAGAATCTCATTTGTTGAGAAACCGTTATGTTTAAAATGAGAAGTAACAGTTGAAATGCACTCAAGTCTCCTCTGAAATGAATTTGTTATTCAAGTGCGTGTTTCTTCTCTAGTTCTCGGTTACATAGCCTTTCCTTGATTTGAATTAGAGAGATTTTACTCCATATATAGTTAGCCTACTGGGTGAAACCACTAAATATTTACAAATTAAAACTTTTGATTCCAAATTCAAAGAAGAAGAAAGCCTGAAACAATATCACTGAAGAACTATTTTGTTTGAGAATAAACATGTTCTTTCATATTTTTGGTGTTGTCATGGTATGCATTCTCTGTTGCTGTTGGAATGTGGTACATGAACCACCAGATTTGGCATTTGCATTGTTGGGGAGAATGCTAGAAACACTTCTTAGAATTTGAGTCATTCATTATTTGAGTTTTCTGTTCAGTTATTAGTAGCCTGATTTACTTTCAAGTACTTTCTCCTTGGAAAATCTGTTTTATCTTGTGATTGCTCTTTATAAAAAATACACCATTGACAAACTCACTAATAGAATAAGTGAAAAGTTATCTGGAGTTACCTCTGTCCTCTATAGGATGTCTTACTTCCAAGAGCTTTCTTAATCTGAGAGTGCTATAGAGTGGGGCTGAGCACTCTGGGTTGTCTGTAGACTATGGACTGTAGAGCTTGTCACAGGCAAGTCATTGAATTGTTTTCATAGTTTGTCTGTTGGGAGTGGCTGGGATTTCAATTTAGAACTCTTAAAGAAGATACATTTTATTTTAAAAAGAAAATTTAATGTTTGCACTGAGATGTCATTGTTTCTTTCATCTTCTCTTCTGTGTGAAGTATAACATCTGGAATGCGTCTCTGAAGGTACAAAGGAACAAATGTTCCATTCTCTCCCCCTACTTCCCAGTTCCCGTGTTTAGTCTGAATCTGTTCACATTGGCAATTCCTTTCAATTATTCTAATTGGTGTGTATGTACGTTAATGGTCATTAAGTAGGAGCTGTTACAAAATCATGTTTTGAATCTTTGTGGATCACATTTTACCCAATTTTTAGTTGTTTATGTTGAGTGAAAATAGGCTTTATAAGGAAGCCATTCAAATTCAAAGTTCTGGTATGGCTGATTTTAATATATTTCTGAACACCTTCAGAAACTTAAGAGTTTTAGACCCAGTTAACAACTTTGTCTAGAGAACATTTCAAATTTTATCCATTATGCAGTTAGTTTGGTGATTACAGAGTGGGTTATAACATTGAAGTTGTATGATTGAAACTTCTAACTACTTTTTGCTTGTCAGACAGATGCTGAAAGGATTGTAAGGTATTGCTAATTTCTCTCTACTGACATTTAGAAGTGGGTGATGAAAGTGGGAAGAAACAGTGGTCATTTAGATTCTTTTGTTTAGTTGCTTATTCCTTTTCCAGAGCTAAGATGTTTTGGCTTATACTGTCTTTTTTAAAGAGTATTTAAGTGAAATTGAGCAACAGGATTTGCAAGCATTCTGCTGTGTTAACTATTGTGTTTTTCCTATAACCAGTAAAACATATGTCTATACTGAAAAACCAGGAGTACAATACTACCCATTACTTCCCTCTACTCCACTAAATTCTTAGATAAGACCTTGGTATGGCTAAAAATATTGAGAATCAGTCTGTTGAGTCCAACAGTGGGTTGGTGACCCTGGAAGCTTCTGCTAGGTAACTAAAACCCTCTCACTCCTGTCTGACACAGAAGGGCGTCTTGTAGAGTGTTTTCATGTATCACAGTCACATGACTCATAGAAGTAAAAATGGCCAGCATTTTGTGAGTGGGAGACAAGGAATTTAAATATGTAGTTAGAATTTTATTGCTGTGAAGAGACATCTTGACCATGGCAAACTCTTACAAAGGAAACCATGTAATTGGTGCTGCCTTACAGTTCACAGGTTTAGTCCATTATCATCATGGCAGGAAGCATGATGGCGTGTGTGTAGGCAGACATGATGGAGAGATAGCTGAGAGTTCTACATCTGAATCCACAGGAGGCAGAAAGAGGAGACAGTAAACAACTAGGCCTGGCTTGATCTTCTGAAATCTCAAAGCCCGCCCCCAGTGACATACTTCCTCCAACAAGCCACACCTACCTCATCAAGGCAACACCTCCTAATAGTGCCACTCCCTGTGACTGTGAGCATATGGGGGCATTTTTATTCAAACCACCATGTGTGCTATACCTAAGTGTACTTAAGAAAGAATTGTCATCATTAAAATATTAACATGAACATTGAATACTAACTGTACTAAGAAATTATCAGAAGGACTTTTTAGATAAATGTAGACGGCAGACAGGGCCATCGTTGATCACTTTTCATACTGTGCCAGTTTGTTTACCTAGTACCAAAGAGGGCTTTGCTGTTAATGATCATTAAATGTAATGCAGTAGTCATATAAACAAGATCATGCAACATTTAAGTTAGTTACATGGTGCTAGTATGAAAAAAATGTGTCATTCAAACTTTGAAAGAAGATATGTAGTCTACATGGTAAATACGAAGGTACCTACTGAAAGTCCATTTTTGGAAATTGTATTCTGAGCTGGGAAGATGGCTCAGTGATTAAGAGCACTGACTGCTCTTTCAGAGAACTGGGGTTCAATTCCTAGAACCCACATGGCAGCTCACAGTTGTTTGTATCTAGTTCCAAGGGATCTGACACCCTCACGTAGACATTCATGCAGGCAAAACACCAATACACATAAAATATAAATATAAACAAACATTGTCTTCCAAAAAGAAAGCTTTTGAATCACAATCAAGGGCTGTTTGTGGAATTGAGGTGTTGAGACCCTGTAAATATTAATTCCACCCCCAAACCTTTAATGCATTTATTTTATTTATCATATATTTATCTTACCATGTGCTGACAGACTCTTAATAAATTATACTTTTATTACTTTTATCCTTACTCTCTGGTATGAATATGGAATACTCAAGTTTGTTTTTGTGTGGTTTTTTACATTCTCTGCATTTGCTTAGCTCATTTAACACAAGATGCTCCAAGCTAATCTTGTATTTCCTTACTTTGCTTGGAGTGGAGAACAGGATCTTGATTCTAGTTATGCTCATGGCTTTTAGCTGTTATTGCTCCCAGTGGAATGAACTAGAGAACGTGTGTGTGTGTGTGTGTGTGTGTGTGTGTGTGTGTGTGTGTGTTTGTGTTTGTGCATATATATATTGAGGCTCAGAGTTGATGCCAGGGTCAACCTTCTCCATCTTATGTTTGAAGCCGGTCTCTCAGTGTACCTGGAACTCACCAGTTTGGCAAGACTGTAGTCAGCAAACCTTCAGGATCTTCTCTTCCTCCCTAATACATACAACAGGCGCATACCACCACGCTCACCTTTCTACATAGGTGCTACAGGGCCAAACTCTGGTCTTCATGGTTGCACTACAGGCATTTTACCCAACTGAGCTATCTCCTAGCCCTTCTTTTCTGTCTGTTTATTTGAGTGAGAATAGCCAATATTCTTTTCCTTGAGTTGCTAACCTTAATAAATAATGATTTATGAGTAATTTTTTTCTTAGTCGTGAAAGGTTTTTCTAATTGTATTAGCCTGCTTTGGCTGCCAGAATAATACACAATAGACTTGATGGCTTAAACAACAAAATTTTAGTTTCTCACTCAGTCTGGTGAGACAAGTGTTGACAGATTCATTCCTGGTAAAGAGGAAAGCTACCTTCTCTCTTTGGTACTCTAATCATATCACGAGGTCCCACCTTCATGACCTCATTCAGTCCAAATTATCCCCCACCCCCACATTAATGTGCTAGTCATATAAAATTTAAAGACACACAAGATGTATGTGTGTGCACATGTATACTATATACATACACATATATATATATGTCGCATACTTTGCATATACATGTGTACATTGTTTAGGGACTAAATAATCCCTATGAAGATAGGAGATAAGAGTTGTAAATCAGAATGCTAAACAGTACAAACCAGTTCTTTGGAAACTAACTGAGTAACTATTTTAGTGCTTATGTAGAGTCTACAAACAACAGTTGTGATTTTCATAGTGTTTAACATTACCATCTGATTGTTAAGCGTTGTTCATTGAAAGCTCAATTATGAAAACATTAAAAAAGATATCAAAAGAAGATCACATAATTTTTACAATTTTAAGTGTTTAAAATTCACCAAATATCAATACCCAATTCAGTAGCTGTGGTGATGTCTTTATTTTGGAAGAGGTCTTTGCTTACGTTTCTTACCTTCCTCCATGTGCTTCTGTAGTTAACATGTAACAAGGGATTTATTGGTGTGGTATAGATTAATTACCTCCTGTAAGTCTGGTACTGAGGAATACAAAGAGGAAATGACTAACTCCATTGCCAATCCTAAATGTTTCACATAGTCCCTTTTACTGTTCATAGCAGCTCTGAGGAATTGATATTTTACCAGAGGCTCAGCAAATAAAATAACCATTGTGATACTAAATAGACACTGCACTGAAACAAATTTTAACTCTATGGAGGATCTGTATTTGAATGTAGTTAGGAATATAAATGCTGAGGAATAAATACCAGTTGCTCTGTCACCAAGTAGAGTGCTTTAGTTTTGGGAAATGCCTATCTGGAGAGAATCTCTACCCTCGCCCCCCAATACGGATGTCCCTGGTTAAACTTGAACAGTTTTGGTTTAGTCTATATTACCTGTTGGGTTTCTGGGTTAGATTTCTGTTGCCTTCCTCTGTAGAATGTATTTGTGTGTGTGTGTGTGTGTGTGTGTGTGTGTGTGTGTGTGTGTGTGT
>OU015744.1:110655425-110680908 GCA_907169655.1 Acomys percivali
TGTGTGTGTGTGTGTGTGTGTGTGTGTGTGTGTGTGTGTGTGTGTGTGTTTGTGTTGGGATATTAGAGTACAACTCATTGTAAAGTCCAACAACAGTTCCAAAAAGAGGACATTATTTCCATGTATTTAAGGCATACGTTAGCACTGTTGAACAGATATTTTGAGAGATGGAAATGGAGTGAACAGTGGACACAGTGGTTAAGAGCACCTCTTGTAGAAGACTTGGGTTCAATTCTCAGAACCCATGTGGCAGCTCACAAACACTGTAACTCTAGCCCCAGGGGATCTGACCCCTCTTATGACTTCCTTGGGCACCAGGCATGCACATTAAGCACACACATGTGGGCAGAACATTCATATACATAATTAATAAATCTTTTTAAAAGAGAGAGATTGAAATATAGAAAAAGAGGCTTCCAAAAAAAGGGACAAGTAAATGCTTGGTGGTGAAAAGATGTGTGTATTTACTACTTGTGAATGAGCTAGTACTGGTGAGGTGGGTAAAGATTTGCTCTGCAAGCCGGATTGAAGTGCACATGAAGGGGGAATGAGAGTCCACCAAGTTGTCCTAAGTTGTCTTCTGGCCTCTACATGACATGGCATGTGCTCCCCCACAATTTTTTTTTAAGGGGGGAAAAAAAAGAAAGAACAAGAAATAGTATTTGTAAACATAGGTAGCTAGAAACCTAATCTTGGAAATCTTTTAAGTCTTAACTAGTTTGGACTGTCTTCTTAAATAGATTTGAAGTGGTTATAAGGGGTTTTTATTGTTTTTTAAATTTTTGTTTATTTTGCTTTTGACAGTGCAGCGTGTGAGTTTTGTATAGGCAGTAATCTATTTGGGAGATATTAAACCAGCAGAATTAATTTGCAAAAGTAGAACCAAAGTCTGATAGACTAAGTAGTAAATTATTAAAATAACTCAGATAAGAAGGGCCTCCAGTAGGTGATTAGGAGTGAAGTCAGCATGATAATGCATGCATAACAGGAAGCCAATTGACAGCTTTGGTCTGCTAATTATATATGGGGTGCTAGGAACAATAAGAAATCAAGGGGGTTGACTTTGCACTTTTGTGCCAAGGAAATAGATGATGGAGCTCAGTGTGGAAAGCACTGAATAGTGAGAATCAGGGTCAAAATTTGAGCCAAGAGTTTAAGTCATAAGGGTGTTTTGAAAATAATGATTTCTGGCAACCCTATCAAATTAAATTGAAGGTACTGATTAATAAGAACAAGGTGGAAACATTTTGTGAAATATGTTGTTAATGCAAAGAACTGGGTTTGAACTTTTTAAAGGTAACTGTAACTAGCTGTCTAGGGTATTTTGAACTTTTTAAAGGTAACTGTAACTAGCTGTCTAGGGTATCTTGAGCATTAGATACTCGGTTTAGCCTCCTTGCCACAAGTAACTGAGTGCTCAACAGGCTCCCGGAAGTGCCTTTATGTGTGCATTGATGTTGCTTGTTTACTCTGAAGCTCTCCTTTGATATAAACTAGAGAAAGTATGTGAAACCGTGGTGCTGCGCTAGGGATTAGTCTACTACATAGATCTGTAGAATATAATATAGATGTTTGCGTTGGGATAACCTATAGATATCAAAGTTCTGGAAAGAATCTACTCTGTTTTTGTGATCTAAAGGAGGAAAACCTCTAAGTTGATGAGAGTAGGTGTGGCGCCACCTCACATTTGTGTCAAGTGTTAACTTGTAATTGTTCTGCTTTCTTTTCAGCTCACTTGATAGGAAGTGTGAAGTTTCATATGTTTCATCATGTAATGCTTTGCATATGCTCATGTGTTTTTCTGTTTGATGAGATTTAGTTTCATTTATTTTAAAAATATTTATATGTTTTCTTTGAGAATTTCATACAGCACATCTGGTTGCATTCACCACCCCCTCAACTGTTTACACATCATCTCTCTTCAGCTTTGTCCACTCACTTCCCCCATCCCCGAATAACAACCTACAGAGTATTTACGCTGTCCAAACACATACGCAGGGTGTGGAGCCATCCAACCAGGAGCTGCATCCTTAAAGAAAACTGACTCTCCCTCTTCCAGAAGCCATCAGCTGTCCATAGCCTCAGATAGGGATAGGGGCTCAGTAACCCCCCTTCATGTTGGAATTCTGCCGGCTTGATCTTGTGCGGGTCTTGTGCATGCACCCTCAGCTGCTGTGAGTTCATGAGTGCAGTAGTCTTGTCAGGTCCCAGACACTGTTTTTCTCCAGTCCTCCAACCCCCTGGCTCTTACAGACTTTTCACCGCACCCCCTCCATGATGTTCCCTGAGCCTTGGAGAAGGGGGTATGCTGTGCATGGCTCATTTGTGACTTAATGTTCCACAGATGCTCTCACTCTCTGCACTTTGACTAGTTTTAGTTAATCATCACTCGCTGCATAAAGAGACTTCTTTCACAAGGTCTGAGGGTTGCACAGGTGTGTGGGGAGAGAGACATAAGCTTCGAGGAGCTCTTGATACTGTGTCCATGTGGCAGAATAATGACAGTAGATTCTCCCTTGGGGCTGATACAAAACATTTATAAACCATTACAATGCTAAGTAGAATTTTCACTTTTCTCCAAGGAGGCATACTTTATGCCTTTAAGGAATTTGTGAATATATGTTAGAAGATAGGAATATTAAAAACATTTTCTAAGCAAAAAGCCGTTTTGACACTTAGATGTCAATGTAATAGATGAGATATTTGGTAGTCTCAGTTCTTTAAAATTTTAAATCATAATTTAAAATATAATTCTTGGTTGGCAAATGAGAAGAAAGCTAACCTTAAGACAAAGTTATAAATGTAGAATTACTAGAAATTTATTTTCAATTCTTTTAAAAACATGGTACTCTCTTTTTAAACAGTACACATCTGGAGACAGACATATTGAAGTAAATAGCTGTAATTATTTAATTAATCACAATTCTGGCAGTATGGTTAATGTTGAAGTTAAAAATGTATATTCATTTATATATTAAAGGACATTAAATATTAATAAGGCATTACTTAAGGCTTTAAAAATAAATGCTTAAATAAAATTGCTTGTCAATGTTTTGTTCTAATTGACAATTAAAACACAATTCAAATATCTATTGCAAAAGATACCCGTGTTATACACTCAGAAATGACATGAATTGTAACGTAGATATATCTTTTGTATTTGATATGGAGGATTTATATGTATTGGAAATACTATTTGGAGGTATTAGATTCTATTAAGCTTTTCATAGAACAAGGTGAGTACATAATCCTATTTACTAAACAAAATTGCCAGTTCCCCTGTAAAATAGATGTTATATTCTGATTTACCAGTATGACTAATTTTCCTAATGCTCTTATCAAATAATTAAAAATGCTTACTAGTTGTAAGTCAAACCAAAACTATTTCTTGGCCTCAAAAGATGGTGCAGCTGGTGAAAGCCCTTGCTGTCAAGCCTGACGATGAGCTCCACACAGTGGGAGGAGAGACCTGGCTTACAAGCTGTCTTCCACATGCACACTGTGGCAGGTGCCATAAGTGTCCATAAGAAGAAATTTATTTCTCAGATTCTTCATTTATAGTAATTGGAAGGATAGGATCTGAATCAATTTTACTTTACTTTATGATACCTATGATAAGGTATTAAATTTTAAAAATGTATTCACACTTATAAGACTAATGAGGAATTTGATTCAGCATTTCTATCTTTGTAACCAACAACAGTTATAAATACCATATAAGAATACCAGGAAATGAGCTGGCAAGGTATCAGGCTCAGTGAGTAAAGCACATACTACCAAGCCTGACAACCTGTGTTTGTTTCCGGGACCCACACGGTAGAGGGAGAGAACCAGCTCCTGGGAGTAGTCTTCTGAATCCGCATGCACACCGTAGCATCCGCATGCACCCACATACGTAGCCGTACTCGCATACAAAACAATTTTTAAAACTACCAGGGAAATAGAGCTATTCTCATGAATCTTCAAGCCTTGTCTCTGAATTTATTGCCTTCCTTCCTTTGTGAGGCATTTTCCCCCAAAGAACTTTATTTCTGCATTTTCCTTTCTCTCTTGTTAAAGCATGAGATGGCTGTTTAAAGGAAGGAAAGATGCTTTATTCTTTTATGCCAGGTGCTCATCTGTATTCAAGTGATACATTAGAAATTGTGTCATCTTAAGAAACAAAGACTTAGGTTAAGAAGTTTGATTCAGATTAAGAATTCACATTTCATAAAACAAATCACTAACCCGGTTACATTTCTTGTTGGTGATTCTCTGAAGCATTTGGTTACAAATTGAGAAGTTTCCCCCTCTCACAAAGCTAAAAGAAGTAAGCCATCGTGGAGACATTTGAATGACACCAAGTAATAACAGTATTGAAACCAACATTTTGAATCAAATAATAATTTGGATTAAAATTTTCTGGAACCCTATAATTTCAGTGTTTCTAAAAAGGCAATTGCTTTAGAAGACAATTAAGGTTCTGCAGTGCTTTTGAAAGACTTCATAAGCTTTATCAAAAAAGTGCTTTATTTTTATTATTTTATATTTTAAACTTACGTCTTTCCACACATGATCATTTCCTTTTTAGGGACCAGGACAAATGGAAACTGCTTACTTAATAGGAAATTATTTAGCTGGGTGTTTCAGGGTGACTGTAGGCTTAATGTTTAAGTGCCTTATGTAGTCTTCCATTGTAGTTTTACTCACGTTTCACTCCCTTTTCTCAAAAACATAGTGTAAAGTCTTTATTCAGGTTATTGTTTGGTAATTTTGTTTTTAAACTTTAAACTCCCTTAGATATGATTATAAAAATTCCTAAAAGTATCTCAACAAGTATTTGACATTTCCTGTTTCTGTGCTTTAGCCAAACAGAATATTTACAACCATGGTTTTAAAACTGGAGGGGTGGAGGATTAGTTTTTAAAAGTTAATATCTTTTTGTGAGGCAGCCTTTTCTTCATCTGGTTTTGATTGTGGTGGTGGTGATTATTCTCAAACCAAATGGGCTAATGTAGAGTGATCTTTAAGACCTTTCTAGTTCCAAGTATCAGTAATTTTTAAATAGTCATGTCTTGACCATCTTATAAAAACTTCAAGTACAAAGCCTAAATTTGTTGTAAGGCAGTTTAGTGAAGTAGTTTCTTTTGAATTTTAATAAGAAAGGGTTTAGTATTACCATTTCTTTAGCGGGGCGGGGGAATAGTTAGATTACTGAATGGCCATAGAACTATAGTCAATATGGTAAGACTGGAGGAAGGGCAGGGAAGAGAGAGGGATATTATCAGCCAGTGCTCATTCCATATAAAAGGATAATAAATTCAGTTATTCTCTTACAAGTTTGACAGTCAATACCAGGTTATTATAAACAAATCTGGTATTGTTTGAAGGCTTTGTTCAATTTAAATTAAAAAAGTAAAACCATCACATTGATCATTGATGATTTAGTTACGAAGAGAAACATCTATCTGAAAGGAAGCTTTTTAAATATTTTTTATTTATGTGTATGTGCCTATGTGAGAGTATGCCACATGCATGCTGCTTGCGTGCCGGTGCACACAGAGGGCCTGGAAAGGATGTCAGAGACCCTGGAGCTGGAATTAAAGGTGGCGTGAGCTGTGGGTGCTGGGATGCAAGCATGGGTCTTCTAAAAGAACTGTAAGCACTTAACTGCTGAGCCAAGTCTCCAGCTTCGAAGTTCTTGTATTTAAATTTTGGTCCTAGCATCCATTGTCTCTTTGATGTAATTTCTCTCTCATGGATTTCATGTAATGGTTCTCTTCGTGGTATTAACAGTAAAAGGCACAGTGATAGTCCATGAAGGAAATAATCTCATGCAAATTGACATAGCTGTGTTAAGTGTAGGGAAACAATGAGTAACTTAAGATATTTAGGAATTAAAATTGGAAAAGATGTGACTGGCAGTTGAAGGGGGAAGAGTAGCTAAGATGTCTTCCAAGTTTCTGTTCTTTGCCAGTTGGTGAAACAAGGTAAACGGAAGTGCCTGACAGAACAACTTAAATGGGAAACATTTTATTTTGGCTCCCACAGATTGAGGGAGATGTCAGCCCAGCAGAGCAGGGAATGCATGGTCCCCAGGGTGCGAGGTGGGGGCTTGTTCACATGACTGTACTTAAGAAAGGTAGAAAGCGCGACTGGACAACCTTCAAAGCCCAGGCCTGGTGATATACTTTCCCCAGCCAGGCCTACCTCCTAGAAGCTCTGCAACCTTCAGAAGAGTGCCACAGCCTGTGGACTGATAGTTAAACATGGACTATTTCAGATGCAAGCCTAAGACTGAAATCTCCGCAGCTGTTTTTCTTTTTCTTCTCCCTTTATTGAAAATAGGTTTAATTTTTACATGATACATTTTGATTATGGTTTTCCCTCCCAGTTCTTCCCATCTGTAGCCACTCCCTTTCTGTCTCTCACTAGAAAACAAACACGCTTCTAAGGGATAATAATAAGATAAAATAAGATAAAACAAAAACTAACCATCAGAACTGGACAAAAGAAATAGAGAAAAAGAGCCCAAGAGAAAGCACAAAAACACACTCGGGAATCCCATAAAAACACTAAACTAGAAGCCATAATATATACTCAAAGGACCTGTGCAGACCTGTGTAGGCCTGTACATGCTGTGTTTCTAATAGGTCACTAGAAAGATGAAACTAATGATTAGGACATACTTAGAGAAAATACCCAGTTATTGCTGGGTTTTGGATGAAGGGGAGGAAAATTATTAACTAACAATTACTATTATCCAGTGATACTCAAAATTTCTTCAGGGTGGTATTCACCAAGGTGGAGTTTTGTGCTGACTTTTTTTTTTTTTTTTTTTTTTTTTTTTTTTTTTTTTTTTTTTTTTTTGACAACTTGACACACACTAGAGCCATCTGGAAGAAGGAACCTCAACTGAGAAAATGTCCCTACCATATTGTCCTGTACATAAGCCTCGGAGTCATTTCTTTGATTATTGATTGATGTGGGAGGGCTCAGCCCACTGTGGTTGGTGCCAGTCCTGGGCCCTGGGTTGTTGACTTAGCTGAAGAGGCCAGAAAGTCTCACCTTCTCATTTGTCTTAAAGATTCAGAATTAACTTTATCCAGATCTACAGAAAGTGATCTTACAGTAGGAAGCATGTGCTGCATTGTCTAACTTGGTGATGCTGTTTGTTCTGTTGGCTAAGATGACAATGGCTCTGCTGCACAATTTCCTCTTTATAATGAGGAAGCAGCCTGTCCTGTTTCCCACCCATTTTTCATTACATAATTTTAATACTGGTTGCAAAAAGTTTTGATCACTTCTAATTCTGTCATTTTTTTGGTACTTACACAAATAGAACTGTAAAGAATATTATCTATCTTTCTGTCCAGTATTTGTTGAAGACTGGTGTGGGTTTGTTGTCCTTTTTGCTAATTCAATATGTTACTCCTTTAAGGAAGTTTCTGTGAGCTTTTACATGCTTTCTGGCATTAAAAAGAAATCTCTTAACTTGCCTAGTGGTTTGCATGTCACAGATTTGAAATCAACCATTTCTTCAGGAAGCTGTGGTAGCTTTTATAAATGGTGGAATAAATGAATAATGTTTGAATTAAGTTCAGAAGTAGAAGTCAAGTAATGAGTGGGTTTAAAAGCTAGTACCAAGAGATACAGAACAGCATTCGATGTTTAGTCATTTACAAAATTCTAATCTGGCACTCACAATTGTTGAGTGGGTTAAGAATTACCAATGCTTGCTTTGCATGCATGAGGACGTGACCTTGAATCCTCAGAATCCATAGCAAAGCTTGATTATCAACAGCTGTACATGCTTGTGACCGCAGAACTGTGGTGGGCAGAGATAAGAACACAGCTGCCTGCCAGCCTACTCCAGACTCACTGACAGACCCTACCTTAATCAGGTGGGGAGGGAGAAGGCCGATCGCCTAATGACCTGGGCTCCCACACGTGTGCATGTGCACTCTCACACTCACATGTATACCTATATACACCAAAGAAAATTTTAAGTAATTTCTAAATATGAAGTGTAAAATTAGGAGGTAATTAAGAATTAAAGATCTTATGTGTCATTCTTCATTACAGTTTCTACATTAGAGGGATGTGCATAAGACATGACAAACATGAAGGAGCTAAGAGTAGATTTGATTATTTAAATTTTTTTTTTCTTCCCATCTTTGATACTTCTGGTACAGGACTTTTCTACATAGCTGTGGCTGGCTTGGAATTCATGAACTTCTGCTTTAGTTCTGGGATTACAGATGTGTACTGCCATACCTGGAAAAATAAATATATTAAACCTGTAATCATGTCAGTCAAGATTATAGCAGTTGTGTAAACCTAAGCAGGAGTCCGAGTGCATACACTTCTGTTTCTAGATAATTTGGTATCATTTAAAAAGAAGGAAAGAGGATTAAAGTAGTATCTCTTTGGAGACTAAATTTTCATCAGGATGTGAAGTAGAAAGAACAGGTAAAAAACGGGTAGTGTTTTGTTTTGTTTTGTTTTTTAATATTTTTGAAATTACAATATAATGGATTTTTCCTTTCTCTTTCCTTCCTCTAATCTTCCCCTCCCCAGCTCTTTTTCAAATTCTTGGCTTCTTTTTCTCTGTTGTTGTTGGTGGTGATGTGTGTTCCTAAATACATAAATACAGTGCACACAGTCTGTGTAATGTCACTTGTATATGTATGTTTTCAGGGTTGTTTGGTACTGGATAGCCAGTTGGAACCAGCTGCTGTGTGCATCCCCGGGGGAACACTATTTCTCCAGCTCTCACCATTCCTTAGTTGCCTGTAGTTCTGAAGCCTCATGAGCTTTCTCCCTTCCATCTTACCATGTCTCTTGGTCAGCTCTTACTTAGTTAGCCATGTTTGTGAGACTTTATGGGTGTAGTTTTTGACATTTCTAAGAGACACAATCTCACAGCAAACTTCCTATTCCTCTGGCTTTTACAGTCTTTGTGCCCCATCTTCTGAAATGATCTCTGAACCTTAGGTACAGGAATTGTGTTGTAGGTGTATCAGTTGGGGCTGGGCATGGTCACTTTTTCTCCGAATTTTGATCAGTAGTGGTTTCCTGTAATATTCTGCATTTATTGAAAAGCAAACTTTCTGTGATGAGTGAGAACTTATCTCTGTGTATATGTGTAAATATTTAGAGTGTAGTTAGGGGTTGGTTGTGCTGGTTTAGAAAAGTGGTGGCTGTAAGTTCTGCTCCCAAGTTCTGTGTCCTAGGATAGTTGCCTAGATCTGCAGTACCAGGCATGATTTCCCTCCTGCTTAGCAGGCCTTAAGTCCAATTCTACAGCATTTGGTTTACCATCAAACTGTGCGCTGCTACAGCACCCTTCAGGATATGGTGCCAGGCTGGTCATTGTTGGTTCACAGGCACCAACGCTGGGTAGGACTATTGATTGCTTCCTTCCTTTTTAAGCTTGCATGGCACCTTCCGGTACCATGAAATACGATCCTCAGATAGGAGGTAGAAGCTTTCAGATCACATCCAGTTCAAGTCCTCTGGCCCATGTATCCCAAGTCATGGTGTCTTAGCAATAGGGACTTGTCTACTGTGAATGTTCGTTCTAGATGAAAGGTAATAGGAATAGAAAATCAACGTTAGGATGATTTTAGGAACTAAATAAGCAGAAATTGTTGCATTATATAAAAGGGATTTTAGGATGATTCCTTTGCTTTTTCTTCTGTAGGCTGGTTAAGCTGGATTTGTGTCCAGAGTCAGTTTTATGTAGAAGGTGTAAAGGGTAGTTCGTCAGTGGAGCAACATTTGGAAATGAACAGTGTAGTGCTGAACTGTTACTGCAGGATACACTAAAGCAGAGGGTGGTCAGCGATGCAGTTCCCGGTTCAGACATCCCATGAGATAGTATCCAAAAGCACAAAGAAAAAGATATTTGGAGGTAACTTACATTTTGCTGTTTGCCTCTTACTTTCTGAAATAGAAATACTGACCAAATGCTGGTTGTAGTAATGCTAATTAATTGGCTAATCCTTTGTTTGAATACAGAGTCGGTTAGAGCTTCTGTGCTCTTAGTGTTATTTTAGCAGTAGGTATTTTTGTAAGCGTATGTGTATACATATATGCAGATATGTGTACACAGGTGGGTTGAGACCAGAGTTGAATGTCAGCAGTCTTTCTCTATTCCTCTTAGCCTACATTGATGCAGGAACTCACAGATATTTCTCCATTCCGGCCACCTGCCACCACAGGTGCTGGGACTCTGAACTCAATTCCTTATGCTTGCACACTTTATAAGCAGTCTCTCCAACCTCAATAGATATTAACTAACCCTTTACAAGAACGCCTAAAGGTATTTACACAGGTGTTTTTCTGGTTCTGAATAAAGCTGAAATCTATCTAAACCAGAAGGAAAGAGAAAAAGAAAAATATTAAAGTAAGACAGCGATGCCATCCCCATACATTTTCTTCTGTCAAAAGTCAAAATGGGCCTTCCTGGTGCACAACTGTAATTTCAGCCCTTGAGATATGGAGGCAGGAGGATCAAGAATGCAAGGCCACCTCTGCAACACAATGAGGCTAACACAGGTCTTGAATTGCGATCCTGTCTCAAAAAAAGAAGTCTAAATTTTATATTGTTTTTTATTTGCTAAGTCTTAGTGGTGGCTTATCATTTGGATTAGTTTCTTTTTAGTTGTTTGAGGCTTTTGAACAATGTGTTTTGTTCCTATTCATCCCTTGCCCCAAATTCTTCCCAGATGCACCTCTCTTCCCTACCCACCCAACTTTGTGTCCTTTTTTTCCCCACTCATCAAGTGCACATGGGAAGTGTGTGCTTCCCATGTATTCCGAATATTTGGCCTTGCCTGGAGCATGGTAACCTACTACAGGCTCTTAGAGAACAACTGACTCTTGCTCTCAAAGCAGCTATTGGTTGCCAACAGCTCCTCAGCGGGGCACAGGCACTCCTGCCCACGTCCCTTCGTGCTGGGATCTGACCTGGTTTGTCTTTGCACGAGGTTGGTGTATGCTGGCAAAATCGCTTTAAGTTCATTCTGTGCAACTTCCCTGACTGAGGAAGTGAGAACAAGATAGCAAAGGCTTGGAGAGGTTAGAGGGAGCTTACAGTTTTTCTTAGGTAAATTGTTTTGTTTCTCAGGCTGCTGTTTTGTTTGTGAGTTGTGGGAGTACTCTGGGCGAGGTCTGTGAAGTTTCTGTCTTTGTGAAAATGACGTGAGAAACCCTTAGACCTCTCTCCATCCTCAGACTGGGCCGGCTTAGATGAGGATGAAGATGCGCATGTCTGGGAGGACAACTGGGACGACGACAACGTGGAGGACGACTTCTCCAGCCAGCTACGGTGGGTCTCCGCCAGGGCTGCCGCGGCTCCGCCTCGCGAGCGCAAGCCATCCGTGCCTCTCACTCCCGTAGACGGGAGTCCGCGGGAGACCGTAGAGTGCTCCCCTCACTATCCACAGTAAGACACGTGACCCGCACCCTCTGGATGCCTAAGCAACACTGTTTCAGGAAATTGCATACAACCTTGTTCCTTTAAAAAAGGTAGCGAAATAGAAGCATGTTCACTATTTTCCGCTGACGTGACCCTGTCAACATCTCTTTTCAACCACTATTGAATAACCGAGGAGAAATTAGAATCATAGAAGTAATTGGGTAATTCAATTAGCCATTCTCAAATTGGAGATTGAAGTTATAGTAGTCTGCTGTATTCAGACACAGATTCACTTTATTTGCCTATTCTGGACACTTCATATAAATGTTATAAAAGATATGTTCTTGTGAACCTAGCTTCTTCCACTTAGCGGAGTCTTTCCCAAAATCAGAAATGTGGTAACATACTTTCGTACATTATTCTTTTTTATAACTCAGTGATTCTCTAATGTAGGATATACCATATCTTATGTATTTGCCACTTAGGGGACATTTTTGCTTTTTATATGCTGTGTGCATAATGTGCTACTGTAACACACATGTGCATGTATTTGAGCACCTATTTTCAGGTTTCAGGGAATATGAAATGACATTTCTGGGTTGTATGGTAATTCTGTTTTTAACTTTTTGAAGAACTGTCAGACTTGTCTAGAATCGCTGAAAAGTTTTCCCAGTAGCAATGATAAAACATATATTATTCATTTATTTTTTTTTTAAATGTAGCCACCTTGTAAGTAAAGGCTATAAAGCAGTATCTCCTTGTAACTCCAATTTTAATTTTCCCAGTGACTACGGTTCTGTGTGCTTCTCGACCATGTGTAACTTCTGTGGGAGGTTAACCCCTCTTCCTATTCTAAAGGCGCACTTTCTGTTGTGTGCTGAGACCTCTCTGCTCTGTCTTGGAATGAAAACCTTGTCAGATACTCTGCTGGGTTGTCTCCTTTGTCACTTCCAACATTTTAAAGTTTGGTGGTTGAATTTATTTTTTTGTTTTGTTACTTATACTTTTGGTATCAGATTTAGGAACTCATTACCAAATTCAAGAAAATGAAGATTTATCCCTGTGTCTTTCTGGGAGAACTACATAGCTTAGCTCTTACTGCTAGGTCTTCAGTCCATTTTGTATTAATTTTGTTCTGTGTGTATAACTCTCTTTTACATGTAAACATCCCAATACCATTTGTTGAATAGGAACTCCTTCCTGTGTATAGCAGTTATGCTTGGGATGACTGTACAAATTGGTAAATTTTTGATATTCAAGTAAACTTTGAAAATGTCAAAGTTTTGTTCAAGTGTCTAACAAGACAACTGAATAGTAGGGTGTCCACCTTGCGTGCATGAAGCACTGGTTTTAGTTCTTTTCTCCACCCAAACAACCAAACCAACCAAAACTTAACTTTTAGGGCTTGGGAAGATGGCTCAGTTGTTTACACACTTGATGCTCTTGAGGAGGACCCAGATTCAGTTTCTGGTACCCACGTTACGGTGGCTCACAACCATCCGTGATTCCGTTTCCAGGGTATTCAGCACCCTCTTCTGACGTCTTTGGGCAGTAGGCATATAAGCAGTACACACATGTGCATGCAGGCAACTTCAGACACATAAGATTGATAACTCTGAAAGAATATTTTAAATTATAGCTAAATGTACATTAAAAATAGGACTTTAGGTGATGGAGATTGATTTTCATTCAGAATTTTAGACACACCAAGATAGGAAAGATGTTCTCTTTATGGCTGTCAAATACAAATAGCCAAAACACTAAGAATGTAACATTTGTATAATTTCTGATTGTGTCATGGTTATTATTGCTGTAGGTAGTTTATTGTATATATGTGGAATAATATAAATGTATATGTAAAAAAAATTTAAAATAAAAAGAAATAGGACTTTAGTATTTGCAAGGTTCTTGGAAGATAGTCTCTCATCTATTCTGTAAGTAGATTCATATATGAAAAAAATTAATGAACATAAAATTTAGAGGATAAATAGTTTTTTAAATATTATTATTATATTGACTGACACCCAATTTCCTCCTATGGTTTCATTTTAGGAACTAAAATACAGCTATATTGTAATGTTTTTAAGCTAGTGACCCAAGCTTAATTTAGTTACTCTATTGTGTCTTAAAAACAGCTGTTTTGGGATTTAGCAGAAAGAGCACTAACACTGTGCTTCTTTGTCTTTTCTCAGCGCTGAGCTAGAGAAGCATGGGTACAAGATGGAGACGTCATAGCATCCAGAGATGTTGCAAGAACCTTAAACATGGACTGTGGATTCAATTCTAGGACAGAGAGACCAGGATGGGATACTTTGCAGAATGTTTATTTCATTATCTGCTTGGATTTATTTTTGTTTTTATAACAAAAAAAAATAAGTAAATAAATGTTTTGATCTATTCTTTTGTTCAGATGTCTTGATCTTTTGTCTCTATTCCTTAATTTTATATTCATGCTTTTCAAGAAACTTATTATATTGTCACAGTAAAAGTTCACATTTTAACATTTTTAATATTAATCAAGTAGATGTTGGGATTCATCAGATTTCCAGGTCCAGTTTTACAAGATATTTCTTTTATATCACATTAAACCTTAATATCTTCTGTGTTTTGATATTGTAGGCATCATTTACTGAAATGTATAAGAGGGCTCGTCAAACCCTGTGGATTTAAAATAGTAATCATTTTATTTTTATTTATTTATTTATTTATTTTATTAATTTATTCTTGTTACATCTCAATGGTTATCCCATCCCTTGTTATCCTCCCATTCTCCCCTCCCTCCCATTTTCCCCTTACTCCCCTCCCCTATGACTGTTCCTGAGAGGGATTACCTCCCCCTGTATATGCTATCAAGTCTCTTCTCGGTGACCTGCTGTCCTTCCTCTGAATATTAATCATTTTAAATTCTCTAACGCACTTAGCTCCTGAGCCATTAATAATGTTCTTAGTGGTTGGTAGAGACCATTGGCTCTTTGGTTACACTTCTCTATTAAAATTAGGGAATTGAGCTTGGGACACTTTGGCACCATGTGTGTTCTCAGCTACTGCATACAGTCATTTCACATAATAGTGTTTCTGGAAGCTATTCTTGCTGTGCCTACTGCTTGAGTGAGAGTTAATTTAGTGCATAAAGAACTTTTTGAAGAAATATATAAGATGATTTTAGAAATAGTTATGAACCTAAATGCCTTACTTATTAGAAAGTAAAATATCAGTATCCATACTAACCAAGCTGAAATGGGGGGAAAATCCTGCCCTTTGACAGAGAATTGACAGTTTGTACCACTTTGAACCCACCTATCCATGACATTGGGGAATGGTCTTGGGTTTCTTTGTTTTTCTGTTTTTTGTTTGTTTATTTTTCCTTTTCCTTTTTAGCTACTTAATGTCTCGTGTTTACCACTCAACCTTACCTTTCATCTATATTCTTTTTTTTTTCATCTATATTCTATTCCTGAGTAGTTTTAAATAGAAGTTTTAGCTAGCATAAGACAGTAAACAGACACTAAAAGTAGTTGGTGATTTGAAATACAATGTTATACCTTAAAATGACTTCACACATAAAGATGTGTATTCTTGCCTTGACTACCTGGAAGAACTGGTAAATAAAGAGATGAAATAAAGAACAAAAAAGAATTTGGACAAAGTAAATGCCCTGTACACATAGCTGGTATTTTTGTGAACGGAATGCCACGGTCACCCAGCGGGCATGTGTTGCCTGGCTGTCGCTTCAGTACTGTTGAGGTAGCTCTCGCAGCTCTTCCCAGCAGCTCCTGTTCTGGCAAGCCTGCAGGATGAGTGCTTCCAGCTGAGTTGCAGCCTCCTTTCTGCATGAACTTCAGCCAAAGCATGCAGTGTTCTCTGTGGTAGAGACCCACTGTCTAGTTCTCCGCTGCAACCAACAACTAGCAATAGCCTTGGCAGTTTATGGGTCCTCGGAGCCTTCTGTGGCCAATAACTAACTCAGAGAGGTGGCCCACTCCTAGCACTCTGATTTTCTTCCAGCAGTCCCTAAGGCGCTAGGGACTGTCCTTTCCACTTTGGTTCAGACTCCTTAGTTGCCTTTTTTACTGTCTCTCCAGGTGCTTTTCCCAATCTCTAAGGTGTTCACGATTTAGCCTCATAAAATGCAGTCTTTTCACAGAGCCCACTCATACCATGCTGAAGAGACAGCTACCCTGGGCTTCTTCCTAGCGTGCCCCACTCTTGGGTGGCTTGAGCTTGTGTACCCATGCCTCGCCAAGAATATGTAACCACTTCAGCACATTATCCCATTCTACATGGGAAAGACAGCCATTGGGGTTGTCTCTGTGGATACTCCACCGTCAAGCAATCAGCTTTAGTCGTATGTCTAAGCATCCATTTCAGGGGTCATGCAACTCCTCCCCTCTACCTCAGTTTTGGATTCATTTTCATTTCTCTCAGTTTGTACGGTATTCAAAAGGACACCATGTGCTTCTGCTCTGCCCTTCACAAAAGGAGCCATCTAGCTTTCCCTTAAGGCCAGTGGTTCTCCACCCTCTGGAGGTCAAATAATCTTTTCACAGGGGTCACCTGAGACAATTGGAAAACACAGATTTTTCCAGTATAATTCACAGCGGTAACAAGATTACCGTTATGGCGTGGCAATGACGATAATTTTATGGTTGTGGGTCACCACAACATGAGGAACTTCATTAAAGGATTGCAGCATTGGCAAAGTTGAGAACCTGTGCTTTACGCAGAGAGCTGTCAATTTGAAGCACTTCAGTCCACTGGCATGGGACATTGGGAATTGGTTTTGGATTTCCTAGCAATGTAACTATGTTCTTGAACTCTTACCTCTAAATCCTAGCTTGAATGTAGTCTGCCTTGGGTTTATTCCTTTCTCTATCCATGTGTTTTCTAATCTTATCCTGTATCTATGACTTCTAAAAATGTATATTTGTAAAATTGCAGATGTTTCCAGTAATGGCCTGTCCGTAAAACTAAACCTCTATCCATCAGCTACCTTGATTGTTCTTACCTTGACAAATGACCATCTTCAAATTTACTTGGTAAAATTGGATTATCCTCAATACGGTATTTGGCTCAGTTTTGCCTGTCTTACCTTTTCTATCCTATTATTGAATACCAAATTGTAAGAGCCACCTTATCTGTTGTTTTCTGAAGCACCCAACTATTGGCGAGGTCAGTCAGCTCTTCCTTCATGTTGCTGATACCAGTCTGTCTGTTCAGCCTCCATTGCCCTCCCGCTTTGATCCGGAGTGTATTTCCCCTCTTCTGATGGCCGTTCTTCTTTCACATATGCTCAGGGGAAACACAAACCAATCCCAGGTCAGGGTGGGCTCTGCTTAATCTTTAGCCAGTCCTGGTAACTTTCTCCCTTAGAAATTATTAAATAAGGGGTGGGCAAATTTAAAGAATTTTGCCCCAGTGAAATTTAAAAGGCTGTGGTGCTCTGGGAAAGGAAACCTGCCTGATAGCAGTAACCACACAAAGCCAGCCTCTCCCACAGGATGTAAGTGTGGAACCCCAATGCCACAGTCATTTGGAAAGCAGTTTCATGTTGTAGGTGAGGACTCTTAAAAAAAAAAAAAACTTGTAAAAACAGGATTCTGGGCAGGTGAGATGGTTCAGCAGGGAACCAGATTTTGATCCCTGTAACTTATATAGTAGAATTCTGCAAGTTATGTGCTGGCCCTGTATGTATACATGCAACATGGCATTCACATAATAAATAAATGTAATAAAAATGAACAGGATTAGTGTATGCCCCTGAGCCTGCCCTATGCCTGGCTGCCTACATGAGTCTATAGATTTTATTTCAATGGTTTCTATATGGCTTTTTGTGCATGCGCCACTTGGCAGTGGAAGCAAGGTAAGAACTGCCAGGAAGTCTCACAGCTTCAGCAAAGATCATAGGGAGCACCAATAGCAAGCAGCATTCTGAAAGCACACAGAACTTTAAAAATTCCCAATTCGCTGCCAGGCATGATGGAGTATACCTTTTATCCCACTAAAACTCCAGATTGTTATCTTTACCTGAGCCAGCACGTCTCCATTGATAGCATTATAACTACTTTTTTCTCTTTTGGTGTTTTTGTTTATAGTATTTGCCAGGGGTCCCTGAAGAGGAATTTTAATCTGGCAACAAGGCTGCTATGGCAAGGGGTCACATCCAAAGACCTAGGTCAGTATGATCTGACACATCCTTAGTACACATCTTTGATCCCTCTGGCAGAAATTTAGTACACACCTTTAATCCTGAGGGGCAGACAAAGTGATGAATCGGAGAAGGATTGGATAGAATGAGTCAGAGATAGGATGTGCCCAACTCTCACAAGGACAGGAAAGAGGCTGCTTAAGGGCAAGCAGAGAGAGCACGAGAGTCCATTGAGTGGAGGAGAATACAGTACAGGAAGACAGTGGAGTCGGTGGACACAGTACAGTAGAGTTTGGGAGTACAGATAGGTTCAGTTCATGGAGTTCAGAGACAGTTTTTCCAAGCAGAGCAATTCAGTGAGAAGCTGAGAGAAGCCAGTTTCAATCAATCAGCTTGGAGCAGAGTTTTAAGGCAAGACAGCTGAGTCGAACCAACCAGTGAGAGTTCTGAAAGAACTAGAAAGAGTGAGCTTATTTAGCTGAGTCTCGGAGGCTGGAAAAATTCTAGGCTGAGGTTAGCAGATGGAGGCTGGAAGCTGAAGTCTTCAAGGTCTGGCCTTGGCAGAAGATTAGTTTGTATGGCAGCTAGCAGCTTCCAGGCCTAAGCCTAGGCAGGAATAGTTAGAAGTGCTCTGAGCTCAGCCCAAGCCATGTGTATTCATAAAGCTTAGGTATGACTCTCATCCCCTCATCTGAGGAAATAAAAACTACAGTTACAGATCCCTTAGTATAAATCCTTACAAATAGTGTTCTTACTGGATTCATCATTGAATATCCTTGTTTTCATTTGTCTTCTCTCAAAAGCAGGCTTTTAGATGAAGAGGGAAAATTTTCTGGTTTATTTTAAGGACGCCAAGAGGGTGGGAAAGTGAGGTAGGAAAGAAGAAAACTAATAAATTTTCAATCAAGTAACCACTGGGGCAACTTGATCTTAATGCCACTTGGGAGGGTATATCCAACACACTCTCAGTTACCCCTTCCGAGCAGCATGAGAGCCAGCTATTTGCCATGTGAGTCAGTCTTTAGTTGAGGGCTACGTAGAAAGGAAACTTCATTTTCCCCTGGTGAGGGCCCTACAGGAGAGTAGCCAGGCTACCAACATTACAGTTACTGGTGTTGAAAGTAGAGGCTCTTTGCTCACAAATAGTAAAGAAGTGAGAATCAGAGGACACCAATAGCGTGTGCTACAGCTCTGTAGAGTATTTGGTTGTCTTTTGGTTTTTGTTTTTTGTTTTGTTTTGTTTTGTTTTTTGAGACAGGATCTCTCTGTGTATCCTTGGCTGTCCTGGACTCACTTTGTAGACCAGGCTGGCCTCAAACTCACAGCGATCCGCCTGCCTCTGCCTCCCGAGTGCTGGGATTAAAGGCGTGCACCACCATGAGTGCTTATTAGAAAGTGAAGCTTTAGTACTTCCTAATCACTTTGTAATCTAATTTCTAAAGACGTTGACCACAGATCAAAAGATAAAGACAGTTTGGCAGAATTAGCATAGAGCAGACAGTAAGCAGAGACCTTTTGCAACAGAGATGGCATTTGCCTGCCTTTTCGTCTGCATATATATCATATGTCCATGTTTTCAGCCATTTCACACTTCCTTGGCTGTACCTAGACAATTTAAAACTTGCCTCCTGTCTAAAAAACAAAAAGCCAAAAAAACCCAAAAAAACCAACCAAACAAACAAACAAACAAAACCAGATCACTAATGACTAGGAAGTACACTTTTTTGTTTCTGCCCAGGGTGAAATAACTTCCAGAAAAGTTTTCACAGCTTGTTACACTGACTAAAATATGGTATCACTGAAGCTCAGTGACGAGGAAACATGAATCTTGTTCATATTTTCAAGACCACTTTCTAATTTAAGGTAAAATGATGTACTCTTACCCACATTAGTGTTTGTAAGTAGCGATGACTAATGTGCACGCCTGAACCTTTGAAAACTCACACTGCTTTGTGTTTGGCCTTTTACGCATAAAACCCATGGCCAAGTCCTCACCCTTGTCATTTGGTGACTCTATGTCCCAACTGAGGAGTGGACAGAAGTTGATTTATAAACAAAGCTATACTCTGCTACTAGATACAGAGATGCAGTCTGTCGTTATGTTATTTAGTAATTTTCAATAAGTTCATCTTTGGTGATTGTAAAAGGGTATATTCTAAATTCCTTTGTCTTTACAGATATCTGCATCATTCCTTTGAAGCAGAACTGTTAAGAAATGATACAAGAAAAACGGCTAATTTTTAAAAAATTAATGTAAAAGCTAATAACATGTATTGGAAGGTTTCTTTATATTTCATGCTTTGCTTTGTTAAGTCTGGTAAACACATAGAACCTAAATTTTTATTTAAAAAATACTCTACATATTCTTAGTGATGTAGAGGATCAATTGCTATTCTTTTTTAGTTAAACTTTTGATAAACTTACAAAATAGATTTAAGCCACTTGAGTTTATTTCTGTAAAGAATGCCTTTTTTCTGTTGTTCTTGACTAAAGATTACTAAGCTCATTTTAAAACTGTTTTAAGGGACAAAAAAGTCTAGGCACGGTTAGTCAGAAATTAGATGAGTGATAGCAAATGATGATGCCTCGGGGATTCTCTGGGAGAAGGCGAGGAAAAGGGCGGGGCCGCAGGCTCCCACCTTTGTTTCAGTCAGTGTACTTCGACCTTTATTTGTGTTAGACATTGGAATTCAATGTTGGATTTTATTTGAAAAATTGATTCTACTGCCCTTCTTTTAAAGTTTGATAACAGTGATCTAGATTCTCTACGATATTGGCAATTTCTCCTAAATGCCACCAAGTAAGTTAGGTTTTACTTTCTGCCCAGATTCAGGGTAGAGCCACTTCATACTGTGAAAATTATAAACATTTCTTCTAAGTTAGCTGAGTCTCTGTCATCTGTATGTTTGTGACCATGATGTTAAACTTAGAGAATTGGACCGATTTCTAAAGAGCATCTTCCTCCACCATTTCATTTTGTAGACGAAGAAAAAAATCCAAAGTGGTTGTGACCCATCCCCAAGGTCACACTGGGTAGCATCGAGTACCGATTCTGACGCAGACATCTTGCTGTTGCCCCGAGCCTGTTCTTGTAGACACCCATGTCATCAATTTTGATTACAGCATCATTTGCTAGATATTGGGAAATAGAATCTGTATAAGGGGAAAGCATGAGAACAAATTAACAGCTAGTCAAAAATTGTATTTGTACTGCGTCACGTTCAGTGCTGCTTACTGAAGCTGGTCTACACGTGCTTTAGTAGATGTTCCTTAACGCAACAAAGATGATGAGCCTTGGCTTCTAGGGTCAAAACAACCCACTCAGCAATGGACACTGACTTCATCTTGGCCACCAGAGAAGCATTGTCCTTTACAGTGATAGCACCACCACATTCCCTTGTGGAGAATTAACAATGTCACTAGCCTTCCTTCCTCCCATTCTACTCTCAACCCTTTCATTTTTTTTTTCCCACAGTTTTAGTGGAATCTCAAATCAAGGTCTTTGTCCAGCCCTGAAGGATTGACGGCCTATAGCTAATGCTAGACCAGTTACACTAATTAATATTTGGGACTTTGTAGTTCAAGCCGGGGGATACACATATGGGGAAATTTTCCCGAACTCATGCAGCGCAGACCACTGACTAGTTTCTGGACATTTTCCCCGTGGGATATCTTGGGTCCTATCACTTTAAAGCCTGACTCTCTTACCTTAACATTGATTCTCCTAACTCTCCCACTTAAAGTACGCCCCACCCTTTTCTCTAAGTTAAATAGAATTGGTTCACGTTGCTTGTCACCAGTTAATGCCTATAACTGTGTAAAAGATTTCACAGTTCTTTCTCAGATGTGGCAACATGTCTGCCCAGAGAAAAGTAACATATACCAAAGTTTAGGCCTTTCATCTCAAACTCTGAGCCGCTGCACCAAGAAAAGCTAGCCCTAACCCCCACAAGAAGCTTTTGGATTTTTGTTCCATTGACAAGTTTGGTATTGGGGGACCTGTTATGCAATAAAGCTAATTCCTTTCTCTGTGTTATCTTTGCCCCAGTTAGAGCCCGACTTCCTAAGAAGCCGTCCAGGGCCTCTCGGGGCTGTGAAGCACTGTCATCCTCTTCCCGGTGTTGATTTTGATCTGCTAAAGTACCATCGTGCTGGCCCTCTGCTGAGTGCTGTTGACCTCGTTCGCTGATTGCTCTTAGTGATTCCCTCCAGTGATTGATAGAACTGACTGGACAGTAATGAAAACAGAGCTGATTCGCTTTATCTTAGCAGGATTAAAGCCTGAAAACAAATCTAATTTTTTTTTATGGGGAAGGGAAGTAGGAACAAAAGATTTTGATCAGCGTCTTAAAGTAACATGAAAGGAAGGGACCGGAGGGTTTAATATGGTAAAAGGAAACTTGGTAAAGGAAGGGAAGCGCAGCTGTCGGGCTCCTAATGGAAGGAGTGTGGACTCTCCAGTTTCCTTTTTAACAATAAATGTGGTCACATTCTAGGCATGCTAAATACGCAGGCCCACGTTGCCTCTGGATAAATTCATGATCTGAACAGGGGCAGGAGTGAGGACAAAAGGGAATGTGAAAGGACAGGAATGAAGGAGGTTGCGCCAGAGCTTTGGGTGGTGTGATCTGAGATCCTCGCCTCTCCACGATGTGGCACCGGGAAAAGGGAAAACGTAGCTCGTAGACCACTCAAGGAAAGTTCTTGTTCTTTTAAGTAGCTTTTCTGTCGGCAGTAATGAACGTGAAGGATTTGCTGCTAAACGCCGCAGCATAACACCAAGCATTAGTTGTTTATAACTATTTTAGATTTAGTTTAAATTTCAACTATTAATAATTGAAGGACAGTTACAGGTTAGCCTGTAGTGGGGTCCTATTCCAATAGGATGAACTATTTAAAAAGCAAAGACAAAAAATTCCCTTTCATTCATTTTTTTTTTCTTGTGGAGATAAATAGATAATCCAGTCAATAGGCACAGCTAGGCTTCAGAATGTCAATGCCATGTCATTCCTCTTCTATAAACACACTTTGTGTCAACAGTTGGTCACCAAGCCTCTGTTTCACATGGCGAAATGGTGTAATGTCAGTCAGAGGCCAGGCTGGTGCCACCCTATACCATGCCTTGTGTAAATTGTAAAATGTCACCCTGTCTTTCCTCCTGGAAATTTGTTGCCTCATGAGCTTAGTAAATGAGAGCCAAACTAGATTTCAGGCCTCTGTTAAAAAATGGAAGCTACGTGGCTGTACATAGCATCCTTGGAGAGAGAGTTCGTGAATTCCCATAACAAAGAGCAACCCTAAATATCTGAGACCAGCAAAGAATCCACTGCCAGGAGAGTGTAGGGCAGAGATGCAGAGGAAAGTGAAGATCTGGAAAGCTACTGCATGGCTGATAACAGAACCTTAGTTAACCAACGTTTCACCTCGGGAGTCAGCTGGTCCTCAGTGCTGCTGTGTCACATCTTTCATGGCATTTCTTGCTCAGAATGTACAAGCTGGAGGGTGGTGTATGATTGCCTGGTCCCCTCATGTGACCTGGAGCTAGCTGCCAGAGAAGGAACTTATGAAGTGCAAATTGGCAGTGAGGTAGTATTCTGTGCCTCCTAGGAGGATCATGCACTAACTGGCTTATCCCCAGCTATTACGGTGCTGTAGAGCCATGGTTCTCAAATTTCCTAATCCTGGGACCCTTAAACACAATTCTTCATGTTATGCTGACCCCAATCATAAACTTATTCTTGTTGCTACCTCATAACTAAATTTGCTACTGTTATGGATCATAATGTAAATATCTGTTTCTCAATGGTGTTAGGTAATGTCTGTGAAAGGGTCCTTCAACCCCCTAAGGGGTCGCAACCCACAGGTTGAGAACCCCTGCTGTGTAGATACACAGAGAATAGGTGCTGTGTAACAGAAACCACAAATGTCTCTTATAGGCTTTGGGGTATTGATTCGCTCTAAACATATGATCTAGACTTGGCTCCCTTAAAAGACTGCACTGAACAAAGTGTTAGAGCTCAAGGCACTTCAGTGACAAGTTTTCCTCACCCCCTTGTTCTTTCTTAGTGTCTTTGTATATTTTCACCTGTGGTTGAACCAAAGGTATGTGACCCAGTGAGGCTCCATCTGGGCATCTAGTGACAGATACCTAAAAAACAACAGAGATGGAGCTACGTTCTCTCAAACAACTGCCCTTCTCTACCTAGTGCACCTCAAAGCTAAAGCCTAAGAGAGCCCGAACTGACTGTAGCAGTGAAGACTGCTCCCCTCCTCCTATAGCTTGATGCCCAACAGTCAAGGCAGCCAGAACAGGCATAGATCTTAGTTTCCAGCCAGTCTTATTCTTTCTTTGCAAAAAGTGACTCTGAGTGTACTGTGTAGAAGCCCCCAGAGAAAGAGACGAGTGCAGATCCTCGGGCAGGATGAGGGGCTTGTCCCTCTTGGAGTCCCTACAAAGCTCTGGTCCAACACAAACAAAGCCCTCGCCAAGGGGAGTATTTTGGTTTTCTAAAATCAGAACATTTTTTTCTTTAAAAAAAAATACCCCCAGGACTAGATTCCACATCCTGATATGAGCATCATATAATAGCAAGAATAGACTTTCTGAGCAATAGCCTTCATGGTAAACTTAAAGGTTTTAATAGTGTTGCCCAGGGGCCTACTTGTCTCTGTTCTGGAATATTCTAAGTTGGAGGGCTCAGGTCAGGACTTGTGCTCCAGACATGCTCTTGTGTTTCCTGCCTCTAGACTTTGCTTCCTCATGCAGATCCCATGGGCTGAAGGAACATTAACTCCTTTCCTCCCGTTTCCCTCTCCTGTTCATCCCATCTTCCTTTGGAAGCCCTTTAAACATTTGGTTTGGGCTCATTGCCCCTTTAGCTTTGTATTGTACTCACCATCTTTATCTTTTATTTTTGTTCCTTGGGCTTGTTTTAATAAAATTATCTGCTTTACAGAGACCTTCCCTCTTTTCAAAAATCTAAAGCCGTCACAGTTGGGAGCTGTCTTTATCCAGCATTGTCACTTCTAGGCCAAATAACATGCTCAGCAAAGCAGGCAAACCAAATTCAAGTGTGTGAAAAACTCTAGTAAGAAGAAGGCATGAGTCTATGCTAGCTTTGGAGGCTAGAACTGTTTCTGTTAAGTCATTTTTGGAACAGAGGAATACTAAAATTAAACTCCATAATCCAGCCATCCCAGGAAAAGGTACATAGAAGGACAAAGCTGGACCCGAATCTCCTTGCTGACTTCCAACTCTGACTTTCAGTTCTAAAGCAGGTTGTTGATTCAGTGCGCTTTTATTAGTTTGGCCGCTAAATAGCTGTGAATAGCATACTCATGGAGTTACATGGGGCCTGCTATTCTTACTGAGTCAACATGAATGCAGCTCATCATGAGAGATTTTGGGCAGTTGTACTGACTTGACATTTTCCTGGAACCAACAGGGAGCATTATTCCCATGTGGTAAGCTACTGGATTTCCTCCCCTATATCGTGAGTTATAAACATACTTTCCCCATTGACAGTTATTAGAAAGTAACACAAAGCAGATTGCTGGCTTTGGGTTTGCACTCCGTGGACATTTATATAAGGCATATATATACATTCTCCTTGTGCCAGGCTGATGGCATTCTTGCAAGTTAAGCCTTCAAATCCTGCTCTACCATTTTAATAATTTCATTGACTTAACCTTTATATAGATAAAGTGCTTTGCTCCTCTGTGCTGGTTAAATGAATGCTTCAGGTTACACATAAGTCTGGGATCTGTCAGGTGATGATACAAGAGGTTTGACTTGAAGACCAACACTGGGGCACACACGGACAGGCTCCAGACACTTTTGTATTCTATTGTGCTGTCCTCCATCTTCCTATCTGGAGCCTTTCTTCCTCTTCTTCTTCTTCTTCTTCTTCTTCTTCTTCTTCTTCTTCTTCTTC
>OU015744.1:110680918-110703634 GCA_907169655.1 Acomys percivali
TTCTTCTTCTTCTTCTTCTTCTTCTTCTTCTTCTTCTTCTTCTTCTTTTTGCCATCTGTCAATAGACTTGAATGATGCCCTTAATCACCCATGCTACCAACAGGTCTGGGTTATTTTTTCATTGTAAGACAAGAGTGTATTATAAAACTATCTAGTTTAAATTATTCTGTATTTTCCCCATGGACTAAGTAGCAGTTTATGACTAAAATTAGATCATTTTCTCCTATGATTCTATTACTTGTGACAAAGAAATTGAATTAAATATTTGTGTGTGTGTGTGTGTGTGTGTGTGTGTGTGTAAGTGATGGGCAACTTTTTTAAAAATAATAATTTGTGATTTGGGAAATTAAATTAAAATTTCAGTACCTATAAACAGAAGTTTAATGGAACACAGCGACAGCAACTTATTTACCTTTTGCCCATCACAGCTTTCAACTAACAGAGTTGAGTTTTGGTGGCAGAAACTTTCTGACATGCAAAGTCTGAAATATTTCCTAATTAGCTCTTTGCGGAGAAAGTCTGATGTCCCTGACTTAGATAATGAAACTCTGATTTCATACAAGGTGTCTAGTGCAGATTTACCACACAAGGACTAGTGTGTTAGTATCCAAGTATTACCATAACAGCACATCACTTTGTGGGGCTCGAAACAACAGGATTCCTTGCTTCCCCGCTCTCAAGGCTGGGAATCAGACACCTACGAGATAGCCTTTCCTAGCTTCTCATAGTGGTCTTCAGCACTCTGGGTTCCAGTTGTGTCATTCCAGCCTAGTCCTTGTCTTCATATGGTGTTCTTGTGTGTCTCCAGTAGCATGGCCATCTTCTTACAAAGACACCAGTTACACTGGATCCAGGGTCTACTCTATTCCAATATGACTATCTTCAATCATTTCATCTTCAATGACCACATTCCAAATAAAATCACAAATAATAATAATTTGTGACTTGGGAAAATTCCATGAAATTGAAATTTCGGTACCTATAAATAGAAGTTCAATTGAACACAACCACAGTGATTTGTTTACCTTCTGCCCATCACAGCTTTCAACTAACAGAGTTGAATACTGATCACAGAAACTTTCTGACATGCAAAGTCTAAAATATACTTGTTTAATTACTTTATGAAGTAATTTATCTGATAGCTGAACAACTCTTATTTTCTTAATTGCTACCACTTTTATTAACTGTATAAAGTGACATACTAGGGTTAACATTCCAACATACCTATTTTGGGGGGGCAGTTAGAGGGAAGGAAAGGAAATTCAGCTTATGACAACTAATAATTTGGATCTCCAAAAAAGCATTCATCTAAAGATACAGAGAGAGTGGTAGAAACAAGAATAGAGTAGAGCCTGGGACTCTTAAGTCTGTAACTTTTGGGTGACTAGGGCTTCTACTGCGTTTGGAACACCAAATGAGTTCAAAGTGAATTAATCTTTCACACCTAATGTACACTTACTTTTACCAAACACTTTCCAGGAAATACCCACTTAAGAGTTAATGCTGGAACTCACTATTCAAAGCTTCAGGCTATAATTGGCCAAAACCTCCAACACTGCATATTTTACTCATTGATAGTGGAAAAGAATGGGTTTGGTGAGGTTTTCTTATTTTTATCCTGATTTGTGCTGTCAGCAAACATTCCAGAAAACAGAATTGAACATACTCAACCTACACTATTTGTCAGCAACTGTCAGTGTTTACATTGTTCTTTCAAATACTATCCAAATAAAAATATTAAGGAGAAAGATAAGCAGTATGAAGAATAACTTGTTTAAGTACTTTAAGAAGTAATTTATCAGATAACTGAACAACTTTTTTTTATTAATATCTACCACTTGTGTTAACTGTAGGAAGCTTAAAGTTAATTCTTTTTCAAGGTTATTCTTAAAATGTGGGTTTCCACTTCCATTATGTCTGTTAATGGCTGTTTGCAAAAAGATAATTTCTCAGAGTTCAGATATCTTTAAAATGTGGAATATGAAAAGGAATACCTTTAGAACTATGGGTTCTAAATATCGTAGATAAAGAGAGATATTGGTATTATGCCAAGACAAAGAGGTGGATGTTAAATCAGATATTATTTACTGATAAATACTATAAACTATCCACTCCAGTATTTTTCAAGTGGTTTCATATTCTGATATTACAGGGAAGCCTGGATGGTTGGGACTAAAGAAAGCCACCAGTGTGACTGAGCAGTGTTGCTCTCTTGGGTGGCATCCAGGCTTCTGGTTTAATGCCTTGGAAGATGCTCCCACTTTCATCTGCCAGCATCCAGGCAGCTGGGCATGTGGCTGAGAAACCCTGGAGACAAACAGCCCAAATTGAGCTCTGAGCCATGAGACTCGGCCACTCAAAACCTAAGATAATCACAAGATGAAGTGATTGCTCTCTGAGAGGAAAAGCTGACAGTAGCATTATTACTGCACAAAAGAGCTTCACATTTGCTGTGGCTGTGAGGTAATTAATTAGCCTCGTGTATGCCTTTTAAGTAGATGGAAGTGAGGGGAAATTACCCCATTTGACTGATAGAAAAACTGAGACAAGGGCAGCTAACTTGCATGTGGTTACCCAGGGGATAGTTGGCTGAGACGCCAGGATTCCTGACTCCAAATTCATTGCTGTAACCACCAGACTGAAACCAGCCGCCAAAGGCTATAATTTGGTCTTGAAGCTGTGGCTATAGTTTAGACCACAATAGTGAGAGAAACACACTGTAAGGAGGACCTTGAAAATCTCTCAAGAGAATTATGCCTCTTTATCGGTGTTGATTATGCAACACTTGGAATAAAAAGAAGTTTCTGTCCCTACCACATTTTGTGGGTTTGGGTTAGGCTGTGTCACTCTGAGGAAACTGGGAAAGGTTGCTTCACCATTCAGCCCCAGTTTTTAGAAGAATTGTGTTGAGTTTATGATGCATGAACCAACGTGTTAACATTATGCTTTAAAATTGGCAAATGTATATGGGCTTTGATGGATATGGGAAGTTGGGCTAGTGAGGGAGAATTAGAGACTTGGATACTGGAAAAAAAATCATACTTTGTGGGGTCACATGGGTAATTTGGATTAGACCTGAGGGAGACTAAAACTCTGCAAGGATCTAAATAGACATAGGTCTCACATAAAGGCACACGTCTCTGGAAGCAAAAGTGTAGTAGGATTCTATGGTGAGTACCAGGCTAAAGTCCTGGAAAGAATACCTCAAACATTACAAGAATTGAGTATATGTCTTTGGGTTCAAAGCTCAAGAGGAGCCTTGTCAATGTCCTGTCCTGACATGGGTAGACTGAAGCAGAGGCATCAGGTAATAACCATTATGTTAGCAATCGCACTGCTCCATGCCCTATGAGTGGAGTGCTACATTCTTCATCCTTCATCCCTGCTTCCAACGCTATAGTGTAGGGTTAAATATTCATAATTTATTACATGGAGAGTCTCAGAAGTAGGGAGAATGTCATAGTGAGACATGAGATGGAGAAGAGATAGGAGCCTGGGACTCCAATTCCACTCCCCAAGCATTGTGCTTATTTTTAACCACACAATGAACACATGAGAACCTGACTTCAGAGGCATAAGGGACGGAACCTATTGTTCAAGACTGGCAGGTACTACTGTAAAACCAACTTTTCAATTTTAATTGTAAAGACAGCTCTTTCATTGTATAATTTCACAGGAGCAAACTTCACTAGGTATCTTCAACAGTCATTTTTTTTTTTTACCTAAAAAAAATGCCAAATTCACCAATACCTGTATCATGCCTATTAAAATTATTATTCTTTAATATTATCTAATACCCAACCTTTGTTAAAAATTTTAATTGAACAGAAAAATGTCATCTTACCTATTGAAGTTGCTTTCCAAACAGTTGTGACACTGCCTCGTAAATATTTATATTTATATCATGTACTGCTCCCAACCTTGCCTAGAGAAGTTTCTTATTGTACTGGGTAGTGGGTAATGCAGAGACTCATTACCACTCATAAGCCACTGTAAGTATTCAGCCTTAGATGTGACATCGACAGACAGACAGACAGACAGAAACACACACACACACACACACACACACACACACACACACACACACACTCATCAAGGCTCAGGCAACATGACAGAAAAGGGGATGAAAAGAGTGGAAGCTGGTGGATGGGGAAGTGTTGTGAAATACTGTCTTCTGGACATGTCATGCCTGCCACAATATGGACATACAGCAGCTCTGCTGTGCACACAATATCAAGCTAGTGAATAGCTCCGGCATATGGTGGGAGGAGTTTTCTAATCTCTCATTCCTAAGTGAAGAACTATTGGCAGTTGATGGGCGCTATGGGAGGAAGGTCACTTTTCTTTGGGGATGTGGCCATTTGTAGGTTCCTCACTCCTCAGTAAATGAACGCATGCCTGAACACATAATGAGGACAAGCATGATGGCACATGCCTTTAATCCCAGAGCTTGGGAGGCAGAAGCAGAAAGATCTCTGAGTTCAAGGCCCGCCTGGTCTACAGATCAGGTTCCATGACAGCCAGGGCTACACAGAGAAATCTTATCTCGAAAACCAAACCAAACCAAACCAACCAACCAACCAGACAGACTAAGATACACTATATACATGTGTGAAATTTCAAAGAATAAAAAAAAAGAAAGAAAAAGAAAAAATATTTTATCTTAACTTAGTTAGGTAATATGATTTTGCTCTGATGAGTTACTCTTTCTTTCTTTCTTTCTTTCTTTCTTTCTTTCTTTCTTTCTTTTTATTCAAGACCTCTAACTAATGACCACAACTCCTTTGCCTTTGTGCAATTAAGTCTTAAACACATAGTCCACATAGGAACTTATTTCTCTGTGGATGGGATAGTCAATGTAGAGAAGTTGATGAGATTTAGAATCACCATGGAAATAATATCAGGCCGTGTTTGTGAATGTGGGCGGCACCATTCTATAGTCTAGGGATCTGAACTGAATAAAAAGGAGCAAGTGAGCCGAGCACAAGCCTCATCCTTCTCTGCTTCCTGAGGCAGGGGCAAAGTGACCAGCCACCTCCTCCTCCTGCCACCAGGCCTGTCCTGCCATGGTGGGGGGAACTCTCTAGAATGCCAAGGCAGAGTAAGCCCTTCCTTTCTTAAGTTGCTTCTGTTAGGTGTGGCCCAGCAGCAAGGAGATGAATAACTAAAACAGTAGACAGTGACGGAGAATTTCACCTCTTCCCTATGAATAGCCAAATAGCATTTATTCAATAACCCATTCTATTCCCAGTGATTTGCGGTGCAACTATCATCTCTAGTAGAAATGGCAACTATGTTTCAAGCCTCGCTTTCCAAACTACTCATCTGATCGCCCCTGGACAAGTTTCTTTCTGTGTCAGGAGAACAGCATCCCAAGTTTTAAAATACAGCAAATCTTTATAATTGGTAAAACACGTCTCTCTTTATTTTTTTCTCCAGTTATATCTTAACTTCATTGACTATTTGTTTTTCATATGAACTTTATAACCAGTCTATTATATCCATGAAATAGTTTGTCAATATTTTGACCAAAACAGCATTGAATATAATGAAGAATTGTGGGGTGGATATTTTAATGATTAAAAAAAAAAAACTTTTCCAGTCAGAAACGTGGTACTCCATTCATTTTTCATGTGCAGGTACCTTTTTAATAAAACTTCATGGATCTCCAAGAGATTTTTCCTGCTGTTAGAGCAATGCGTGGTAAAGAACAGTGGAGACAAAATCAGGACATGACACACTGCTTCCGGGACTAGCAGTACCTTCTGCACACTCCCGTACACTCTACATATCTCTTTCTTCATCTGTCGATGAGGGCAGCCTCCATTTCCCAAGGCCCTTGTAAGCAGTAAATGGATTGCTACACGTAGAGGTATGAAAACTGCCTGATCATAGCAAGAACCATACAAACGTTTCCTTCCAATATTATTTATTCCCAGCTTTGTCTCATTTCTCTTTATATTCAAGTAAGGTAAGGTTTTTTAATTTTCATCTTTCATTTCTCCATTTCTTTATGCAATTGCTTGTTGCATATTAGTTTTAAACCTAATTATATGGTGATACTATTCCACTTGTTTAAAATGTCTTTGGGATTGCTCCATTTGGTCAATTTTTCATAAATATGTCATGATTTCTTCAGAAGTAATCCTCACATTATTGGGTATAGATTTCTATATATGTTTATTATATCAAACTTATGAATTGTTTGGTCAAGTATTATATGTTACCATATTTTAAATATGTATATTTTACAAGATCAGTGGTAAAACTGAGATAATAATATAAAAATATCACTAAACAATTTAAAAGTTTTTAAATGCATGTTGGAAATTTTATATACAATAACAATGTGGTTTTCTAAAATAGAATGTGGACTTGCTTTGCATTTACTAGAATTAAATCAAGTCCTTATGTTCATAATGAAACAATTTTTCATTCAAAAAATAATGAAATTGCAGAACAATAACATGGCTTTATCTTCCCAGGTAATTTTTTTTTCTTTTAAAGTACCCTTGTACACTAAGGACGACAAGGTGTGTTGAAATATCCTACTGTAAGGAAGGTCCATTTCTCTCCACAGTCTATCAACTTTTGGTCTAAGTGATTGGAAGTAGTTCTAGACCTATTATCTCTTCATGGGGAGAAGAGACTATTTCCAGGATGTCAAGACTCTATGGATCTTTTTTACGCTACTCAAACTCTATCTTATCTGCTATTATTATAGTTTTTTAATTCTATTTTTATTGGTTTTTGGTGAATAGCTTTCCCTTGCCCTCTCGTTTTCAATTATCCAGTTCCTTTTGTACGTATTGAGTGTCCTATCTGATAGCTGTATTTTGAGTGTGTGTGCCTGTGTACACATGTGTGCCACGTAGAGCCAAGGGTTGATATCATGTGTTTTTCTCAGTCCTCCCCACTTTGTTTTGGAAACCTGTCCTCTCACTGAACCTGGAGGTCATTGACTCAGCTAGACTGGTACCAGCAAAGCCCGGGGATCTGCCTGTTCCCACCACCCGAGTTCTGGGACTACAAGTGCTTGCTGTGATGGCCAACATTTTTGTGAGCCCAAAGCATCAGATGAAGGCCTTCACGCTTTTGTGACAAGTACTTTACCAACTGAGCCGTCTCTCTAATGCTGACACTCTTATTTTTTTATGGCAAATTTAATACAGTTACATTTATTGTGATTTTAAAATATAATTGACTTCTTTAAAAATCATCTTATTTTGTCCCTTTTACTTGTCTCTTTTATGCTGTCTCTGCTTGCCTTTGTGGAATGATGGGTTTTTTAAAGTTTTGCTTTTGTTTTTTTGTTTGTTGGTTCATTTGTTTCTCTCTTGACTTGAAAGTTACTTACTTTCGTCTGTCTTACTTCTGTCTACATGACCACTTTTCAAATTTTGCAAATAAATTTAGCAAAACTAGTAATCCATCCTTCCTCTCGTTGCGAGACTATTCAGACCCTTTGATTCTGATCACCTACCTTCATGCCATCATGAGTATTTCTATCGCTTTGGGCATCAGAGTAAGAATTGTTATTTGGGGCCTCCTTGGTTAAGAAAGAGTGCTTCCTGCTCTTCCAGAGGACCAGAGTTCAATTTCCAACACTCTCAACAGACGACTTCTAACAGCTCGTAACTCCAGTTCCAGGAAGACCTGATACCCTCTTCTGGCATCCTTAGGCACCTACACTCATGTGGCACACACACACACACAGACACAGACACACACACACAGACACACACACGCACACACAGACACACACACACACACATCTTTAAAAAAGAAATTATTAGTTTTTGCAAATAACCATATTTAGGCTTGGCTTTTTTTAATATTTGTTTTTCCTTTCTTCCTAAAATCATTTTTTGGAGGTTTTTTCAGTAAAGGTCTTTTAGTGATGATCTCACATTTGTTTGCCAAAACCATCTCATAAGCCTTTGTTCCTGAAGCACCATGTGTTGGGTGTGAGTTGGCTGTTACTTTGTGTCAGAACTTTGAACATTATTTTTTCAGTGCTTTTTTTCCCCCTAACTTCCTGTGCTGCTCTGGTAAGTTTGCACCTATAATTTGTGGATCATTTTCTTTCCTGTTGCTTTAACAATCTTCCCTTTTGATTGTGCTGTAGAATTTTCAATTCCTACAGTTTCACCAAAATGTATCCAGGAATGGGTTTATTTTATAAAATTCTTCTTAGTACATACCAGACTTTTTTGTGTCTGTGAGTTCATGTTTCCTCAGTTCTGGAAAATTTGGGGCCTTCAACTCAGAAATTGGCTTTCTCCACGCTCCTGTCTTTGGCGGAGAGGAGAGGAACTTGCTTACTCATCCCAGGCTGCTTGCTTGTCTATCTTTGCTTCCCAAGTGCTGGGAGTGCAATCAATGCACCATGTTGCCCGCTGGGACTGGTATGTATGTTGTTGCTGCTGTTGTTCTATTAAAAACACACCTAGGGGTGTTGGGGATTTAGCTCAGTGGTAGAGCACTTGCCTAGCAAGTACAAGGCCCTGTGTGGTTTCAGATTTGTGTCACTAACATTTAAAATGTGTTTTGGAGGTGACTAGCATTTTTTTTTTTTCATCATATAAAATGTATATACCAGAGCTGGGCGTGGTGGCACACGCCTTTAATCCCAGCACTCGAGAGGCAGAGATAAGCGGATTGATGTGAGTTCGAGGCCAGCCTGGTCTACAAAGCAAGTCCAGGTCAGGTAAGGCTACACAGAAAAACCCTCTCAAAAAAAAAAAAAATGATGTATATACCAATGTCCTAGTGTGTGTTTACATACTGATGAAATGCAGGGAAGAGAAGCATTGAAATTTATACTCATCAGGTTTTGACTGGGCACTCATTCTGTGTCCAGGACTGGCCACTAACCACTAGGCTACATAGATAATATAGGGGTAGTAACAGGGAAGTCCCTGAGCCTTTAGCTGGGAGAGTTGCGGGCCCTTAAATAGTACAGCCCATCCTCTGATTTCACTTGGGACACATCAGCCTAAGTAACCTAATTGAGTGTCATAATTGACTTGGGAGACTCATTTCCTTCCTTGGAAATCATTAAAGGTAGCCATGGCATGCTTGAAGCTGCACTTTCTCTAATGGAATCCCCTGGATCTGTTCATGAGGAAGAAAGGCCCTGTCAGCAGGGGGCTGCTCAGTCCTGCTGGCCCATAGCCTGCCCAGACCTGCCCTCTCTACAAAGGCCTCAGGAGCTCCTCAGGCCTCCCCACTGGGCATCTTTCAGAGGACACAAAAAGGGCATCTTGCCATTCCTAATGGAGGCAGCCTCCCTGGGCAAATAGCTGGCCCCTGGCGCAGTATTGGCCATCACCCCAATTAGTGAGACACACTCCATGCCGCTGAAGAATTTGTAGCAGGAAACTCCTTTGTGAGTGGCTCAGCTCCTTACCTCTGTGAAATACCTATGTGCTGTGACTCCCTTTGCTTAAGTCAGTCCTTACCTTGGAGAATTTTCCACCCAGCTGAGAAAACCCACTAAAGAATTTGCAATTCCCTCTGTTGATTTCAGCAGCAAGCTGTGAGACTTGGGAGCAGGCACTCAGCTCAGAAAACCTTGGAGTCGCGGGGTGTTTTGTTCATCCCTTCATTTAATCTCTGCTCTACTGAACGAAAAGTAAAGCAGGCACATGAGCTCCACATAAAGACACTGGGGTTTAGGCTCACAAATGGAGTAGTGCTGGCTGAGATTCAGTTTTGTGACATCCATCCTTTTATCTTAGTCTTCAACATGCATCTCTCTCTATGGTGGCATTGCCACATCCATGCACGCACACACAGACACACACACAGACACAAGCACGCACGCACATATGTGCACACACATGCACGCACACATACATGCACACACAGACACATGTATGCACACACACATACACACACACACACACACACACACACACACACACACACAGCTCCTAGTTTCAAAAATCTTCCTATTCCTAAGAGAGCTTCTGGTCTCCCAATGGCATGTCTAAGTAAATCTAAGAAAGAATTCTTGTGTCAGTGGTGGATGACATGGGAACATTCTCCTCGTTCACTCCTCCCTTCAACCATCTCACTGTTCCAGAGTTCTTCAATGTGTTCAGCCTAGATTTTCTTGCTACTATTTAAATGGGATAAATAACAGAGTTTTTATATTGTAAAGGCTCTGTGGCCAGTATTTTCTTAGTATATACCATCACAATTTACACTATCTTATGTTTTACATATATATTTTTTATGTCACATATATATGTAACCTACACTTTCTGAAAGTGGATTATCTCATTCCCAGCTGCTGGTAGGGGCGGGCACACATGGAATGTGCCGGAATGAGGCTTCGTCATCCATTCTTTCCCACAGGCAGGATTCACACGTTATTTTTGTGGCTTCATCTAAGAATCACTGTTTAAATGCAGATGATTCTGACATAAGGACCATTTCCCAAAGAGGGATCCTGAGTTTCAGTGGGAGAATACTGCTTTTGTGTTACTGGGTCCTAAACTACCTCTGACAACTAGAGAAATAAACATAGTTTATCATGGAAACTTTTGAAATACAAAATGTGTAAGGGCAAAGGAAGCTGTGGGAAAATAAACGGCTATGCTAGGGTCAGCATAGTCAGAGGAGGTGTGCAGAAGAGGCAGAAAACAGATGTATTCTGGGTACCTAGGCCCCTGAGGACCTAAGACAAACAGGACCCAGTAAGGAGGCCCAGCCAGGCACTAGGGAAAGATGTAAAGACCATAGCAGACTTGGAATTAGTGGGTTTAGTCAGCTAAGGGCTGTGAACTGAGACTGGAGGGATCAGGCGCCATTGACACCCACAGCAAGATGGATTCAACGTAGAGCTTAGGATCCAAGTGGGAGGATCTTGGATCCGGAGCTTGTCTCGGAAGGGACTGGCATGCAGATGGAGATAAGTGGGCTGAGCCAGAGCTTCCCGATATGACAATTTTCCTTACTGCACGAGTCCACTAGAATCTGTTTTGGGACTCTGGTCTGAAGTCTCTGTCGTCAAGATTAATAGTTACTTGCTTTGTTGCCAGTTCAGCCTTCACTTTTCACTCTTACAGAAATATCTCTCCTTCTTTGTTTTATACTCTCTGACCTCTAAATCATTCCAGTTTAGAAAGCAACTTTATATTCACGATGTACTAGACAAAATGGAAATTGAGTAAACAATTCAAAGCACACACAGTCATAAAGTGTAAAACTTGTAAGGAGCAAAATAGAACACCTGACTCCAGATGTTACAGAGTGGATTGACTACAAAGGACACTTAACATCTTCTGAGATGGCTGGGTTGACTGTAAAGGGGCGAAGAGGTAATGTACTTCCTCATAACCTTTCTGATGGTGGTAGTCTAACTGGTGTGGACATGCATCAGAACCTTCTAAGTTGTGGTGCTGGAGAAATGACCCAGCAGTTAAAGAGTGCATGCGGCTCTTCCAGAGGACCTGAGTTCTGTTCCTACCACCCATATCTGTGGCTTATAAGAACCTGGAACTCCAGCTTCAGGCATCTGTTTGCCTTCTCTGGCTTCTGTGTGCATATTCACATGCATATATACATACAAATAATAATTAAAAATAAAATAAAACCTTTGCAGATTGGACAATGAAAATACTTGCACTTGGCTGGGTGTGGTGGTTCATGGCTTTAATCCCTGCACTCAGGAAGGCAGAGGCAGGTGGATCTCTGTAAGTTTGAGGCCAGCATAGTCTACAAAGGATGTCCAGGATGGCCAAGCTACACAGAGAAACAGTCTCAAAAAACCAAAACACACACACACACACACACACACACACACACACACACACACACCCCAAAAAACAAAAACAAACAAATGAATAAGAAAAAACTTGCACTTGAGTACACCTCATATAATTAAGTAAAGAAATAAAATAACGGATGGTACCAACAGCTAATGAGTGTAAAAATAATAAAAATATTAGAAAAAACTAGGTGCAGTTGCTGGACAACCGGAACTCAGTGAAAATGAGATTAAGTGGGTACTAGATTCCTTGTTATTCTTCCTTTGAACAATATTGTGTTGTTCACTTCTTCTGTCACTACCTGAGCCAGATTCTGGGATGAAGCTTTTCAAACATTTTAACATCAGCAACCCTTAGTTGACCTCTCACTAAAGGAGACATCTTTAAGAAGGGTGAACTTGTGTAATGCAGAGCTCCTGGTGACTAGCCTCCAGGAAAATGAGTGGAAAGCCCCATGGAAAGAGATTGTGCTATCAGTCACCCCCTGCTAAGCAGCCCGTCTGGAGGGCAGGCTGTTTGTCTAACCAGGGCAGGGGTGGTGCCTCATAAATGCCCATGGTCTAGTGAACATGGTGTGCTGGTGGCGCCCCAGTCATGAGGCCTGGGCTGGCACAAAAGATTTTCACCAAGGTTGACCCCTTGGGAACGTGTAGCTTCTCTGTCTCAGCTCCTGATTATACAGAGGAAAGACAATGCTGTCTAATCAAGAGCTTATAAACCCCAGACTCCAAAGTCTAGGCCTTCCTCCTTGACTTGTAAACTTGGCCTGGCTTTGCTCTTTTGGGGGGAGGTTAGGAGGGCTTGGTTTTTCGAGACAGGGTCTCTCTGTGTTAGCCTTGACTGTCCTGGCCTCGCTTTGTAGCCGAGGCTGGCCTCGAACTCACAGCGATCCGCCTACTTCTGCCTCCCGAGTTCTGGGATTAAAGGCGTGCGCCACCACTCTCGACTATGGCTTTGCTCTTTATATTGCTGTCAGATTGAAAGATCTGGGACCTGTGTCTCCTGTTTCCATGAACTGTCCCTAGTGAATTCTGGTGTCAGGGCTCCTTGCCTAGCTGACATTACCGCTATACCTCTCAAACTCTGAACATAGGGGTTCTGTGATGAGTACAGGGATTCCTCCCCCATCTGCTCTCTCAGCATCCTTTGGATGCGGCTTGCTGTTCTCTAGCCAGCCTCTAGCGGACCGTGAATGTGTATGACTTTCTTCAGGTCTCCCACCCGATCACAGTCTCTCAGTTTGGGCAAACAGCCCAGCTTCCAACTACATAGAGAAACAAACACCATTAAGTATAATTTCTCTCCCAGAGACAAATGTATCCCTGTCATTTCCCAATACACCTTCCTTCTTTCTCATTTCAGAAGAGGGGCGGTTGTTATGCAGTGGTTGGGAGCAGGGTGGCTTGGGTTTCTGCCTTGCTCCAATGTTAGCTAGCATGCTAACTTTGGGAACACCACTTAGTGCTTTAATTTACTCATCCTTAAACAGAGGTGATAACAGCATTGATTTCATAGACCACAGGATAAGCAGGTAAGGAACATGGGACTATGTAATGCAGTGCCTAGTGAGAGGACATGTATGTGTGGACAGCATGCTTGTCATGCCCCCTTCCAGGTAAACTCTACCTGGCCTCTGAGTCCATGTCTCCTCCCACTGTGGTCCTCATTGCAAGAGACACGCCTGTCCCACCTCTCCTCCAACTCTGGGATCATGTGGCAACTTTAGCAAATTTCCCCTGTTAAAAATCTCACGTCTCTGCATCTTGAAACTTGCAAATATAACTTGCTAAATATATAAATTTTAGAAAAGTCAGGCTTCCTTTTCTTTCTTTCTTTCTTTTTTTTTTTCTCTCTCTCTCTCCAGGGAGACTACCTCCTGTGTTTAAAATGCTAACTGTGTGCCATCTCCTTTTACCTCAGTTTATGTGTGGAGGGTCAGTGTGCTGTGCTCCACAGGGTTCTGGAGCCAGGGAAGCCTACAGTAGGAATTTACTGCACTATTTACCACTATGTGAGTTTGGGTATATTAGCTACTTCACCGTTACTGTGACCAAAGTACTTGGCAGAAACAACTTAAGAAAAGAAATTGTATTTTTGCTCCCAATATCTAGGCCTCAGTCCATGATTACCTGGCCCCATGTTCTTGAACATCATGGCCGGGGGAGCCTGTGAGGAAGGACATGTTTTCACATATGGCAGACCAGGCAGCAGACAGAGATGAGACCAGCAGATGCTGAGCCGTACTCGTCAAAGGCCCAACTCTGCTAATGTACCTCTGCCAACCAGAGCCTACCACCTGTTTAGGTTCTCCAGCCTCCTAAAATAGTGCTTCCAACTGGGCAGTGTATTCAAAACATGAGCTACTTGGACATATTTCAAATTCAAACCGTGGCCTTAGTAAGCCCACGACATCCATTTTTGTCATATGTAAAATGGAGAGAGTCCAGAACCGGCCACTCTGGAACTGTTCTATCAGTTCAAATAATTCTAGAAAGGCTTCTAGCTCCACATTTGGTGCACTGGCCATTCTGTCACCAATGCTATAGGATAAGGAATCTTCCAGGCCATGGTGTTGTAGTTGCTGATGGACCCAATCTAGTTTGCACCTGTAGGCACACATCAGCACTAATGGTGCTGTCAAAGCCACAGAGAGAGCAGAAACAAAAGGCGAAGGAGGGAAGCGTGTTTATTCTGCGCACAGACTTGCTTCAGAGCACGCTCGAGTGATTATCTGTTTGAGTATGTGTGTTTCAAGTGTAATTCCCACAATTAGCTTTTCACTTCCCATCTCAAACAATTTCTAGCTAAGGAAGAAAGCTGAACTTTTTTCTCTGGGAAACATAAAGAAGAAAGTTTTCCTGAGGTAGCTTAGAGTATTCCTGCAACTTTATTAGTATTGTGTATCATGTCCATTATGATATTAAAGCTTTCAGGATTAACTGATCACCCAAAAAATTCAAATAATCTAATAGATCTGATTGTTTATATAGCATAGGCTTTAAGGTCAGTTTTTAAAATATTTTCCCCTGTTCTTTCTGGGTTGGTGATTATTTTTCTGTCATTTCCCTCAATGTTTTTTTCAACAGAAAGAGAAGATGCTTAATATCCTGAACAGGGTTGAAGTAGTGTCCAAAATATCTACAACACAGAAGATGTGGGAGTCTTATCTTTAATAAAGAACTTTGTCATAAAAGTTAACCAAAAATGTACTTTTCTACAAGTAGACAACAGGTATGAACAGACAATTCTCAGCCTAAGTAAGAATGGCCAGTAAAACCATATAACAAACAATGACTGTTATCTTAATGTGAAAATTCTTCATGACCAACTAAGATTATATTAGACCTGCAGACTAAAAGACATTCTGCCTTTGCAGATAAACTTACTGCCTCTGTTTTATATGCTATTGAAAACCAACAGAAGAGCAATAAAGTAAAAAGAGATAAGAAAAGGTATAGAGCAAAGTGACCAGTGGCAACATGCTAAATGTTCAAATAGGGGGGCAAATTGCCCCAAAGTCCATGTATAAATTAATTTCTAGACTTGAATTTGGTAAATCATACCTTGAGGATTAAAACGTTCCTGTCACCTTGCTCCTCCCCAGCCCTGAAGGCTGAAGCTTCTATCAATAACAACTGCCATTCCCCTGAGCAGCTTCTGCCCCCCCCCACACCCCCCCCCCATCCCGGCCTGCCTCTGCTGGTGGGTTTTACTCTTCTGTTCATCCGCCCTGCATCATGTTTGTTGGTTTGGTGTGTTCCAGTGTGTCTTCCTCATTCACTGCTATCTCATTTATTTTAAGAAATAGTTGTCGTTGAAAAAGTATCTCCTACCATTTAATGAGCTTCAGGAAATCATACTGTAAAGAATGGTTTCATAGGAATCTTAGTGGAAGGACCTAGCACTTTTTCTAGCATAGAACTTTCCATTTTTCTGGTCCCTAACTTATTATCATCCTGGCCACAAAGGGATGACACTTCAAACAAGGTTTGTAATGGCCATACTATTGTAACAAAAACAGTCTTTGACTTACTACCTGCATATTGTTTAAGGTTACTTTGGAAGAAGACATGGCGACTTTCTGTTACGCAGCCCCACCCCCATCATTTTCTTCATGAGTGGATTATTCCCCCTGAGTCCCAGTAATCCAGAGGCACAGAAGTCTAAAGTCAGCATGCTCAGAGGGGAGCAGGTCATAGCTTCCCTCACCTCAAAGCACTGTGTGCAAACTCATACCCAGATTACTAGAGATTTACACAAAAACGTTACTATCCGAAAGTGGAATAAACATAGAAACAGAGAAATTTATTTTATATCCAGTTATTGCCATGGGGGCCACATTTTTACTTGAAAAAAATTTTGCATTTTATCTGTAGTTGTTAGTATATGCGTCTCTGAATGTAACTCCTTTCACTGGATGTTTGCATTTAGAAGTTAGTGGTTCTCAGTGGAATTCTAAGTAAATTCTCTGAATTTGCCCATCAGATACAAGACAAACCTACAATGTTATTACTGTTATTTATAATTCTTTTCCCCAATGCTTTCATGTTAAAGCTGCCGGGGGGAGGGTGGGAAACCCTGAACTCAGTCTCCCTAAGTAAGTCTCTTTTGGCATTGACTTGGTACATTGAGTCGGATAAAATATTACTGAGCAAAGCTTCTTAGAGAACATGCTTGGAGTCTGGACTCTTTTCTCTTTTGATAATGAAAACTCACCTTCAAACTGACAATGGTGTAACAAGAAAAACCAAAGAACTCATCACATCTCACTGAAGTAGGTCGCTCTCAACTCTCCTGATGCTGTGACCCTTTAACACAGTTCCTCACTGCTACATAATTGTAATTTTGCTACTCTTATGAATCATAATGTAAATATTTTTGGAGATAGAAGTTTGTCAAAGGGCTTGCGACCCACAGGTTGAGAACTGCTACACTCATTTTTTTAGTCTCAAGCAGAAGAATTTCCCACAGTTCACTCTGTGGATGCTTACTTTTGCAAGATGCTCATAGGAAAAGAGATTTCTGTGGCCAGTTAGGGAAATGGCCTCGCCCACTGAGCTATTCATAGATTAACAGGGCATATTAGCACGAACATGTCTTGAGACTTCCTGTGGTTTTTGTTTTTAAGCTCCCTTGTTCCCTTTTCTTTTTCTTTTTCTTACTTTGTTTAGCTTGTTGATTTCCAAATTAGTTTGACCACAGCCCTTTTGCGAGGAAACATTGATATTTCATGGAACATGAAGGCAACAGAAAAATCACTGGGTGTCTTTATGAATCCTTTTAGGATCATGGAAATGATGTGTAATAGAATTTGGGGTCACATACTTTTTTATTTAGATTAGATCTTGCAGTTGTTAAGGTGACAGGGTCTAGAGTTGCCTAGGAGACAGGCTTCTGGGTGTGGCTGTAAGGCACTACTTGGATTGGTTAATTGAAATGGAAGGTCTCACCTTAACTGCCCAACAGAATGAACTGGACACGGAGCTGGCCTTCACTGCTCTGTGCTTCCTGGTTATGGAAACACTGTGACCATGATTCCATCATGCTACTGAACTGTTTCTTAACACTGTGAGCCAAAGGCAAGCCTCCCTTCCTAAAGTTGGTTCTGTTAAAGCCTTTTATCATAGCACTGAGATAATATGGAAAACTGGCACCAGAAATGGTGCCACTTCAAGCCTAACCATGTGGTTCTTAAGAATTTTTTTAAATTTCAGATTAATATAAATATTGTTCAACTAGATATAATTTTATATAACTTTAATTTTTTGCTATAAATGGCCTGATATTTATTGGGGTTTTTTTTCCTTTTTAAAAATTCTTCTCACATATATTACAACCTGACCACAGCTTCCCCTCCCTCTCCTCCCCTCATAAACAAATTTAAAAATTGTATGCATATGGGAATTTTGCCTGGTGTATATCTGTGCACCATGTATTTGCTGTGTCTGAGGACTCAGAAAAAGGTGCTGGATCTTCTGGAACTGGAAGTGCAGATGGTTTGTGAGCCACCATGTGGGTACCAGAAACTAAACCTGGGTCCTCTGCAAGAGCAACGTGTTCTCTTAACCACTTAGCAATCTCTTCCCCCTTAGTTCTTAGGACTTTGAAATTGATTTATGGAAGGAGTGCAGGAGAGTTTGAGATCGGATAGAAAGGCCCTTTGATGCTATGAGCAGAGCTTCAGGGAGCCTTCCAGCAGGAGTGTGGAAGATAAGAGTACTAGGTGAAAGGACAACAGCAGAAGCTAGACTCACAAGGTTCCAAAGGAGAACAAGGGCTTTATTAGGAACTGGGCTAGTGGCCAGTCTGGATATTTCGACAATAAGTTTGGCTATGTTCTGAGACCTTGGCCTTAAATTAAAAACAATTAATCCGTTTCTTTTGCAGAGGGAATTTCAAGGCATCATAGCATTTAGGCTGTGGAATATTTTCCACTCAGCACTCTTAGTCAGATCTATTGAAAACGAAAGAACAAAACATTAAAAAAAAAAAACACCACCAAGTTTAGCAAGAACAGTTGTAGAGAAGAGAGTATATCTGGATGAATGCTCATTCATGACATAACCAGCCCCCTGTCAAATACCCAATGCTTCAGGCCTCTGAGCATGGCAAGGCTTTCCCCAGGTAAGGCTCCGGAGAAAGGTGATGCTTTCCTCTGGTCCGAGCAGAGAAGTTGACAGTGTGTGCAGAAAACATCAGCAGTAGCTTCCTCCTCCCTGATAGCTGCAGCCTGAGACTGCTTCCCTACAGACTTCCTACCAAGTTTAACTAAACCACCTCCTGCTTCTTCACCCATCTGCATCTAAGAAACAGGATGCACTTTTCTGTGTCTGCATCAGAGTGCATGGCCACCCAACCCCAGCATTTCTGTACCCATGTCTGTTGCTTCTTTAGTCTCTTGCCTCCTTCAGGTTAAGCTCAAAACCTTGCAGGTCGCATCGGAGGATGGAGAAGTTTAAATTTTTCAACAAGGAGAGTAAAAGTGATAATCTGTAATTCTTAAAGGAAAACCTCACTCTCTTCATTGGGACAATTTAAAAAATGCTTCAAGACGACTCTCGTTAAAGGCTCTGACAAGTGAAAAATGCAAATGCACATGAAAGGAGAAATAGAGAACTGAGAATACTGCAGGACTCCTTTTTCAAGTCATCACTCAGCGGGGGGGTTGGGACAGATGTTGGGACTTGTTATTAGGACTCCAGGTGAGAGAGGTATAGGAGAATGGGGAAATAGAAGGATCCAGAGGGTCCTGGAACCCTACAAGAAGACCATCAAGGCTAGCACATCTGGACCCAGAGGGCCTGCTCAAACTACTGTATCAACCAAGGACAATGCATGCAGGAAACCTAGACCCCCTATTCAGATCTACCCAATGGATAGCACATTCTCCACAGTTGTGTGGAGAACGAGGACTGACTCTGATATGAACTATTTGACCACTTCCCCTTGGTGGAGAGGCTTGGTGGCAGAGGAAAGGTAAGCAGGCTGTGATCATATTGTGGGGGAGGAAGTCCCCTTCTGTCACAGGCCTAGGGGAGGGGAATAGGGTGAAAGAGGGAGGGAGGGGGAACAGGAAGATATAAGTGAGGGGAAAACAATCAAGGTGTAATCTGAGTAAATTATTTTTAAAAATAAAAAAACAAACACAAACAAAATACCTGCCTAGGAAAGTGGTCTTGCAGATTCAGCACAAGGTATACAGAGCACGCTAGGTGTTGTTCAAGGGGCAGCAGACTAGATTTTTGAACTGACCAGGAACTTGGCAGCATCACCTACGTGGGTTTGTAGGCATGAAGGATTCAAGATTGATGGAGTCCTAGAATCTTTTTCTATGATTTCAGAGAACCACTGAGGCCAGGCAATGTGTGGTTCCATCAGAGTCTCTTCAAGGTAGCCTTGAAAGTCCATGATATCAAGCTATGAAGAGGAAAACTATGTTGTAATGGAGACCCCACAATGCTGGAGTGATGCAGGTCAGGGGATGTCTGCTGTAGCTATAGAATGGAAACAGCCAAAGAGAGCGAGCCTGTGTGTTCTATGGGCAACACATCTGGATGTGAGGGGTGGTTACTAAAGCGCTTTAGAGTCCAGATGATCAGACTATTATCCCAGATGCTGATATAGAGTTGCAGGATTTGGTGTTTTCCCTGATAGTCTGGTTCCTGCTTTGGTCTGATCTTTCCTGGCAATGCCCCCATTCCTCTCATTTAGAATGAGAATATTTGTGCTGTTCCATGTGACTTACCTTTTTTTAAACAGTTCACAGTTAAGTGATTGCCTTAATACTTAAGTGATACTTGGACTTAGGAATTTTTAACAGTGTTGAAATTATTAAAGACTATGAGGACAGAAAGCTCAAAGTTATGACTTAGCAATGATAGGTTTGGGTGTCAAGTTTACAAGCTGTGGACTTGTGATGCTTAATATTTATTGATAACTTGACATGATCTAGAAGACACTTCTGTGCTGTAGGGAGTAGATTGAGGTGGGGTGAACCACCCTAACTGTTGAATGGAGCTGGGAGAAAGGGAGCTGAGCACCAGCTCCCATCACTCTGTGCCTCTTAAATGCAGATGCAGTGCAGCTATCTGTCTCAAACTCTTGCTACAGTTTCACAAATGAACAATGTGGCAAACCACAGTAGAATATTGGCCTAGAAGTAGAAGTTTTTGTTTTTAGATAAGATTTCTCTGTGTAGCCTTGGCTGTCCTGGACTCACTTTGCAGACCAGGCTGGCCTCCAACTCACAGAGATCTGCTAGCCTCTGCCTCTCTGAGTGCTGAGATTAGAGGTGCTTGCCTTTTAAGGATGGTCCACATTCGGTGATTCATCCAGGAAGGAGTAAAAGCACTCAACCATTTTGGCCAATGTAAGAGAGCTCTGGAAGCCATTATATTTCATTGTCCCAGTCTTCAATAGGGACAGCCAAGGCTTTGTTATGCCTGCGCTGCATTTGGATCTACCCAGATCCATTAAAAAATGACCTGCAAAAAATATAAGTTGACTTCTGTTCACTGCTACTTCCTTTCCTCTTCCCAAGTGTAGATTCTAAATTCCATCTGAGCATCTTCCTACAAAGAAGCCTCTCCATACCTAGAGTTTGTTTCTTCTCCACACTTCCTGGATGTCTATTTGGTGTTTCATAAGCCCAGTGTATGTGTAAGTCCTGACATGACGTAAGCTCTTTGTGAAATACACAGGTAAGCCACTTCCCATTGCTGTGCTGTGTATACACAAGATGGAAGCTAAATCTGTCTTGGATGGGAGCAGCTTCCTTTTGTGCAGATGGATGCCATGCTTCCATCTGCACATTAGAAGAGCCATGTTGGAACTCTGGAAATTTGACAGTCCTTCTCAGATTTAGTGGCTCTCTCCGTATGCACTCCATCTGTAGGTACTTCCTGGGTATAGGTCTCCCTCTCTCTCCCTTCCTTCTCCTTCTTTCTCTATCAGAGCTAATGCCAATGTCCAGAATTCCAGTCTCTTTCCTTCCACTTCTCCTACGATAGTTGAAATGATATTTTCCTCTATGAATTGTTATTCGCAGCAACCTTCTTGACTAATGCATTCAAAAATTGTGAATGCCATTTTCCCCTTAAATGGGCCCCTTTAGACAAATAACTGCTAAGCATTTTTTTCCCTGTGAATATGTAAATAGGTTAAAAATGAAGATGCAGCCAGTGTTGTGTGAATATTATTCCAACATTACACTTAAGATCCTTTCAGCCCCATTTGCTAACATTTTGTACTCCTAGCCAAAGTGCCAAAAATTGCTCTCTCTCCTCATGCAATTTTCAAAAATTTTGCTGGCACAAAATGAAGTAAAATCTCTCTGTGCAGGAGAGAGCCAACTTCATTTAGCGTGTTTTACAAAGTGCTAAATAGGTTTTCTATTTTGGGAGCGGAGTGGCAGAACGTGTGCTTCCTGCTATCCTGAACAAGCATTTGCAATTCTGTCCTTTGGATTATATCCTCCAGGTTGTCTTTGGCTGTATTAACACAAGGCTTATTATTTTCGTCAAAAGAAAAAAATAAAATTACTGTATGTTTATGGGAAACGATGTCAGTGCTGCCAGGCTATTTTTATTGTTTTTAAATTTTTTTATTATTATTTAAGATAAGATAAGGTTGTGGGAGCAGATTCTGGGAATCGCTTTGGTCTTCAATAGTTTTCAAGGTAATAGCTTTTATTTCCTTTCTTTTTTATAAAATGGAACAACCAAAACTGGGTTATGGTCTCTCTGATAAGGAATATAGGACTCTAGATTACTAGCATCATTTCTAAGCAGCCACAAAAAAAAAAAAAAAATATATATATATATATATATATATATATATATATATATATATATATATATATATGATACATTCATTCTTTGGATGTGTTTTCTAAGATGATAAGTACCTTTAAGAACAACATTGATAACCAATATTTAGGAGCTACTACATTTCCATGAACAACTCTGAGAACTTGATTTTCATACCATATTTTCTTATTTAGATTGACTTCAGACTCTGAATTCTTTACCAGTATACAATTTCGTCTCACAAACAACATTTTATAATCCTCTCAATATTTGCATCATAAAAACACATACTCTTTTTTTCTTTTAATCAACTATATTTAAGTGTTATAAATATACTCATTGTAATAAGAAAACAACAATAAAAGTAAGTACGTATATAAAAATTTGGCAATTGTTTAAAAGAACTGTTTGATTGAAGGGGTTCACCATGTAACTATTATTCTACCACTTGCAGGGATCCTCTGAGACAGAACAATTACACCAGCTGATTGAGCAACGCTATTATTCACAAACAGGCACCAAAGAGAAGAAGGAGGAGGAGGAGGATGTGGAGGAGGAGGAGGAGGAGAAGAAGAAAGAAGAAAGAAGAAGAAGAAGAAGAAGAAGAAGAAGAAGAAGAAGAAGAAGAA
>OU015744.1:110703644-110721479 GCA_907169655.1 Acomys percivali
AGAAGAAGAAGAAGAAGAAGAAGAAGAAGAAGAAGAAGAAGAAGAAGCAGCCTACAGTTCTCCCAAGAGTGCTGCCCATGCTGATGGAGCTTCACCTGTGAACATACTGTATTGTATCACAACTGTGGGATTCTGAAAGCACCCTGGGAATTTAAACTCTGTGGGGAGGCAGGTATGAAGAGGGTGAGCTGGATCCCTAGGTTGAAGCTTTGCAAGTTACCCCATAATAGAAAGGATGGGAGTAGAATCCAGAGTATTATGGATGGTCTGTCCTTGTTTCAGAGTATTTAATGGCTGGCCTGGGAGGACAGGGCTTGTACACATGCTACTCACTGTCCTGAGGAAGTTTCTTCTAATATCTCTCTTGAATGTTTGTGAAAACAGGAAAAAAATTACAAACAGAGAGAATAAATATCAGCCTATAAGAAAACTTACTGCTAGACTCTGGGAGTAATTTGTGCAATCCAGACAGACTTGGACAGATTCTCTCACCCTCCCTTTGGTGACATTCCTAAGTTTTGCTTCTTAAGATGACCATAACCCAGAGCCCTGAACATTCTCTACCCAGAAGTTGTGAAATCACATCTTCACCACACATGACTGCTTGGGGAGGCTTCCTATGCTTAGAGAAAGCTGCCTTTTCTCGTTCCATGCTATTTAAGAACCAAGCCCCAGAAAACATGGCCCAGGAAAGGACCATCACCTGTGAAATGTTAGTTACATCAAATAAATGGAGGGTAAGAAAGGAAACTTTAAAACCTGCCTTGGGAGAGGGAAGGCTATGAAAGGACATCTAGCTGAAGATTTAGACATTTTCAGTTAGCAGGAAGGAAGTATGAAAATGAAATATTTTATTGTCAAATATGAGCTCTTCATACCTTCTTTGAGATAAAGGGAGTGGGGTCTAAAACGAGACCATGAAAACACAGTGTAAAACACTGGAAAGAATTTGGACAACAGTGACTACAAGCCATATAGTCATTGGGAAGGACCACTGGTGGAATTATGAAATGAGAGGGGATTCTGGGTATAGTTCCAACCTCAGACCTCCCCGATATTCTTGCTACCCTGAGGACAACTCCAGATCCCGGAGACATGAAACTCCAGCCTATGATTCACAGCCATCTTGAGAAGACTTGCTGGACATCAGAATCACACAGGTGAGGGAAATGAATAAAATGTTTTGAGACCTCAACATGAAATAGAATCAATTACAAAAATAAACCCACAAACTAAGGAAAACCTATAGATGGTAAACGTAGGGAAGAGAACAGGGATTACAGAGATAAGCATCACCAACAGAATACAAAAGATGGAAGAGAGAATCCCAGGCATAGAAAACACAATTGAGTGAATTGATATATCCGTCAAAGAAAATATTAAATAGAAACAATACCTGACCCAATACATCCAAGAAACAAAGGACAGGATGAAAAGATGAAATCTAAGAATAATAGAAGTGGAATAAAGAGAAGAAACATTAATAAAGCTTAAATCACACATCGAACCCCACACATCAATTAGTGGGAGACTTCAACACCCCATTCTTGCCAATGGACAGATCATCCAGCAGAAACCAAATGGAGAAATAATGAAACTAACAAATGGCGTGAATCAAATGGACCTTATAAATAGCTACAGAACTTTTCACCCATAAACAAAAAAATATATATATAACTTCTTCTCAGCATCACGTGGAACCGTCTCCAAAATCAAGCATGTAATTGGTCACAAAGCAAGCCTCAACTAATACAAGAAAATTGAATTAACCCATTGTATTTTATTAGATCACCATGGATTAAAGCCGGATTTCAACAATAACAGAAATGACAAAAAGGTTACATACTCAGGGAACCTGAGCAACTCCCTACTCAATGACCACTAGGCCAAGGAAGAAATTAAGAAGGAAATTAAAGACTTTTTAGAATTGAATGAAAATGAAGGAACCACATACCCAAACTTATCAGACACAATGAAAGCAGTGTTAAAAGGAAAGTTTATAGCACTCAATGCCTTCATAAAGAAACTGGAGAGATCTCATACTGACAATTTAATAGCACACCTGAAAGCGCTAGAAAAAAAAGAAGCAAACACATTCAAGAGTAGTAAATAGCAGGAAATAATCAAACTCAGGGCTGAAATTAATAAATAAGAAACATAGAGAATAAAACAAAGGATCAATGAAACCAAGAGCTAGTTCTTTGATTAAGATCAACAAGATACACAAACTCTTAGCCAAACTAACTAAAAGGCAGAGAGTATCCAAATCAACAAAATCAGAAATGAAAAGGAGGACATGGAAATCTAAAGAGCCATTTGGTCTTACTTCAAAATCCTGTAATCCACAAAATTGAAAAATCTTAATGAAACAGACAATTTTATTTTATTTTATTTCAGACAATTTTTTTATATATTCTACTTAGCAAAGTCAAATTAAAATGAGATTTAAAAATTTTAAGTAGTCCCATAAGCCCTAAGGAAATAGAAGCTGTCATTAAAATCTTCCATCCAAAAAAGTCTAGGGTCAGATGGTTTCAGTGAAGAATTCTACCAGACCTTCAAGGAAGAGCTAATACCAATACTCCTCAAAATAGAAAGAGAAGGAACATTGGCAAACTCATTCTATGAGGCCACAGTCACTCTGATACCTAAAGCACACAAAGCAAGAGAATTTCCAACAAATTTCCCATATGAACACTGATGCAAAAATATCCAACAAAATACTCACAAACTGAATCTAAGAACACATCAAAAATATCATCCACCATGATGAAGTAGGTTTCATCCCAGGCATACAGGGGTGTGTCATTATATGAAAATATATCGACTAATCCACCATATAAACAAACTGAAACAAACAAACAAAACACATGATCATCTCATTAGATGCCAAATAAGCATTTGACAAAACCCAACACCCCTTCATGTTAAAAGTGCTGGGAAGATCGAGGATACAAATCACTTACCTAAACAAAATAAAGACAATCTACAGCAAGCCTATAGACATTATCAAATTAAATGGAGAGAAATATAAAGAAATCCCACTGAAATCAGGACAAGACATGGCTGCCCACTCTCTCCATATCTCTTCAATATAGTACTTCAAGTCCTAGCCAGAACAATAAGACAACTAAAGGAGATCAAGAGGATGCATATTGGAAAGGAAGGAGTCAAAGTATCCCGAGTCACAGATGATATGATAGTATACATGTTACCCCAAAATTCTACCAAGAAAAAGGAACTCCTACAGCTGATAAACACCTTCAGAAAAGTGGCTGGATACAAAATTAACTTTTAAAAAAAGTAGCCCTCCTGTGTACAAATAACAAATGGGTTGAAAAAGGAATTGTGGAAATAACACCCTTCACAGTAGCCACAAACAATATAAAATATCTTGGTATACTGTAACCAAGCAAGTAAAAGACATATATGACAAGAATTTCAAGTCTCTGAAAAAGAAAATTGAAGAAGATATCAGAAGGTGGAAAGATGTCTCCTGCTCATGGATTAGTAGGATTAACAGTAAAAATGGCAATCTTATGAAAAAGCAATCTACAGATTCAATGCAATTCCCACCAAATTTACCAACACAATTCTTTATAGACCTTAAAAGAATAATTCTAAACTTCATATGTAAAAACGAAGACCCAGAATAGCTAAAACAATCCTATACAAACAAACAAACAAACAAAAAACCCTCTGGGAGTATTTCTATCTCTGATTTCAAGCTGTACTACAGGCAACAGTAATAATAGCTGTGTGGTACTGCCATAGAACTGGCTGGTTGAAGAGAAGAAACAAGATGAGAGAGGGGCTGCTGAGGGAAAGGAGAGTGGGGTTCAGATGTAGAGCCAGGCAGCAAAATAGAGGGCTTGTAGAGAGAAGAGAAACTGTGGGTGGGAGCGTCTCTGAGACAAGTTAGAGACCTACAGCAGGGTAGGCTCCTGGGAGGATGTGGGGGTGACTCTAGCTGAGACCCCTGGAGCTGGGGACATGGAGACTAAAGAGGCCATCCTCTACCCAGACATGACTCCTAGTGGAAGGAAGGAAACACCAACCCACCTACAATAACTTCGACCCAAAATTTACGCTGCCAACAAGATGTGCAGGGATAAAGATAGAACAGAGTGAGAGAATGTACAACTAATGCCTGGCCACACAATAGAAAAGAGCCAACCCCTGATACTATTAATGACACTCTGCTATGCTTGCTAGCATAGCTGTCCTCTGAGAGGCTTCACCAAGCAGTGGTTCGAAACAGATGCTGACACTCACAGCCAAACTTTGGGCAGAGAGCATTGGAGCCTTGTGGAAGAGTGGAGAGAAGAATAGAGGGACCTGGAGGGGACAAGAGTTCCACAAGAAGATCAACTAACTAACTAACTGGGAGCTAACTAACCTGGGCCTAGGGGTCTTGTGGAAACTAAAGCACCAAATAAGAACTATGCATAGACTGGACCTAGGCCCTCCTCACAGATGTAGTTGATGGGCTGTTGGTATCTATATGGATTCCCTAGTAAGGAGAGTGGGGGCTGTCTCTGACAAGGACTCTGTTGCCTGCTTTTTAATTACTTCTCCTGGCGAGGCTGCCTTGCCAGGCTACCTTGGAAGACGATTCTCTCAGTCCTGATGTGACTTGAGGTGCTGGCATGGATGGCGGGGATCCTCTTTTCTGAGGGATAGGAGAGGCAGGGATGGGGAAAGACGGAGGGAGAGTGTGACCAGGAGGAAAGGAAGGAGAGGGTTAAGATCAGGGTATAAAGTGAATAAATACATTAATTAATTTAAAAATGTTAAAAATAGATTGGTTGATCAACGCAAGACACGCCTATGGACACTTGATTTTTGACAAAAGAGCCAAAACCATACCATGAGGGGGAAAAAGCATCTTCAACAAATCATGCTGGTCTAACTGGATATCTGCATATAGAATAATGCAAATAGATCCATATTTATCACCCTTCACAAAGTCCAAGTGGATCAAAGACCTCAATATGAAATCAGAAACACTGTATCTAATAGAAGAGAAAATGGAGATCAGCCTTGAACTCATTGGCACAGGAGACAACTTCCTGAACAGAATAACAACAGCTGAGGCCTGAAGATCAACAGTTAATAAATGGGACCTCATGAAATGGAAAAGCTTCTGTAAGGCAAAGGACACTGTTAATAGGACAAAAAAGCAGCCTACAGAATGGGAAAATATCTTCACCAACCCTACATCTGAGTGAGGGCCAATATCCAAAATATATAAAGAACTCAAGAAACTAAACACCAACTAACTAAATAATCCAGTTAAAAAATGGCGTAGACAGCTAAACAGAGAATTATCAACAGAGGACTCTCACATGGCCAAGAAGCACTTCAAGAAATGTTCGTGGTCATCATGGAAATGCAAATCAAAATGACTCTGAGATCCCACCTTACACCTCTCAGAATGGCTAAGATCAAAAATTCAAGTGACAGCTCATGCTGGCGAGGATGTAGAGAAAAAGGAGCACTCCTCCATTGCTGGTGGGAGTGCAAACTTGTACAACCACTGTGGAAATCAATCTAGAGCATTCTCAGAAAATTGGGCATAGCTCTACTTTAAGACCCAGCTATACAACTCCTGGGCATATACCCAAAAGATGCTCCACCATATAACAAGGTCATTTGCTTAACTATGTTCATAGCACCTTTATTCATAATAGCCAGAATCTGGAAACAACTTAGATATCCCTCAACTGAAGAATGGATAAAGAAATTGTGGTACACGTACACGATGTAATACTACTCAGCTATTAAAAACAAGAGCATCATGAAATTTGCAGGCAAATGAGTAGACATAGAAAATAGCATCCTGAATGAGGCAACACAGTCCCAGAAAGACACACATGGTATATACTCACTTATAAGTGGATTTTAGCCATGTAGTACAGGATAATCAACTATACTACAATTCAGAGACCCAAAGAAGATGAAGTAACAAGGAGGACCCAAGGGTGGATGCTTAACTCTCACTCAGAAGGGGAAATAGAATAGAACAGATAGCAGAAGTGGATGCAGAGAGGGAACAGGGTAGGAGAAGGATTGTGGAGAGAAATGAAGGTGGAGATAAGACCTGGGGAGAGCAGAGCCAGAGGACAGAGGGTTTGCAGAAAGATGAGAAACCGTGGCTGGAGGCATCTCTGTGACAAGCAGGGCAGGCTCCTGGGAGGATGTGGGGGTGACTCTAGCTGAGACTCCTAGTAGCAGGGATCATGGAGACTGAACAGGCCACCCTCTAACTAGACAGGACTCCCAATGGAGGGAGGGAAACACCAACCCACCCACAAAAACTTTGACCCAAAATGTATCTTGCCAACAAGATGTGCAGGGATAAAAATAGAGCAAAGATTGAGCGAATGTCCAACCAATGCCTGGCCCAGCCTGAGACCCATCCCATGGGAGAGAGCCATCCCCTGACACTATTAATGATACTGTGTTATGCTTGCAGACAGGAGCTTAGCATAGCTGTCCTCTGAGAGGCTTCACCCAACAGTAGTTCAAAACAGATGCTGACACTCACATCCAAACATTGGGCAGAGCGCAAGTAGCCTTGTGGAAGAGTGAAGGAAGACTAGAAGGACCTGGATGGAACAGGAGTTCCACAAGAAGACCAACAAAGTCAACTAGCCAGGGCCCGGAGTGGGGGTGGGGGGTTTGTAGAGACTGAAGCACCAACCAAGGATCATGCATGGACTTGCCCTAGGCCCCCTCCTCCATCTCATGTGGGTCTCCTTGTAAGGGAACCAGGCGCTGTCTGTCACATGGACTCTGTTGCTGCCTTGGCAGACCACATGTGCTTAGTCCTGACCTGATGTGCTAGGGTGGGTTGCTGGGAGTCTCCCCTTTTCTGAGGCACAGGGGACAGGGAATAGGCAGGGAGGGTAAGACTGGGAGGAGAAGAGGGAGGGGGGCTCCAATTGGGATGTAAAGTGAATTAACTAATTTAATCAAAAAAACAATAAGAATTAAAATGTAAAATGTAGGATTAAAATCTACATTTTTATAAGAAAAAAACTCCACAATTCAGTGCATAGGAAATGAACATAAAAATTAGCTTAAGGACCATTCCTACAAACGTTAACTATGGGAAAAGCTGAATAATGTGAAAGGACAGAAATCTAGATGAAAATAGAAGCCAGGCTACCTGAAAGAGAAAAAAACAAAAACATAATCGAGGAAAGTATCCCTGAAAATACATGCAGATTGGCATTCTAGAGTGAAATCAATAACTTAAAAAGAAACTTTAAAATGCTAGTCATAAAATGTAGTTCTTCTATAATAGAATGAGAAAGTCATGATGCTTTCATTACTTTTTTTATTCAACGTACTTGTGTTAATTCTTTGGGAATTTCACATCGTACACCCCAATCACACTTTCCAGTTCTTCATATCGGCTTCCTGCCCTTCTGAGCCCCCAGCCCCCAACAAAACAAAACCAAACAAACAAACAAACAAACAAACAAAAGTCCAATTTGTACTGTCTGTATACTCATGAGATCATGATCAAACTCTCAAAGTCTCCTGCCCCTTAAGAACAGAGTCCTTTCCTTCTCAAACGCCTGCCAGAAGCATTGTGAAGAGGTACACCTTAGCATCCTTACCACACTTTGGAAGACTTCTCTACGATGGATTCCTGTTTGGGCTGTCACTTTGCGGGGCGGGGTGGTTAGGGACGGTAGGTGTTGTCAGAGAAGCCTTCCAAGGTCTTCTTTGTCAACTGTGTCTCTTCAGTCATCATTACCACTGCCACTCTAGCTTCCGTGCTGTTTACAGTCGGCGGAAGCAGGGACGATGGGCTTCCACATAGCTTCTGGCGACGGCTCCAACCATGACCATGTCTCCTGGCTGCAGTAGGACCACAGGCCCTGACAAGGCTCCAGGAGGCAGACCTGACCACAGACATCAACCCTGGTCTCAGGTGGCAGCACAGCCCATTCGCCTCAACATGGCCCCAGTGGCAGCATGGCCCACAGACATTGACTAGATCTCAGGATCAAGACATCTGCTTACTGGGAGGAGACAAGGGAGGGGCCTACGATTGGGATATAAAGTGAATAAATTATTCTAAATACATTTAAATTTTAAAAATTTGCTTAGACCATTAGACATCAGCTTGACCTTGGGTGGTAACACGGGCCACGAACATCAACACAGACCCCAGCTGCAGTAGGACGACGAACCCAGACGTGGCTCTGAATGACAGCACGGGCTGACCTTCTCCGTAGTCTTGGGTGGCAGAGCAGGCCACTCATATCAACACGACCAATGGCGGCATCCCGTCGCATGGACATCAGCCTGGCTTCAGGTGGCAGTGCAGGACAGGGACATCCTCTTGGCCTTCAGTGGTAACATGGGCCACAGATTTCGACACAGATCTGGCCTGCACCAGGACCACGTGCCCCAGATATGGCCCTTGGCGGCAGCACAGGCTGGGGCATCACCGTGGCCTCAGGTGGCAGGGCAGGCTATTCAAATCCGTATCCGTACGCCCTGCGGCTCAGCTCATAGACACCAGCAGGGCTTCAGGCAGAGTCAATGCTTTTATTATTAAAGAACGAAGAATTAAAAGAATTTAAGCATTCAGCTCAAAAAGTTAGAAAGTACATAGCAAAGCAACCCTGAAACAAAGCAGAAGTTGCAAATACAGAAATATTTTAGAGGAAAATTCATATACAAAGATATATAAAGATGGCAGAATAAGCAAGCCTAAGAATTATCTCCTGAGGGAATAAAGCCCTACTACATCTGTAGTTAGCGAAACAAAGGGAGGAACAGAGGTTATGAATAAGCCCACCCAAACTGTGTGTGGGAAAGAAAATAATAATAGTGGATGTTATATGGATTAAGTTTTAAGAATAAAGAGAAAAAATAATAGCCCCCCAAAAAACAAAAAGACTAAAACAATTGTTTAGGCACGAGTTAACTATAAGAAAATATAGAAAACACAATAAATATTTTAATGTTTTAAAAGGTTTTTATTTTTGAGGGGGAAAAGCTGGCTTTAGAAGTGCGTTTAAATTTTTTTTTTTTGAGATTATAATATAATTGCATCACTTCTTACTTCCCTTCCCTCCCTCCAGGAAAGAGCAGTGCCTGGTGAATCAATGCCAGAAGGTCACCCCTGGAAGCATGTGTGTGGGAAACATCATGTAGCCTTGGGAGCTTTGAATGAGATTATCCAAATGTCTAAGGAGATTGCTCCCAGTGTTTGTTTTAAAAAGACTGCCTTGTTTGTCATCCCAGAATAGTTGTTTTTATTTAAAACCAAATTAAAAGACAGACAACAACAGTTTTTTACTTACATCCAGATTCCAAACTGGCTTCCCTAGTCACCAACATCCATCAACAGGATTGCACCTTAGTTAGGGCCAAGAAATCAACATGGAAATAGCATCATCAGGTAATATCCAGGAATCTCATCAGGACACACAATCTAGTCTTGAACCAGAGTCTGAAGCCAGTTATTCTTGTATTTACACAGCATTCTCACAGCTTGCAAGTCTCTCGCTGATTCATCCATCCCCCTGCTGCTCTGAACCCTGATAATCACTGATTTTTTTTTTTTTTTTTTTTTTTTTTTTTTTTTTTTTTAGTTTCATTGTTTCCCCTCTTTTAGAATGTCTCCTACTTAGAATCAGATATTAAGTAGCAGTTCAGGTATCTTCTTTCACCTAATGATATACATCTTCTCTACATATTTCGTGAAACATTTCTTTTTAGTTGAGAAAATATTCCATTTTTTTGGGTGTGCAAGACTTTAATCTCACACTCAGTAACTTGGAGACATCTTGGTTGCTTCTAAATATTTGGAGTGACATTTAGAGCTGCTGTGAACATCTGTGAGCAGGTTCTTGTGTGGACAGAATTTTTTGGTATTGATGGCCAAAAACTCCTGATTGCTATATCCTATCAAAACAGTATGTGTCATTTTATAAAGAATGACTAGTCTTTACAGTAAGTGTATCATTATGCATTTTGCATTCATTTAATCAGTAACAGTTTGTTGATCTCTGTCTTTGCCAACATTTAGTATTGTCACAATTCTTGAGTGTGGCCGCTCTACCAATTAGGTGCTAGGATCTCGTTTCTTTTTCATTTTCACTTGTATTTCCCTGATGGCATGATGTGGGTGGGACACCTTTTCACTGGCTTCTTTGGCATAGTTGGTGAAAAGTTAGTGAAGATCTTTTGCTTTCTTTTTAATCAGTTTGTCTGCTTTTAAGAATTTGGATAATAGTTACCAGACCTGTATTTTCTTCTGTTCTAGGTGATAGACTCAGTTGCTTATATGTTATCTAACCCAATTCTCACAAGAATAAGTCAAGTCCGTCCCACTGTCTATTCACTTTATAGAAGAGGAAATTGAAGTGTTAGAAAATTAAGTGTCATAATTCCTTTTTCTGGTGTTATAACGAGAGCAACTTAGGGAAAAAAGGGTTTCTTCTGGCTCACAGTCAAGAATGCAGTCCATTAGGGCAGATGAAGGCAGTGAGAGCCTAAAGCAGTCAGTCACATCCCACTCACAGTCAAAAAGCAGAAGTTAGTGAGTGCATGTTGCTTCTTGAGTCCCTTCCTCCATTTGATTAATCCAGTGCCACCCATAGTGGGCAGGTTTCCCCACCTCAATTTACACAGTACCCTACAGGTATGTCCAGAGGCCACTCTCTCGGGTGTTTCTAGATCTTATCCAATTGACAACTGGGATTGGCCACCATATCAAGTAACTTGACCAAAGTCACACTTTGAGTAAAACAGGACCAAGCTCCAGCCCAGGTTGTCTGGCTCCAGAGTGACACTCTAGCAGAAACTATGCTATCTTTTATGACAACAGATCTCTGGAAGTGAACAGTGTATACATCTGAACACTTGTAAAAAGAGAGGCTGCAATATTCCCGAATCTATTCCTGACTTAACAACAGCATTTAAGTGGGAAGAGAAGGATAGGTTGCTTTTTAGTATGGTAAAGCAAATATTTCTAAAACCAGAGACTCCATAAACTCACCTTTGAGGCAAGCACACCCATCATGACAAATATTTGTATGTTGGCTCTACTAAATGCAAAGAGCCTTCATATGTGTGTGTGTGTGTGTGTGTGTGTGTGTGTGTGTGTGTGTGTGTGTGTTAGTGGTGGGTACACAAAGGGTGTAACTCTAAAAAGGGAACATGATTATTTAAGGTGGCTAGTGACATGATACTCTCCCTAGGAAAGTTAAAGATCTAAAATGAATAAAAGAGCATCGTATGCATATTATGTAGAAATTAAGTACAGAGAAAACCTGGCTTGTCTTACCTCAGGAGGTACAAACATAAATGTCTTTACAGGCCAGAGAAGTGATGAAAATGCATAGCCTGTCCTCCTGTGGAGAAGATACTGTTCATAACAGAACAAATATGTAAAACAGATAAGATTCATAGGAAGTACACAGAATTTTTATGCTAAAAACTGAACTGCATTCCTTGATCCACTGGACAAAAAAACAGGCCAAACCAGGCTGGCCATTTAGAATAGTAAGAGTAAGGAAGGAGAAAACTCTAGCCTCCTGTCATCTATTAAAATGTGTGTTATAGCTAGAGTAATTTAAATTTTGTTCAGTTGTTTGGCAGAAGAATAAAATAATTTATTAAAATAGAAAAAATAAAAGCATCATAAACATACACAAAATTGCAGCCAGTGGAGCCATCGTTCATCTATTCATTCAAAAACAAGGTCTAGTTATGGGTGAGACTTTGGTCTATACAGTGGACAAGAAACTACAGTTCTTCTCTGGGTTCTAGTAAGAAAAGGCACACAAAAATATATTGAAAATTTGACAAAAATATCATCCAAGGTGGATGTTTCATTGTGATTTAAAGAGGGGACACTTATACAGGTGAGTGTATAGCTCGAAGAGTGAGGCATGTTGGTGAGGGAGGGAGTGGTGACACCCACTGAAGGAAGCTCCCAGGATTGGGGTGATCAAGAAAGGGATCATCCACCAGAGAAGAGCAGGGCAAGCCATGCGCAGCTGCACAGGGGGAGGTGGAAAGCCGCTAGAGTTTTAGGTCATTGGACCCAAAGTAAGGAATTGGGGTTTTATTTTATGAGCACAAGAAGGTTTCTCCACAAAAAATTGACATTTGTCTGACATACATACCACATACAAAGGTAGCTAATCCACTGTGGAAACGCATGGGGTCTAGAGAGAGATAGAAGAGACTCGGGTAGAGTGGAGTATTCATAGTTGGATGAACTTTGGGTGCATTTTGGGGGAGAAGACAACAAAATTAAATTTGTGACTAAAGAAAAGGAAGACTCCAGGGTAATTCAGAACTATAGGCTAAAGGATCAAGTGCGTGAAGTTAGAAGATGGGCAGGACACCACGAGTGGGGTTGGTGTGGGACATTTTAAAGAAGTACAAGGCAATTAAGCATCTAGTGTTCTGATGAGAAGTCTGATTTGAAGCATCCATTGGGAGCAGATTTTGTTCTTCGACAGCAATTAGAGCCAGGATACAGGTGAGGGCACTCATGAGACAATGGACTCCAGAAAGGACCCTGGCCCACTCTCACAGGTGAAGGGCAAGGAGAGGAGGAGTGGGATGGCAGTAGAAAGAAACAAGGGAGGTGGGAAAAGACTAGCCACAAAGAAGCATTTCATAGAGGGCAACAGGGCTAAGTCCTAAACTCAAGTGAAGTTAAAAACAACGGACTCCAATACCCACCTGGAAGGCAGCAATCTGAAGGAAGTTGGTGGGCACAGAATTCCTGCAGAGTGAGGGGTGAGAGGTGGGGGCTGTTCTTTCTCACAACTTTGTCCGTGTAAGTAAAAGGCTGTTAGAATCCTCCCAATACAAAACAGCTCTTGGGTGTGTTAAAAGCAGCTCCAGTCAGCCAGGAGGAGAAAGGCTGCAGAAATTCTCGGTACAGTCTGTCATTAACTTGGGAAAACAGAGTTTGGTGTTATAGAGAAGGAAATGGAAGAAACACTTCAAAAAGATAATAAACCTCTCTAAGTTGGGTTAGAATGGATATTTTTATTTTGTAAATATATGTTTTCCAAATCTTTTCATAATATGCTCTTTTTTTTTTAAGCCAAAGAAGAGATGTCTTTTGTTGTTACTGTTGTTGTTTAATCAACCATTTTTTAAGGAGCCTACTGGGTCCAACACCACAGGAAGCAGTAATTGAGTGTAGCAAGCTACGTGCATTGCACTGGCTACTTGGCTTGCACACAGCTGTGGCCTATGAGACAGTGAATAGTTCTAACGTAGGCCAGGTGCTATTCTTAGTGAGCCACAAGGCACAAAGTGGAAGTTGGGAGGCCCTGTAACTCCACATTACTCATCAGAACTACAGAGTACAACTCTAAAATGAAAGAACTTGACACAAGGTCACAGTGATTGAGTCATCTTGGGCTACATCATCAGTGGTTAAGGCAGAAATTGCCCCTCATTGAGGAAGATCATAGAAGAAATCTTCAGGACATGGTGACCAGTTTGTGGTTACACCAAGTTCTTCGGTAGAGCTAGAAGTAGGGGAAACCCCAAGAAGTATCACTTTCCTTTCTCTTGAGAATGCCTGTGCATTGGTTAGAGAATGTAAGTATGTTGCACACAGAGCCTGGGTGGCCACACTATGTGTGTCTCCATCACTACAGGAAGCTGTCCACTAAAATCCCTAGATTTCTTCTGGATCCTGTGTCCTAGATTCAGTCACTTGTCTGAGTCCAATTAGGGAAAGCTTAGCCCTAATTAAGTTTAAAGAAATGTGGTCAGTAAAAAGAGGCCACAAGAGGGAGAGTTCAGAACTGAGGCTGGGAGGAGGATGGTTTACATGATGCCTGTTATGGATGTGGGCTTAGTAAAGTTGCTACAGAGCCCATTGCTCAATCTGAAGTCTGCCTACCACTGCATGTTAAAAATACACGAAGGACCTGGATTTCTACATCTGACTCAGCAGAATGAAGGGGAGGCACCTCACTGTATCTGAGGCAAAGATTTCCTGGGTTGGAAGGGAGAAAAGGAAAAATGTATACAAACTGGGATGATTCAAAATTTTTCATATGTCTGACTCAGAAACAGTGAGTTAAGGACTATTTTAGCTACTGACCTGGTCTTTCCATGGTGTCCTTTGGCAAGTGCTGAAAGGAAAGGATCCCATGAGATGAGAGTGTAAGTATATTTGTCTACCAGGAAACCACACTTAGATGCAGAAGATCTGTAAGTGTCATTGGCCTGACTAACACACCTTTTCTGTCCCACTGTGTTCTTCAGCCTCACACAGAGATTGTCACAAAATTCTTATTCACTTGTAAGACAGAAAATGCACTTCTCGTTTTAGCTTTCTGTTCAGCTTTGTACTCCCATGCTTCTAGAATCTTCAGTTTGTAATTGGAAGACAACTGTAAGCTCGATGTCAGGGTTTTGTTGCTTTTGTATCAGGCTGCTCTCAAACTCATGGAGATCCACCTGCCTCTGCCTTCTGAGTGCCAGGATTAAAGGCTGCTCTCTCTTATCATTGCTAGAAAGTCTTGTTTTCATGCTTGTATTTCCCTTTATCTGATTTTGCTTTTATGTCTGTGCCCAACTCTGTTTTCCATTTAGGTTCAGGGTGTTGAGTTCTTTGCTAAGTACAATGAGGAGTCTAGTCTTCTGTCAGTTCAAGCCCTCAGACAACGTGCTTCTGCGTAAGATGAAAGGGATGCCTCGCTGAGGGCCATACTGTAGGCAGCTGGTTCTACACCTTCTCAACCACATGGGTATTGGCAATGGCCCATGCAAATGATACTTCTCCTCTCTCCTGCCCTCTCTCCCTCCTGCCTTCCCTCCCTCCATTTGTCCTCCTTCATTTCTTCCTCCTCCCTCCCTCCCCCATCTCTCCCCTCTTTCTTCCTTCCTCCTCTCCTCCTTTTTTTTTTTTCCCCTCTGAAATACTGTACTGCCTGGGTCCTTCTGTAGTTATGTAAGAACTACCCAGGAGTGGCCCCTGAGCAGACTCTTTATCTAAAAGCACCCTAGAAAGTTCTAATACTTGGCCAAGAGCAACAGTCAATGTTAACTGATGCATTTTAAGTCAGGCTTTCTGTGACTTTGAGAAAAATCAATACCCTCTATAGTGATGGTTCCCAAACTAGTGACACAAATTAGCAAACACAATAAATAAAATATCTGAGCGGTACCCACTCCAATTCAAAGTATGGGTCTCACCCTGGAACGTGTTAAAACAGCAATCTTATGGCAAGTCTTACCTGCAGTTGATTTTATCTTTAAAGGGTTTATTTATTTATGACTTTAAAGGGTTTATTTATTTATTACATATACATTTACATTATTCCAAATATATACAGTAAACATTAAAGGGTTTTTTTTTTTTTGACACTGCTGTAGCCTTGCAATTTCTACCTTGAATGTTGAAGTTTGTCATTTTGTCATTTATTTTAATTTATTTATTTGCCATCCCAAAGTGACAATGTAAAGGAAGAATTTGAAAATATTATTCCCCAAAAGTATCTATCTCTTTTCGGGGAGTCAGCTAGCTGCACGCTCCTGAGGGATGCCATTGTGCGCCTCTGGCTCCGGCTGGTTTCGTCTCTGTTACTCTTCTTTCTTTTCTCCCTGATCGTGCACATGGTTGGTGACTGCAGGAGGAAACGTGAGGGAGGCGAAAGCCTTCTTGTTCTTCATCTGAAACTGAAATGACACTCTGAATATGAAATGTGAATCACTTAGAGATGCTTTGACACCTTGCAGTGTGGGAGGAGACGGCAGAGCCGGGTGCTCCCTCTGAGCAGGTTGGCTCCGTTCTCTGGGAACAATGGTGTCCCCCGAGGATGGCAAAATCACTCTGGAGCCTCCTCCAACTCTCCAAAAACAGCAACCACGTCACAGGGCAGAAGGTCTGTTCTTAAGAAAGAGTTTCAGCACAGAGAAGCCTGATAAATATATTTCTACTTAAAGTGAGTCACCGTCACTTATCACTGAAGCAATTTTCTAGATGTGATGGGTTTTTAGAATTTGCACCCGTTCCTTCAGCTTTGTGACTGAGAAATCGGTGTTGAGCAACAGCTTGGTAAGAAATTGCCTGAAAGCTGTCTCTGCAGATTGCTCTTGTTCCAGAATTTTCCTGTCTCATCAGTCAGTGCCCCATTCTTTACTCTAAGCCTGCTCTATACCCTATGCAACTACACTGTATTCTGCATGTCCTACATAACTTGCACATGCGTACGCACGTGCACACACACACTTGGGGTGGACAGAGTGCAGACCTCCTGGGTCTTTTTCCTATAGGTGGTTCAGCTAATGGTGAGCTATTGGAGTTGCAGCTTCTATAAGACTCATCTAATAAGCACAATAGATATTTGGGGATTGTTTTGATGCGATGTGCTTGCCACTTAATATGCATCATTTCATCTAATTCTCAAAATTTGAATGAAGCTTTCATTTCCCCCCAGAGCTGGCCAAAATAGCAGCTCAGGCATTGTCCCCAGTGCCCATACTTTGTTCTCTGTTGAGAAAAAAAATCTTTTAATTAGGATCTCCTAATAAAATGAAGGATAAATGTCGTTTATCATGAAAATTTTAAGAAAAAAAGAAATATATCATAGTACAATGAACTCACTTACATACTAACTCCAATCAATAGATTTTGAAGTTTCTCATCCATAGTGATTTTTTTGAGTCACCTTCAAGTAAAGTTCAGCTATCTTAATGTCAGACACCATTGCATTTCTATAGAATATGGAGTGGTGATCCCAAATAGGCACAACCACATTCTAAGCCCCTGAGCCTGTGAACAATACTAATTGTTAAGTTGTACCTTACTTGAAGCAAGTCCTTACCTATATAATTACCTCAAAGATCTTGAGACGAAGAGATCATCATGAGTTCTCTGTGTTGGCACTACATCCAGCGACAAGTGTCCTTACATAAGGACTAGAGATAAAAGTTCTACATACACAGAAGAGGAGGGGACAATGTGAAGATATAGGCTATGGATGGGTTTACCAGCCACAAGCCAAGGATTGTGTGGAGGTATAAGAAGGTGGATCAAGCAAGGACATATTTTCCCACGGAGGCACAGGAAGGAGGGCCACCTACCACCTTCATTTTACGTGCTTGTTTCAAGAATATGGAAGAATGAATGACTGAATTTTTGTTGTTTTTGCACCAAGTTACTTAGAACTTGCTACAGCATTCTTGGGAACTTGTACCACCTGTCATAATTCAGTATGCATCACAAATAAAGATACTCTTCTATATAAATACAATGCAATGAGCAAATGTAAGGAAACTGACCCTAATTACTTGTTGTGCTAATGATGTGGTGTATTCAAAGTAAATTTACTCATTGCTCCCCAGAAGCCTCTTAGAGCTGTCTTTTTTTCAATGGGATCTATTAAAGGATTATATATTGTATTTGGTTATTATTCCTTGTAATTCCTTTTTTTTCCTCTAGAAAAATGTTCTCTTCATCCTTGCACCCTGTTTCCATGGCACTGACTTATTACTGAACCTGTCAAATTACTCACATTATAGCAGTACCCCATGGCTAGAGTGAGAGGTTTTTGCAGGGTGGTGATTCTGCTGGGAGGTTTCCAAAGCCCAGTAAGTCCGGCACTGCTTACAACAGTCTCCTTGAGGAAAGGGCTAATGGAAGGCAGTGAGAATGGGAAGACTTGTCTCTGCACTGGCTGCCATCTTTCTGGGGCTTCCTCCCTCTTCTTATTCGAGAAGATCTAAAATTCAGTGTTGGCCAGAGGGGAGGTAGAATCAAACACTTACACACACACACACACACACACACACACACACACACACACACACACA
>OU015744.1:110721489-110735794 GCA_907169655.1 Acomys percivali
ACACACACACACACACACACACACACACACACACACACACACACACAATGTTATGATGACATGATGTCTGTAGGTTGGAGGCCCAAGGAAGATAGTGGTATGGTTCATTCTGAGTTGGAAGGCCTGAGAAGCAGAAGGATGCATGATATAAATCACAGTCAAAGGGTATCAGAGGACCAGGATGCCTCTAAAATAAGGAAGAAATACATTCACCCTTCCTTGTCTAGTTATACCTTCTGTGGAGAGAGTAATGCCTACTTATATTCAGGGAAGGCAGTCTACTTCACTGAATTCACCTACTCAAACATTAGTCCTATACTAAAACACCTTCATAGACATACCCAGAAATAATGTTTAGCAGAATATTGAGACACCCAGTCAATCAGTCAAGTTGAGACAGTAAATTGACCCTCATGCATGTTGTGATTGGCACTGACCCCAAAGGATTGTGTCCATGCAGGCCTCACCAAGGCAAGAATATTATCTTTTGGAATCCATCCTTCTGTAATATTAGGCACTTTCATTGAAAATACCACACCTCTAGAATTTGAACAAAAATGCCTTATGTTGCTAATGAAGTGGTATGGATTGTTTTTTTTTTTTTTTTTTTTTTTTTTTTTTTTTTTTTTTTTTTTTTTTACCATACATATAGCTTGCCTACTGATTACATCATTGAAAGGGATTTGATGCTGATGGGAGTTTGGCAATGACAGCCTTCATCTGCTTTCTAACTTAACACAGGACTAGATACCCAATTATCGAACTAGAGTAAAGAACTAAGAGCCTAGGAGACAGTATTGGCATTCATTCTGCGCCTAGAAGGAAGAAAGGCAAAGCTTCCAAGACTCTTGGCTGAGGAGAAGTCTCATGAACTATGGAAGGACACTGAAAGGAAACCAGTGTCCCTGTTTAGAAAGTGCCTCTGGTGTTTCTTGACCTTCCCTAGATCAACCATTATTGTCTCTTGAGTGGTTCAAGGCCAAGAAGTGTTCTCTCATCACTGTCTCGAGGCTCTGAAATGAGGTATTCTTTCCTGTCTCTTATTTGATTTAAGGCCTTCTTTGGGCATTGATTGACCGGATTAGCACATTAGTTTTACTGTTTTCTTCAATGTCCTTTTATGTTCTGGTGAGTTTATTAGGTGAAACCGGTTTCCTTCTGAGAGTTTATTCCAAAGCCCTTTACAGAAGGCGGGCGTATTTCCTTTTCTCATAAAGATAAGAAAATATCGGCAAGCTAAGTAAAGACAGCAGACTGTCTGGGACTGAGCTCTGGCCCAGACTCCATGGCAAACTCCCTAGTGAAGAAGCCACCTTCAACCTCACGGGCTTACTTCTCCAGATACATGGCCCACAATAAAATGAGTGCTCCTCTTGGCAACTGGTCATGTCCCTGTGTTTACTCTGGAGGCATTTTGAAACTAATAACTAGTTGTCAGAATTTAGGATCTCTATCTGGGCTCCAGAAAAGACAGGCTAGTGACATCTCCTTGAGTAGATATCAATAGTACAAGACCTGCTAGAGAAGACAGGCCATATTTAGGAATATGTGAAGACTATGTTTTACAAGGCAGAAAATTGAAATTTCTTGCACTCCTAATGATAATCTCTCATACCTAAATTAAGTCACCAACATACTTCCTAGTGCTGTTCATTTCAATGGCATATTTGGTCAGTGGTGTCTGATTATTAATTTTATTTTGGCTTTGTACAGTTATATATTACTTTCCACAGAAGCATCTTGGAAGCACTAAGAAGACAGAAGGGTGGTATAAAAAGATCCCTGGAGCTGAGAATGTACAAGGAGGTGTCTGTACATACATTATATCTATCGTATAGTTTGCTTCTATGCCCATTTTCCCATAGGTCATCCCATAATCTTTTCTGATGACTTTTAATCTGTTCTTCTAGGATGAAAATGAATCAAATAAAGGCTTTAAATTATTCCATAATAAAATGAAAATTCTCTGTCAGCCAGTAAAATTTTGTATTCAAAGCTAGTCAATTATTAAGATGCTGCAAACATTATTTTCAAGAATGCCCAATTGATTTGCCTACTTATACTTACTTGTCACTTATTTATTGTCTGTGCTTATTACCATTGAAGGAAAATCAAACATCATTTCAAGATTCCTAGACAGCTGTCTTGACCCTGTCCTGTTTATTTGTTTTGTTTTGTTTTGTTTTTGTTTTTCTGCTATGGCGGAATTATTTGTAATGAGCAGAGATGTCTTTGGCTTACAGTTTGAAGGCTGGAAGTCCAAAAAGAAGCCTGTGGACCAGGCTCTATTGTCACATGGCAGAAGGGTAGAAGAGCAGATGGATGGACAGCTAGGAGGAAGGAAGGGGAGGCATGCAGACTCCTTCCTTCATCAGGAGCCCACACATGCGGTTATGCGTAATGCAGTAACTACCCTCTTCTCACGATAACATTAATTCACTGCCCCAATTAACCACATATGAAATAGGCTACTTCTTAAATCTGAGAATTAAGCTTTAGGACATGTACTGTGGGTAACACATTCGAATCACAGCACACATGACTTCATTTCACCTCCCATAGGCATAACGCTGTAGAGTAGATCCTCTTTAAAAGACGTGGAAACATCAGAGAATACAAATTTAACACCAGCCACACCTACTGAGTTCTTACAAGCTACTTCAAGTTGGAGCCGACCTCAGAAAGCTCTCATGGAAGGTGATCACATGAGACACCCTAATCTTAGTCCTACTTGGCTCCCCATGGTTCCAAAATACAGAAAACTGTCAAACTCTTAGCATAGCTGGACAGCAAAAGAAAAATGTAAAAATGAAATGGGGATGCAAGTTGATAGAAGTCAAAGTATTTCAATTTGTAGATGAAAAACTGTAAGATTGCATACATTGGGCAAGGTGGGTCTTTCAAGTTATAAAAATCAGAGAATCTATAATTTATCTGTCTGTTTCCTTGAAGAGTTTGTGAGAGAAAGGCATCTCTTCCTTTTCTTTTTTTTTTCCTTCCATTTCCTCTCTCCCTTCCTTCATTCCTTCCTTTGTTCCTTGCTTCCTTTTTTTTTTTTTTGTTCTTAGAATGCAAACTTCAGATCAATGGAGGATAAGAGTTCAGCAGGGTTTGATCAGGACCCCTGGGCCCAAATCTGCCTATCATAATGTTCTACTTGTAGGTTTCTAGGACCCTCTGGATCCTTCTACTTTGCTATTCTCCCATGCTTCTCTCATCTAGATTCCCAATAGGATGTCCTCCCCTCTGTCCCAGTTTCATGGTAAGTAAAGGCTTTCATGGGACATGCCCCTTGGGCTAGTATGCAGATATAAATGAGTATATACCAGGACAATACAGGAGATAAACTTTAAACTCCTACCCAGATCTAGCCAATGGGCAGAACATTCTCCACAGTTGAGTGGAGAGTGGGGTATGACTTCAACACGTATTCTGGTGCCTCGTATTTGACCATGTTCCCTGGAGGGGGAGACCTGGTGGCACTCAGAGGAAGGATAGCAGGTTACCAAGAAGAGACTTGATACCCTATGAGCATATACAGGGGGAGGAAATCCCCCTCAGGAACAGTCATAGGGGAGGGGAATAAGGGGAAAATGGGAGGGAGGGAAGAATGGGAGAATACAAGGGATGGGATAACCATTGAGATGTAACAAGAATAAATTAATAAAAAAATTTAAAACAAGAGTTCAGTAGGGTAAGGAGTTCAGCAAATTCCTCAGGCAGCATGCTGACATTTCAAGGCAAAGCAGTAAAGGTTTTCCTTTCTTGATGCTACTTTGAAAGGATGCATTATTAAAATGTCACCTATTTGCAACACACTCTTCACTCTGTGTCTGTCTATGGGTCCCATAGTACAGTGTGCACACCCATCATTGGATTTCCATACTTCCAGTAGCTTATTGGCCTCTGTGGGTAAGCCAGATGTATAACACTCTGTCAGGGACTGACTTTTCCAACGTGGAACTGCTGCACAAATTTCTTTGAGCCATCTCTTCAGCTCTTGTTTTTCCTATCTTTAACATGAATGTTATAAAAATACAAAAAACCTGAAGTTGAACAAATTCTAATTTAAAAAATCTAGTCTGATTTAAAAAAATGTAAAATGAAATTAATTAAATCTGGAAGCATGCCAATGCAAACAAATGAAATATAGTCAACTTCTAATTAATATGTAGTAGGGACATTGTTGCCCCATTGCCCCCCCCCCCCCCCCCCCCCCTCCCCCCCCCCCCCTCTCTCTCTCTCTCTCTCTCTCTCTCTCTCTCTCTCTCTCTCTCCCTCCCTCCCTCAGATACTGCTCCAGGGATAACCTGCATGTTACCACATTCCTCACCACGATGACAGTGGACTAAACCTCTGAACTGTACGCCAGGCCCAACTGAATGTCTTCTTTTTTAAGAGTTGCCTTGGCCGTGGTGTCTCTTCTCCACACTGGAACACTAATAAAGACAGCTTCTGTCATTTCTGTCATTTTCTAACTTTTCTTTTATTGTTGATCTCTAGCTTTAATTCACGGTGATCAGATAGCTGGCTATAATTTTGATTTTCTTCAATTGCTGAAACTTTCTATGTATCCTAATGTGTGTCTGTTTTTGAGAAAGTCCCAGTGGGCAGCTGCGAAAAATGTAAATTTTGTATTTGAGTAGAATGTTCTGTAGACTTCTGTTAGGTCCATTTGGCTTATGATGTCATTTAACTCTAAAAGTTTTTCTCTTCACTCTTTTTTTTTTTTTTTTTAGATGACCCATTTATTGATGAGAGTGAGGTACTGAAATTGACCATTATCACTGTTTGGGGATTGATCTGTAGCTTGTTTAGTAGTGTTTCTTTTAAGAAATTGGGTGTTTCTGTATTTGGTGCAAGTATTTTTAAGATGATAATATCCTGCATTTGGGTTTTACTTTAATAAGTACAGTGTGTCCTTCCAGATAGTTTCATTTGTTTCTTTCAATTTGAGGTCAGTTTTATAAGATAGAATAGCTGAACCTATTTCTTGGTTACATTTGCTTAGAATACCTTTTTCCATCCTATACCCTAAGATGATACCTATCGTTGGTCATGAGCTCTGTTTCTTGGAGGCAGCGAGAAGATGGATCCTGTTTTCTGAGTCAATCTAGTCTGTGTCTCTTAATTGTAATGTTGAAACTATTAATCCCATGAATTGTTCCTGAACAATGCACATTAATTCCTATCATGATTCCACTTTTATGGTGGGCTATTAGACCTCTTTGATTAGGTGTTCTAGAATTGTTGTTGTTCCCTGTGCCCTCTTGGGCCTTTTTAACCTTCTTTTCAGACCTAAGTATCCCTTCCATTATCTTCTGTAGAGCTTCTTTAGTGTTCATGAATTCCTTAACTATGTTTGTCATGGCAAGTTTCTCTTTTCTTCTTCAACTGTGACTGATAGTTTTGCTGGGTACAGCAGTCTGGGCTAGCATTTGCGATTTTGTACTAGAAGAATACTAGCTGGATCCGTTCTGATTTCATGGTTTCTAGTGAAAAATCTGCTGCTGTTATTATGAGTTTGTATTTGTATGTGAACTGATCTTTCTCTGTCTCCTTTTATCCATGCATTTAGTGTTTGATGATTGATTATAAGACAGAGCCAGTTTCTTTTCTGGTCCTGTCTATTTGATGTTCTCTATGCCTCTTGGATCTTGGTAGGTGTCTCTTTTCTTGGATCAGGGAAGTTTTAATCTATGATTCTGCTGAAAATACTTTCTGTGCCTTTAACCTTAGCCTCTTCTTTTTCTTCTATACTTATTATTCACAGGTTTGGCCTTTTAGCGTGAATCAGAGTGTTTGCATTTTCCAATCTTGGGGTGTTTTGGGCTTGACATTTTCTTTCTTTAAGTGATCCAATTTCAGATTTGGTCAACAGGTCATAATTTCCCATCCATTAGCAAAGTTGGGATATCAGTCATCCAAGAAAATGTCTGAGCAGCTCTAATAATTGTGTTAAGTATCATAGGTAGGGTAGGACTGTTTAATTACTCCCCTGTCCCTTGGCAGCTGGCATAGTATTTCTAGACTAAGGGAAATATAGCTTTTAAGTCACACACAGCTGAAATCATCTGAGTCTTGTGTACAGTAACTTCAGCAATAGAGGACCATTCTCAACTTGTGAGAGGCAACCATGGGCTATTATCAATAGTCTGTATTGTTTTGGGAGTCACTTGAACTATGTTGCCTAACCACTTAAAGGGAGGATTGTTTGTTTTGTGTTGTGCTGGGATTTTGTTAGTCTATTCATCTTGTAGGTATCATTATCAGTCCAAGAGGCCTAACTTATTTTTACATATAAATGTGTGTGTGTGTGTGTACATACACTTATATGTACTATGTATACTTTTAGGTAAATATTAAATAATATGATTCCTTGAGGGTTTTTTAAAAGATGTATTTATTTATTACATATATAGTATTCTGCCTCCATGTGTTCCTGCACACCAGAAGAGGGCACTAGATATCATTATAGATGGTTGTGAGCCACCATGTGGTTGCTGGGAATTGAACTCAGGACATCTGGAAGACCAGACAATGCTCTTAACCTCTGAGCCATCTCTCCAGCCCTCCTTGAGGATTTTAATAGACAACGTTGATGTCATTTGTCCCTCTTTCCTTCTCCATCTTTATTGACATCCTCCCCCCCCCCCATCCTTCCCAGTCTCTTCTGTTTCCTACATCATACCACCACCTGTATCTTGCTAGTAACCACTCACTCAAAAGCCTCACAACCCCATCCTCCTCTGGTCCCTTTATATTATCTGGATTTCTTCAGTAATTGCATGGTGTCTACTCATATCTGAGGATGTGGATCCAGGATACACAGATGAGAGAGAACATGCAGCACTTGTCTTTCTGGGTCTGGGTTACCTCAGTCAGGATAAATGTTTGTACCTCCATCCATTTACTTGGAAATTTCATGGTTTCATCTTTCTTTACAGCTATATTTAGCTATTACTGTTGTGTACCATTATGTATAAGTACCACATTTTCATCATCCACTCATCTATTGAAGGGCAGTTAGATTGTTTTCATTTCCTGGATATTGATAGGTAGCAACAAACATTGCTGCCCAAGGATCTGTGGAGCTAGATGTTGAATCCCTGAGTGTATGTCAAGAAACAGTCTAGCTAGATCATATGATAGATTTTAGGTGGGATTTTTTTTAGGATCTTTGTAGTTATTTCTAGGGTGGCTACACCAATTTCCATTCTCACCCACAGTTAATAAAGTTTTCCCTCTCTTCATAACCGTGCTAGCGAGACACAGCCAAAGCCAAAGCCAAGTTCTCTCCCTCCTCTCCCCGCCTCCCTCCCTCCCTCCCTCTCTCTCTCTCTCTCTCTCTCTCTCTCTCTCTCTCTCTCTCTCTCTCTCACACACACACACACACACACACACACACACACACATACACACACACACTTTTGGTGAGAACAAATGGGTCCAACAACCATAGCAATAGGCTTGAAAAGAAGACATTAAAAAAAAAAATAGAAAGACTGGGGGAAAAAAATCCCCAAACTATGTCTTGACCATTAGGGGAAAATGTACTTATTTTCTAGAGATATTTTTCATCCCAGCCCAGAAGTGCATAATTAAAGTAATGCTTCTTCTACTCCATTGAAGTTGAGAAGTAACCCTTGCACACAAAGTAGGCTGTAGTCAACAACTCCTTTAGGTTTTCCTGGTTCTGATCTGGTAGTTAGAAACCATTATCTTATAGGCACATTTGTGCCATTTTCCCATAATGTGTTATCATCTTACATCAGTCTGCATGGATCTTATATGCCATTTTGCTGACTCTCCATATGGCCAACTTACTTTCCTTTTTTTTTTTTTTTTTTTTTTTTTCAGCTTATTCTTATTGTTTTAGAATTTCACTAGAGCCTTTTGGAAAATGTGAATTCCAGCAGCTATGGTTTTTGATCACTTACCAATGTTACGTAAGATAGATCTTGGCACTAATGCATTGTTATTGTACATTTCCATATACAAAGAATTTCCTTCCCTCAGTCTCTTCTCTCCCTGTCTCCTATTTCCTCTAGTAATAAATATTTATTGAGCACTTTTGATGCACCCAGAACTGTTCTAGATGCTCAGGATATGCTAGTGAAACAAACAGATAATGACCTCAGATCTTTCAGTGAGTTGCTGAACGACAGCCATTTTCACCTTCACTCATTTTCATACTTTGCGTTAGTTCTTCAGTGACAGAGTATTTCCTCCCAAACCTACTATGTGTATCCCAAACTGGAAAGGAAGCACCTTTCTCATATTCTGTATTTAATCTGAAAGAACATAATGAATTACTGAAAATGAAGTTCAGTTTCTTTCAGGATAAAAGTGTTTAGGAGTAAAATTTATCCATCTAGTAAATATTTGTGAGGTATAGATAAAACATTAAAAAATACTCCTTCCCTTTAAGCACTTTAAAATTGAATTTAACAAAGTAGATAAACAATCAGGTCACACTAGAAGCCTAATAATGTAGTCTGACTATGCTGGCCAGAAGCAGCCAGGGCTTCCTTGAGTCTCCTTTGCCCATACCCTAGGTGGCTCTTATGCTTTGTAGACATCTTATAGAACTTCTTGCTGAAATTGTGGCTTTTGATTGCATTTCTAAGACTCTTGATTTGAACTCTATGAAGTGTTCAAGTCCTTTTATCTACCAAGAAAATATTTATTGTGCTCTACTTCCAAAGAACAAATACTTGCTGAGACCTACCTAGATGAAACATTGTATGGAAATGTTGAAAAGCTTACCTCTGCCTTTGAGAGGCTGAGCTAAGTGAAAGATGCCAATAAGACAGACCACAGCTACTATGATTCCATTTATATAAAATGTCTAAATTCTTGCAGGTTGTAGTAGACTACTGGTTGGCTAAGGTTGTATATAGGAGGGAGAGAGAAAAATCACTAAAAATGATACAAGACTTCCCCTTTAAAGACTCTAAAATTATTCTAAAATTCAACTTATAATAATGACTGTACTGGAAAAGTATTAATATGACAAGATGTGTATAAAGGTGAAATAAGTGTCCCTTACCTCTTAGTGGCAACCAGAAGCTATCTAAGTCCCACACAAAACAAGAGGGAAATCATGCATGGTAAAACCTACCCAGCTTCCTAGATTAGTAAATTAGAAAAGAATATACTACCACCACTTTTCTAGGCCAGTATAAGTCCTTAGTACATTCTAAATCTTATCCTTATTCTCACAGAAAAGTGTAGCTACCACTCTTCATCAAAGAAGCTTATCTGTACAGAAAAATGAAAACATCACAAGAAACTGTAATTAGATACAATACGTGATCAGTGGATCATGATGATCCCTGCTCCTCTAGATATATTTTCATCACAGGTCCTTCTGGCTCAGAGAGAAACAAGGAAGATGGCTGGGAAGAGTACAGAGGCCAGAATACCAGGAAGTCTGCTATTAAATAGTCTCACCTAGAAGTGGCTACTTAAATAAGACTGAAACAATGGCACCATCAATGGACACGTTTCACCATTATGTCAATACCAACTGTGAAAATGCCAATATCAATGGGCATCACCATCAATGGAGGAAATTCACAGGTTCCCACCCTTAGACATAGAACTACATGCAACTAATGACTGCTAGCAGAAGGAGAATTAGCCTCTCCCAGGGCCAGGCCTCTTTACTGGCTGTTAATTCAAAGTGATCAACCTTGAAATCATATACATATAAACAATCAAAAAGGACTCAATGCCTTCTATAATGCCAGATTTATGGATAAATATGGTTTAAACTTGACATTTTCGTGGAATATATTGTTTTCTCCGTCTATGGTGATTGAAAGTTTTACTGGGTATGGCCAGCATCTGTGGTCTCTTAGAGTCTGCAAGTGAAAGACCAGTATGAAAATAACTTCAAGTCTTTGAAGAAGGAAATTGAAGAAGATATCCAGAGATAGAAATCTCCCATGATCATGGTTCAGTAGGATTAACATAGTAATAATAATGGCCATCTTTCCAAATGCAGTCTACAGAGTCAACACAATCCCCATCAAAATTCCAACACAGTTCTTTACAGACTTTGAAAGAATATTCAACTTCATATGGAAAAACAAAAATCCAGGATAGTTAAAACAATCCTGTACACTAAAGGTACTTCTAGAGTTATCACCATCTATGATTTATAGCTCTGCTACAGAGCTATAGACAGATAGGTTGATCAATGGAATCAAATCAAAGACTCAGACATAAATCTGCACACCTATGGATACCTGATTTTTGATAAAGAAGCCAAAATTATACAATAGAAAATGAAACCACCGACAACTAATGGTATTATATAACTGAATGCCAACATGTAGAAGAATGTGAATAGATCCATATCTATCACCCAGCACAAAACTCAAGTACAAGTGGATCAAAGACCTCAACATAAAACCAGAAAACTATACCTTATAGAAGAGAAAGTATGTAATGCCCTTGAGTGCATTGGCATAGGAGAAAACATCTTGAACAGAACATCCATAGCACAAGCACTAAGATCAACAGTTAATAAATGGGACTTCCAGTGAAGGGACTGGGACACCAACCCAGCCACAAAACCTTCATCCTACACTTTCTCCTACCTTCAAGATATGCTGGGCTAAAGAAGGCAACCAATGACTTATGCACTTTGAGACTCATGCAATGAGAGGGAGCCCACCCCTGACACTACCTAAAGGGTCCAGAACCAGAAGATGGATAACCTAGAGACCCAAGATAGAACCAAACAGGACCAGCAATTTTTTTAAAGTTAATGAAATGATCCCTAATAGTATTACATTATTCTCATATACAGGAGCCCTAGCATAATTATCATCAGAGAGGCTTCATCCAGCAACTGATGGAAATAGATGCAGAGACCCACAGCCAAACATTAGGCAGAGCTTGAGAAATCTTGTGAAATAAGAGGACAAAGGATTGAAGGAGCCAAAGGGGTCAAGGACAACAAAGAAAATCCACAGTATCAACTAAAGTGGGCTCATAGGGACTCACAGAACCGGAACTGATCATCAGAGATCCTGCATGGGTCTAACCTAGGTCCTCTGCACATATGTTATGGATGTGTAGCTTGGTGTTCTTGTGGGACTCTCAGTGTGAGCAGAGGCTGTCTCTGACTCTTTTGGGACCCTTTCTTCCTGTTGTGTTGCCTCGTCCAGCCTTAATACAGAGGTAGGGCGCAAGTTTCACTGCAAATTGATATGCCATGTTTGGTTGATATCCTTTTCTGAAGAGAAAGAGAAGAGGAGTGGATGGAGTGAGGGTGCGGACTGATGGGCGGGGGGAAGGAGGGAAATGTGTTTGGGATGTAATATGCAAGAGAAGAATAAATAAAATTAAAAAAATTTAAAAGAACTCAGCAAGTGTGTGTGTGTGTGTGTGTGTGTGTGTGTGTGTGTGTGTGGTGTGCCTACACATACATAGTATAGAATAATAATAATCAATAAAAAAGAAGCTACCTTCTTGAGAACAGGGGTAGTATGGGAGGAGTTCAAAGGAAAGTAGTTGGAAGGGGCAGGAGGCAGGAAACAGGGGATGTGATACAATTCTATTTCAATTAAAAACATACTTTAAGAATTAAAGAAAACGACCCTCTATCTTATTTATTTCTACATAGAAATAAATGCAAATTGATCCAAATGGCTAAAAGTCTGAGAAATAGATTCTAAAAAAGAACTGAAGATTTAACCTAGTTGGAAGTAGTTGCAATCCGAAAGTTCTACAGCTAGTATCTCTGGGTGTACAGCCTATTTGTTGGGGGCTCCTGCACTCAGTGGGGGAAAAGGAAACTTTTTTTTCACCAATAGACTGTAATCTGGTCATCTATATAAGTTTACTCAAACTTTCCACAATTTTACTGTTGCACCCTCAGTGTTCATTTGAATCTGGCCTTTGCAGTTCATGAACAATAATTGAGAGCTGAGAGACCAGGAGGATTAAGCTGAAGGATGTGATGACCCTCAGCACTGGGCTAATTTTAGCATGTTAGGAATGTATCACAGAAAAGCAAAGCTTGAGAGGTTACCAAGGTAAATTAACTCATCGATTAAGTGGTTTCTATGTGTTAACTTATTTGCTCTTTGTAATTCTATAAGAAAAGTACTGCTATTATCTACATCTTACCTATGAGGAGGTAAGATGCCCAGGGTTTCACAATGGCAAAGCTAGGATTTAATTTTCAACTATTTGTCATGAAAGTCTTAGCATACCATCATAGCAGACAGCCCTCTGGCATATGTGAAATGAAAGTCAAGTACATGTGTTAATTTCTTAACCTTAAGAACTTTTTCTACTAAGATGTAGTAGATGGGCACAAGTGGAAAATTTATGGATATTAATCCATAACGAAACATGAAAGAACTTTGGGGACTCTAAAGGGTGTCAATCTGTGGAAGGTGATAAACTGAGAACTAATGTAAATGTGTCCTCAACCTGCCCTAATGGACTTTTTTCAGGGAAAGACATATGGAAGCCAGATCCATGTCTGTGCAAAGTCTTGTTCTTCGATTGTGTCACTAAAGCTTCGTTAGTGTGCAGTGAGGGTGTAATGGCCTTCTCATGTGTGTCTTTGCTAAGGAAGATGCAGAGACACTCACGTGTTAGTTTTTAAATTCCATCTTTCCTGTAACAAACTGTTCATAAACAGAATTAAAGTGGTAAAAATCAATATAAAGTTAATTCTTTTAACATCTTATTTTTAAATGCTGTGATTCACATGTTATCTACTAATACAAAATTAATGGCAGCTAGGTAGGTCTGGTGCCTCTCTGTATTAAAAAGCCTAAACAGTATCTTGGAATGTCCATTCAATTTGAGAAAAGTAAGTCTAATGAAGGAATATTAAATCATCCAAACATGCTGAGATAAAATAATGGAGAGATTAGGAAACAACATTGAAATGGTGCTAGAGGGAGGGAGGAATGATACTGCCAGACATTTCACATGGTGACTGTTGCTATAGGAACATTTAACCAATTGCCCAAGATATCAGTTCCCAAGGAAGTCAGGAATTTCAAGCAAAACAAAAACAACAAAGGGAGAAAAGAGAGATCTGTACACACACACACATACACACACACACACACACACACACACACACACACACACACACACACCACTATTTGACATAACCACGTTTGAAAGATGGTATTCCCTCAGGAAGGCAGCTGTGATAGGCCCCCAAAGTGATCTTTCAAAGAACAAATGCTTATGCGGTAAACCACAGGGAGGTCTGATGCCTGCTCTGGGTCCTTCCATAGCTCACGAGTCAGTTTTGTGTCTCATCGTTTACTTGGACTGCAGTTCCCTTCCTCTTTGGTTTAAAATCAACGCACATAGAGTCTCAGTGCAAGAGTGTAGTCTTGAGATTTCAGGTGAGACTTCTTGTCCAGAGTCTGGCAGGCTCAATCATATCTTTGAAGTCATGGCTTATTTGTAGTTTCCTGTCCACTCAACACATAGAGGTACATCACAAGTAAATTGTCAGGTTGAAAATCTAGTCACTGTATTTCCAATATCCCATAATGCACCATCAAGCTAGAGTAAGGACAGAATAGTCAGGCTTGGTGTTTTGAGCCTCATCCCTTTAAATTAAACTGGACATATCATCTGAACTACCTCTCAGGCCACCTTTCTCCCCTGAGCTCCTTGTCTTCTTTTGGCTGTGGGTGACCCTTCATTTGATCTTTTCTAAATTTCATTTACGATTTGTCTCTCCTGGCTGAGAACATAAGTTACCTTAGAGGAACTTTGATTCCTTGCTGAATCCTAGGTTCCCAAAAACCAGTGCTAGACACACACCCACCATTTGGTTTTTAAATAAAATTTTCTTATGACATTTTACCTTTTTTGTTTTGTTTTGTTTTGTTTTGTTGTTTGTTTGTTTGTTTGTGTTTGTTTTTATTTTTCGAGACAGGATTTCTCTGTGTAGCCTTGGCTGTCCTAGACTCATTTTGTAGACCAGGCTGCCCTCAAACTCACAGAGATCCACCTGCCTCTGCCTCCCAAGTGCTGGGATTAAAGGTGTGCACCACCACACCCAGCAACATTTTAATTTCTCATGAAATTTCATTTCACACATGAATGAATATACAACATTTAGATCATTTTCCCCTCCCTTTATCCCCTTCAACTCTTCCTCTCAATTCTTTAACAGACTCTTGGCCTCTTCTTCAATAACTATTATTAAATAAAAATTTTAATGTTGGCAATTATTTAAACAAACACTAGGGGCATGTGTGTGTGTGTGTGTGTGTGTGTGTGTGTGTGTGTGTGTGTGTGT
>OU015744.1:110735804-110790538 GCA_907169655.1 Acomys percivali
GTGTGTGTGTGTGTGTGTGTGTGTGTGTGTGTGTGTGTGTGTGTGTGCATTCAATAAGAAAATGCGCAGCTAACTGTGGACAACCTATTAGTAGCTTCTAGTAAGCAGCAGAGTTGCCCCTATATTCCTCTTCTCTTTTTCCCTGGTCTACCCTGACCATATACAGTAGGCATATCTTCTCTTCTAAATTTCATGAACAATACACAAATCATATCTGGGATGTGTGTTGAATGTTAGTTCTGGATAAATCCCTGGCTTGCTTTCTTTTCTTTCACTGCTTTCTCTCAACTTGCTCCATTCATAAAATGACACTACAATTCCAATCTACAGAAGAATGAGGGAGGGACCCAAAAGAATGCTACAGATTCTTATTGACACCAGGCTACATACCTTGTCTGAAAGGGAAGCTAGAACTTAGAATCAAAAGCTAGCATGCTCACATGGCAAAATGGCATAGCTATTGCTCTATGTAATATTTCACCATAAATTGTGAACAGTGGATCGCATGGCCTGGTGAACTTTGAAGTGGGTAGAACAAGGTAAAATCCTGGCTCTGTCATTTAGTGTGGACACCTCACTCCACTTTGTTGAGTTATATATTCCTTTTCTGTTAGAGGATTTAAGGGGAACCATAAATGGAATAGGTGTTTAAATAGTGATAGCTTGCTTTCCTGCCTCTAAGCCATATATGTGTGTGCTAAAACCATTCTAGAGATTTTGGGCCCTGCTCTCATAAACCACAGTCAGCAGCATTTTTTGGAGGGAGGACACATGTGTTTGATAGTGTGGGTATGTGTGCCTGAGGGAGGTGTCTTAGTTTCTGTTCTATTGCTGTGAAGAGACACCATTACTAAGTCAACTCTTACAAAAGAAAGCATTTAATTGGGGGCTTTCTTACAGTTTCAGAGGCTTGGTCCATTGTTGTGGTTGCAGAGAGTATGGTGGCAAGAAGCATGGCAGCAGGCAGGAGTGGTGCTGGAGAAGTTGTTGAGAGCTACATCTTGACCCCTAAGCAGAAAGAGACACTGGGCTTGGCTTGGGCTTTTAAATCCTCAAAGCCCATACTTCCTCCAACAATGCCACACCTCCTAATCTTTCTAATTCTTTCAAAGGGTCCACTCCCTGGTGCCTAAGCCTTCAAATACATGAGCCTATGAGGGCCATTCTTATTCAAACAAACACAGAAGTGTACAAGTACACACACACACATACATACACACACACATACACACACCTTTGTGCTTGGGTAGTCTGTGTGGATAAATGTGAGTGGGTACATGTAAAGACTAGAGGTAGACATCAGATATCCTTGAAAACTCTCTATCTTTATTTCTGAGATAGCATCTCTTACTGAACCTGAAACTGATGATTAGGTTAGCCTAATTAATTTAATTAGGCTGATTAGGCTAGGCTGGCCATCCAATTAACTTCAGGGATTTATCTATCTTTCCACATACCTCCTCTCAGTTGGATTATAGTATTAAAGCTATAGCTGCAGTTACAGGCACAGGCTGTCATGCCCAGCTCCTTGGGTGGTTTCTATGGATCTGTACTCATGACAAGCATTTTACTAGTTGAACCATCTCATCAGCTTTCAGCATTTTTCTTACTCTAAAAGTATATTATACCAAAATGGCCTTTTTTCCAATTTCTGTCTGTGCCATAAATACTTCCTAGATTTTAGCGTCACTTCTTAGTGTATTTCTCCCCCCAACTCCCATGTTTGTGTGTGTGTGTATGTGTGCATGTAATTACATATTTATTTACCTTTTTTAAAAAAAAGTATTGGCTCCTACTTCAAAGGTCATCTTTTCAAAAACTCTTATAGTTGCTATATATTTTCTATCTATAACATTAGCCGAAAGACCAACTATATATCAGATTAAAACAAAATCAGGAATGGCATTTAACGGTATGTTAACATTAATACTGTAAGTCCCTTAAACACTGTCTATTCCCCAAAATGTCTACTGGTTTTTGTCTAACTGAATCCAGTAGCAGCAGAGCTTCTCTTGCCATGTGACCTCAAATTCCCAAGTAATCACCATTGAATAGTTGATGTTTAGATTAGCTAAGATGTTCTTAAGGAAATAATTCCTCTTCTGGTTGTTTCTGAAGGGATCTGTGTGTTTGGTTCAGTCCTTTAGTGGAAGTAGATTCTCCTCAGGTGAAAATACACACATGCAGAACCAGGGTCCACCCAGGGGATCTGGATCCTAGTCTCTAGCAGACACATCACAGCAGGTCAGAGCATTGACCCCAGGGCTGGTGTGGGTCAAGAGGGTGGGGGCAGGGCAGGGGGGCGGGGGGATCTGCTGGTCCTCTCATTCTCCTGTTTAAAGCCTTGTGAGAGCAGAAAATGGGCCATTCTTAAACAGGCTCAGGAAAGGGAATATTTTTAGAAAGATAACTTGCTCCTTAAAATAATTCTACTGGTGACATTTTAATGTCACATGCAAAGCCAAGTGTTGAGATAATACAACCTGTTATAACCTGCTATCATTACCGCCAGAAAATAATCTGTTAACTGCCCTTGGGAGTAAAGTAAGAGCAGATGGACACCAGGACGGGAAACAGAACATTAGGAGATGACGTAGACTTGGGGAAATACGCTAACATGGCACCTTTTTTTTTTTGTTTTTGTTTTGTTTTGTTTTTATTGTGTGTTTCGTATTATTTCTTGTTTGATTTCTGCTCATCTACTCTCCCTCCAATATCTGTGCCATTCAGACTTTTGCTTGGGAAAAAGACCGAGAGACTAGTGCTCATTAGCTTTTTCCTTTGAGCCAAGCGACTACTTATGCTTTAGCTCTCTAACTCTGTGATGTCCTAAATTGTCCATCCTCTCAGGCATAATACAGCAATACAGTAACAGAGTCTAAGAGCCACCTTCCTCCCTCCTTTCTCCTCTGCCTCTTTCCTCCCTTCCTTCCTCACTCTTTCACGGTCTCCTTGCCTTCCTGCCGTTTGCTCAGTTTTCCTCTGTTTGTCTCCTACTCTCACCCTTGACTGAATTTCTGTTTTTAAACTCCTCTAATATTCCAGTGCTATTGTCTTCCACAACTTTATCATTTTGCTAAAGAGAAAAACTATACTGGGCTTGGTAAGAAGTTGCATAGACCAACGCAAATATTGCCAAAGTGGAAGTTAACTATTTTTAATCGACAAACAGCAACAGCAACCAAAGATCATAGACCCTCTGTCTTCCACATAGTGAGCATACATACTCAGCGGGCAAGAGATCCTGGAGTTCTACAGCTCAGATCTTTCCAATTAGGACTTGAAAGCCCATTTTCCTCCCAGAGAAATGCCAGATGCATTCTTCTGTAATGAGCTTAGGACCCAAACTGCAATATGATCTCCAGCTTCAGGTGGAACACGGATAGCAGCTCAGAAAGAAAGGAGAAAGGGGTCTGCAGGAGGATGTAGATTGAAGGATTACCTTAATTAAATGTAAAAGTAGGATCAGAGAGGTAGCAAGGCCTTAAAGGAACTCTAGTTCTGTGGTCTAGGAGACAAAGCCATGGAGAGCAGCTGTTCTCATGTAGGGAGAGAGAGAGAGAGAGAAAAAAAAACAACCAAAACCCAACTGAGACATTTAAAGAAATAAGGTGGCCATCACAAACACCTTGCAGAACAAGGGTAACCCAAGACAAAAGCCTATTAAGGACAAATCACATCTTCAAGGTATTTCATAGAGCATGTGACGCCATAGCCTATGTCATAAATTAGGCTATTGTTTCCAAGAATTTCATTGTATTTCCCAGAGTCTTAACAGTTAAGGCCATAGACAAATACAAATTGGGTTCAGACTCCAATGCAAATGAAAATACAGCTTGTGATACCATTTCTTTTTTTAAAGGATGTTTTTAAATTTAGGATTTGAAGATGCAGTAGTTGGGATCCAATAACTTCCAATCTATTCAAGTATGAGAAATTATGAAACTCTAGAAGTGAATGTGGAAATCATATAATGTGATAAAAATAAGTAACAGTGAATCATTGCATGACAAGTAGAACAATAATATGAAACAATATACAGAGTATATTGACAATTACGTACATAGGTAAGAATAATATATGTGCATTTATCTACTTAGATATACAAAGACAAATTCAGGAAGAACATGTAAGAGATTAGAAAGCAATTATTTAGAAATAGTGGATAGGAGATAACTGGGCCAATCATACACAGGATCGTGGAGACATTTTACTATACACAATTTTATATTGTTAGATCCTTTCACTATGAGGCGTGTGCATGCTTGTGTGCGTGTGCATGTGTGCATGTGTGTGTGTGCGTGTGTGCATGTGTGCATGTGTGCATGTGTGCATGTGTGCGTGTGTGTGTGTGCATGTGTGCATGTGTGTGTGTGTGTGTGTGTGTGTGTGTGTGTGTGTGTGATATTTATGTATAATTTCAAGCTTCTCTATTATACTCCCAAACAAAATAAAACGTAGCAGTCCAAAGGACACCAGCAAACTGATGAACCTGTGGAATGACTCTCCACTCCTGACCTGTATTTTATTTGCGAGCTGGGTTATCTTGGTTCTTGCTAATATGTCAAATGCCTACAGTTTGACCCCTGGGTAAAAAGAGAGATCAGAAAACTTCAGAAAACAATCTCCTGGTAATCAGCTTAGAGGCATTTGGGACTGCTCAGTGATCCATGAATGTCAAGGCAAACTTCTGATACCCTTCTTCCTCCGAGCTCCATGTAAACCTCTTTATCTCAGGTAAATGTTAGGTCAATAGGAAATACCTGTGACCTCTGTTCTAAGCTCCTGGGGGTTTCAGAGGCATCCTTTCACATACACTTCTGATAACTCAAAAAAAAAAAAAAAAAAAAAACCCACAGGCAGCATTTCAAATGTCTTTTCTTAATGGCAGAGCAGAGACACTGGGTCTGGGTTGGTGGCCATCTGTGTGGGGGTAAGAAAGGCCCCTCTTCAGCCTATTCCAGAGCTACTTTCCCATCCAGACACTCCCGGTTCCCAGGTTCCAGCAGCTTCTGTCAGGCTACAGCTCATTTCTTATGTAACTAGATGCCTTCCTTTCCTCCAGATGTCAAATGTCCTCTATCTAATATCTGGGGAGTGCTTATCATAGGACTTATTAAATCTACAAGCTGACACAGCCAACCACCAATTTGCTATTTGGGTGAAAATATTTTTGTGTTTTCAGCAGATGGCTCAAAATGTTGCCTTTGTTGTATAGTCTTTGTTTTGACACAGACAAAGAAAAAAAGAAAAGAAATAAAGAGAGAAGGAGAGAGCGCTCTGGATCATTTTCCTATGAAACTTAATCTAAAAACCAAACGATTTGGCACGTGACTCCTAAGTGTTGTTCTGTATTTCGCTCTGAAACCATTTCCCTGGCAACCTCCACCTTCTCCCAGCTGTAGAGGTCAACACAATAGACTTGTCACAGGTTTGAAGTAGGGTAACTACTTTTAATTTGGAGAAATTATTACCCGGGGAGAAAATAGGCTGGTCCTGTACTTCAAAGAAAAAAAATAGAAATCAAGATGCACACAGCCTCCTGAATTGGACTGACTCTTAGTGCTGCTGTGTGGCCTCGTAAGCAGCTGTTCAAATAAGTACTTGCCCAGAGGAAATGTATATTCCAATGGGCCTTGTCATTCCTCTCTCCTAGCTTCACACCTAAAAGCCAGATGCGAGCTCTTCCCAGCTAACAAATAGATGCCTTCTGGTGGCTCATTATGGTAATTACTGGCCATATATTACTGCCATGTGAAAAGGGCTGTGCGGCAGGCCAGCCCAGGGGCATTTACAAGTGGTTTATTTGTGTTCAGCTATTAAGAATCCTCGAGTTATCAGATCAACTACTGCTCTTTGGGTTTTACAGCAAGCCAGCTCCTAACAATCCATCCTTCTTCTGCTACCTTTGTGTTCCGTTTAAGCAGCACTTAAGGACCTAACCTGCTGGGTGAGAAAGTTACTTTACCCTTTACAGAGAGTTTTGCAAGTCCTCGTGCCCTGTGAGGGCCACGGTCTGTTAAGAGTGTTTCCCTGCAGTCCCCCTCCCCCCACCCACCCCTCCAAGGCTTTCACCTTCCTTGTTCCTCTACAAGACCGATAGTACTCCTCCTTTGTGGGCAGCAAGCACCTTCCTGACAGAAATGACTGGATAGGTTGGAGACCTCAGGCTGGACTTCAGGTTATACACTAGTTCTGAACCTCAGACAAGACAGGGGAGGCCTTCTTTTAACAGAAAAAAAAAAAAAAATAGAAATTTTATATTTATTAAAACTGAGCACACAAATTCTGAACGGAGTGAATTTTTAAAAGGTGACAGAACTATAATCATCGTAAGAACTAAGAAAGAATAACATGACTTTTAACAAACCAATTTCTGAAATCCAGGATGGCTCAGTGGGTAAAAGTGTTTGCTGGGCAAACCTGCCAACCAGGGTTGCATCCCCAGAACCTACAAAGAAAGGAGAGAACCAATCACTTCTAACGTGTCCTATGAACTCTACATTTGGGCTGTGGTGTGCACATTCTCATAAGAAAACACACACACACACACACACACACACACACACACTGATAATAAAATTAAAATGTAAAAACATATCTGCCTGACTCACCTATACTACTATTTGTGGCACTTTACAAGACATAGTCACATGTCTTTGATTGCTTCTTCATGTGACAATGGTTTTACGTTTTTTTCCAGAGAGCAAAATGAATCCAGTTGATGGTTTTTTAATGACATTGACTAAAATAAAAGTTTTTATTACTTCAAGTTTCTTTCAATGCCAGAGTGTGTTATTACTAATGCTAGGCAAATATTTAGAATTCTCCTTTTTAAAATTTGGAAAATATTTATTAAATCTCTCTGATATATGATCTAGAATCTTTCAGGGTATGTATGCTACAGTGTCTGATCTTAAATACAGTTTGAGCTGAAATGTGGTAATTAACCACAACTTGTGGTAGATGACATCATTGGGAACATCTTCCTAGTCTCTTAGTGCATTTGCTTCACTTTGCAAATGTTCTGTGTATGCTGCTTTTCTGTATACATTTTCTACTGATTTCATACTTGTATGCGGCTTTTAGTTTCATATATCCCACTCACTTTTCTGAAATCACTTAGTTTTTAATACATTCACAAACGTATGAAAAAACTACCTTTAGTGACCGTTTAAATCAGTACAATTAAGATAAACCCATACTTATTTTATTGCAACATATCAACTCTTACAAATATTTTATTTGTGCCGGGTGTGGTGGCACAAGCCTTTAATCCCAGCACTCAGGAGGCAGAGGAAGGTGGATTGCTGTGAGTTCAAGGTCAGCCTGGTCTACAAAGCGAGTCCAGGACAGCCAAGGCTAACACAAAAAGACCCTATCTCAAAAAACAAAAGAAAAACAACAAAAAGTTTATTTGTATATATGTGTGTGAGTTCAGTGGATGAAAGTGTTTGCTTGGTAAGCCAACCATGGATCCCCAGGACCCATACAGAAAAGAGAGATCCAACCACTTCCAAAGTTGTTCTATTGGCTACCACATTTGGACTGTAGAGTCAGAGAGCAACATGTAGGAATAGACTCCCTCCTTATACATGTGAACGGGTCCTGGAGCAGGCCAGGGTAAGTCATCTCCCCAGCCTCACTTGAAGGCGTTCGAAATCTCTTTCCAAATTTGTTTCTTCATACTAGTATATATTTATACATTTATAAATTCCTACAGGTCTGATAAGGAGTCATGTAAGTAAGAGAGCATGAAGTTTAAGCCTCGTTGCGGCCATTTTTTTTTCTTAACTTTGCTTGTGAGGCATGGCACCTTTGTGCATCCCTGCTCAGTACAACACGTGGATGAAGGCAAGCTTCTGAGCATAGCTCATGAGAAGGTAAAAACAGGAGCTCGAAGGTTGATTGCTTATTTATTATTTATTTCTTGCTGAGGATGCTGAGTTGTCATATTCCCAGAATCCTCCAAGGATGAGCAATGGGAACTAAAGTAGGAAGGAGTTCTTGGTAGATGACAAAAGAGAAGGAAAGGCCCTTTGACTGTCTCCTTTCTGTGTCTGCTTTAAAAACCCATGAGCTTATTATGTACAAGCGACTCCTGTGTTATCCTGGGGTTGGGTAGAGGCCCCGGGCATGCCAAAGCAAGCACTTTAGAATTGAGTCACATCCCTGCTCCATTCTTAGAGCCTACTTCTAATCCCAGGCCCTGGGTTACAGCTCTTACATGACTTTCACACACACACACACACACACACACACACACACACACACACACACACAAAGACTATCCACTGAGAAAATTCTATTTGACAACATCATCTCATTGATTATTATAGCAAAATTGGAAGTAACTTCAAATTTCAAAAGTGGGATGTTAAACACCTTATTTCCCATTACACACACAATGGAAGAATGCAGCATCTTTAAACACCTTGCAGATGTAAATTTATTGCTCTGAAAATTAGTTATAATGTTTTTTTGCATGGAAGAGTACAAAGCAACGTAAGTGACAAAAACTCCTAATTCTGCCTTTAAGAAAATAAACTCCTTATTTTATTATATATACATAAATACCTATGTATCAAGATGTTGACAACATTTGTCTTTGGGCACACATATATATTATTTACATAATTACTTTTCTAACTACTTTAATTTTGATAATATTTCAATGCCAAAAAAGAGAATATTGCTTTGACAATGGATTTCTTTAGACTTTCTCGATAAAATTATAGCCTAAGATTTAGATGCTTATGTTAAAACCTCATTTTCAAGAGCCAATAATCCATTTCTGAGATTTACTGTCCAGTCTGCTATAGCAAGAGGAGGCAGCTCCGCCTCCATATGGTAGAATCTATGGATTTCATCCCTGTGCCTGGGTAATAGACCCAAGTCTAGAAATTAGTTCCAGGTGACCATAAGAAATATCATATGTTCAGATGAATTTTTCTAGAATGTATAAATATTTCAAGAATTTTCTGGAAAGAGTTAGTCTTAGTCCTTCACACTTGCAATTACGAAAGGACGACAACCTCGTAAGAAATGGGAGCAAAGCACAGACAGTTCATATTAAAATGTCGGCTGCCATGTTTATGTTTAAAGGCTGTGTTAACCAGCATATATAACCTGAAGCTCAGAATGTATTAATTTACTTGAAGTATCCTTCTAGATACTAGCCTAAGTTCCTTTCTTCCTTTGGGTGAAGCAAAAACAAACAAACAAAACCTAGAAAATTTGGTAAAAAATTTTTAAAAATAAATTAAAAAAAAAAAATTAGTCCAAGGTCACACTCCCAGAAAGCCTCGGTAGATCTGGGCTGTGGGCAGGAAGTGACTATTTGACCTGGAGAGGGGCTGCTCAGAGCAATGTCAGCTAAACTTCTTTAACGCAGTAGGAAGCCCAGAGCCTTTCCTAGAGGCCAGCGAGCTTTGTGTAGGAGGGCACTGGTAGGGACACTCTTGTCCTAACGGCTGTTCTCTCTTCTGCCTTCACCAGCTGACCTGTTGTATAATGCTCTGACCAAATTAATCAGTGCTTCAAAACCAGTCCTCCAGCAGTTAATATAATCATACTACGGGGGGAAAAATCTTTTCCCCTTAGAATAGTTTGAAACCCTGTTAAGAAAATGACTTGGGCCTCACTTAAAACCCTGCCTCATTGAACCTTCTAAATCCTTGCTCTTGCAGATTGCTGCCCTGCGTCCGCGCGCTTTGTCTCTGCTAGTGCTAATGGTTTTCTGTGTTCTGTTCTCGACACGTGACAGCCCGGTGTCATAGTGCTGCTGGAAAATGCATTCTCTGTGCCCAGGAAGAACCTGTATAAATATTCTCAATAAATAAATAACAGTTGTCATTTTCAGAATATGACAATCTCCAGCTGCCTGTGCTTAAAGTGAGCGACGTGTCATTTATCCTAATAGATGTGAATGCATGTATTGTACATACCACCGAGTCACCTAATTCTTATTCACTCCAGCCTTGGTCTCAGTTGGGGGCAAGTGCCTCTAACAGGGTTTGGCTGGATCAAATCACAAGCTGAAAAATCTCGGTCAATTATAGAAGCCCGAGGCTAAAGTGAGAGATGTCTCTTCATACCTCACAGACACCCCTTCCCCCCCAACCCCCCCCCCCCCCCCCCCACCCCCACACATTTCCCCGGCTTACAGAAGAAGCCAGGCACCTCCCATGTGTGGAATTTTTGGGAATCTTTCTCCCCCTTGTAATTGAATGTGACTCAGTTGTTCTGAATCCCCATAATACAAGTGGTGAGAAAGTCGCCTAATCCTACTGACACTGCCTCTTGTCAGCACCTCTTTATTTCTCTCTTTAAAGGCTCAACGTGTTTTGATTTACAATCCACACCAAGATAACTGCAGGTGCCCTTTCTAAAAAGCAAGGTTAACTCACCTGAGATGAGTTCTTTTATTGCAAACAAAAGCAACACATGAGCAGGAAATACAATTAATACAGGTGGTTTCCCCCCCTACACCCCCAACTTAGCAAATGCCTGCTGTCTTGAAGTGGGAGAATAACCTTCCCCATTGCCTGGGGGTCCCTTTCACACTATTTCAGTAAAGGATTTGAATTAGAATAGGTTTGGAGGAAAAAGGAAAAGCTTCTGTGCAGGACCCCATGTAAGGAGCTATAAGTTGTTTAGGGACTCAGGTTATTCAGGGGTAAAGAGCTAAGATCACAACGTGTCCCTCTCCAGATCTGTTCCCCAGTCTTCAGAATGGACTCCACATTTTTGTAATAAAAACAATTGCATATTAAAAAAAAAAAGAGTTGACCAAAACTGACCCTCACATTAGAATTCAGTGAACCACCTGCCAATAAAAGAATCGTTCTTATACCGGATGCATTTTAGGGCTGTATTCATGACAAAAAGCTGCTTTTTTTTTTTTTTTTTTTTGTTTTTTTTTTTGTTTTGTTTTTTGTTGTTGTTGTTGTTTTAAGTAGAGTTAAGGCAACCTTTATGAAAACTTGTCATCTGATTCTCCTTGGAAATATAGAATGCATGTATTAATTCAGGGCAAGTGTTTGATTCTGTTGGTGGAGGCAGATGAGCTGGCTCCAGCCCACTTAAATTCAGAGTTCACTAACTTGGAGGCTGACAGTTCCCTCCTCTCAAACTTATCAAGCTAACTGTGCAAAAAGGTGTTTACCTTGAAATGTAGGTAAATCTTTTCAGTGGTCTTTAAGGTTGTTTCCAGTTCTTGTTAAGAAATGATCAAAAAGGAAATTAAGCAAAATAAATGCTGCAGCCCTACCAAAAAGCCACATTTAGTGAATTTTGTGTAAAGAAAATTAAGAGAAGTCCTTAAAAAAAAATGAGGGGGGCATAAACTTAAGAACTGATAAACAATTATATTCAAATTGCCAAGAATATTACATCTTTTTTTTTTTTTTAATCTTTATGACTTCTCTAAGCACATGGCATGTCTTTCAACCACATCCTCATTTAATTTGAACAGATTTGTTAAACAAAGTGTTACTTTTTGGTCTTGGCTGGGTCCTTTCTAATATTAATCTAGCCAGGGCATCCAGATTTGGATGCTTTCAAACTCTGATCCTCCCTCTGAGAAGCCCGAGAGCACCCACACAAAACCGGCTTCCAACAGATGCTTTCGGCCTAGCCACATTTCCTCTGTGCCGGTGGCAAATTTACCTGCTCGGCAGATGACAAGATGACAAGGCTGCATGCTCAATTACACCTGCTCCTCTTCTTAAGTAATTGCCTTAGATCTCGACAAATTACATGCTAGTTTTCTCAGGCACGCTAATTCAGATTAGAATGAAGGTGCTAAACTTTTATCAATGACTATAGCCTGATGGCTTGAAGAGGTGTCTTTGTTTTCCAGAATTCTACTCTTTCATGACCGACCCAATTACAAATGTCCAAAGCATCCTTCCCTGTTGAATCTCAGCCCTTGCTATCAATGTATCTCCTTCAGTATTGTCCATATGGGAAGCTACTTTCCCTATGGTCTGATTTTTATGGAACAAAGAATGCTACTTTGTGGAATTCCTTATGACTTAGAGAAATAAAAGCAACAGAGGAGTTAAGTATGCTCATCGGGTTTAACAAATAACAATTTGACATGCCTGGTTAAAACTGAATTTCAGATAAACAATGACCTATTTGTTAGGGTAAGTGTGTATCGTGTAATATTTGAGACACGGTGATGCCAAAACTTGTTTGGTTTTGTTTTTTCAATCTGAAATTCCAATTTAGCTGGGTTCCCTGTATGTTATCTGGCAAGCCTGGAGCAGAGTAAGGCAAAACTGATCACTATCACTGCACTTTGCTGAGCAATGTTTTATTGGGAAATTAAGGAATGGCCTATGTTTTAATTTTGTACTAGGAAAATATAAAAGGGCTTGTTTAAATAATAGGTAAAACTAAGATACTATTGGCAAGAAACTGTAAGTTGAGTGGGAGTTCCATGCCACTTTCACATTCTATAAAAACACATTTTTTTCCTGTGCCTACAAATATGAAAACTCCATTGTTTTCTGCCTGAATTAGCATTTGTAATTTTTGTGCATGACCCCTAAAACACTTTTCATTGCTTGAGTCATCTGCAGTCACTCATAACTGATGAAGCTTATGAGGACTCCAAATGGAGAAAAGAGGTCTAATTAAAATGAACTCACTCGAGGAAGAAGAGGTCTGCGCCTTAAGCTGGACTGTCACATCAGTGTATTAGAAATAAATATCTTAGGTGATTTTCTGAGTCCAAGAAAAACATACTGAAGACAATTTCTTCTCAAAGTCATCATTGAAAAATGCAAGGGTTCTCCGCTTTACTTTAATAGTTCGATAATTATTAGCAAAATGGTTACAAAGCAAGTGAACTGCATTTTCTTAGACTTTCTTCCACTGCACATGTTATATTCGTAGCCAGTCAGGAAGTGTGATGTAAGTTATTTTTATTAATCATAGAATATTTTGAAATTATGTATTCTAATGTTCAGCCTATGTGAGAATTGAGATGTTTCTCACTTTATATATTCATGTGTTGCTATGTTTCACATTGATCTCAGTAATTTGGTCTTTTTCTCTCTTACTCTTTGAGTTCAAATTGATAAGAGAACATTGACTATTCATATGACAGGATTGAGGCTTATCATCAAACGAAGACTGAATCTGTGTGGAGCCTAATGTTGTCGCCATAATCTGGAATTTGCAGAGTAAAAAGATTTTCTTTTTAATTGTCTTGATAAGATGTAAGATGATCACAGGTGTTTCTGTTCTGATAACATGCATATTACCAGGCAGTCCTTTTTTAGTAAACATGACCAAGTATAAGTCCTGGGTCTACTGGCTACATTTTTCTTAACCACCATTTTATCTACTTCCCTAAACTATTCTATATTATTTATTAAATATTTATTCAATGTCCGTGGGAAGAAGCCAAATTTACTGTGCAAATTTCCAATATAGACATAAATGAAATTTATATATCAATATATGTATATGTATCATCACTTAAGAAAAGAATCTGTTATTTTACTATATATTGTCCAGCACTCTGCTACTGTCAATATCAATAAATGGCATTTAACTTTCTTTAGGAGTATTCAGAATATCTATTTGGGGGGTGTGGAGAAAATCCTATTTGGTCCTAAAGCAATGTAAACAATAGCAAAATGAATGAATGGATGAATGAATGAATCTAAGATCTGTGAGGGAAGACTGATATTTGGCAGTGTGCCAACTAGAGGCCGGCTACATTCCTTGTGTAGCTGCTCTTGTCAAAGTGGACAGTGAGAGAGAAATGTTCTGCAAGAGAGAGCAGAGAATAAATAAAAAAGAAAAGAAAACTCAAGGATGGCAGGAAAGCATCACCTGAACAATGGCAAGTTATTATTTTTCTACTTGAGAAATTAGTGTGCAAGGTGAATGTGAAAGGTGCAGTGAAGAAAAGTTTCTGGGGTCAGACGTGCTTGAGACCTGTATTCGCTCCTATCTTGCTGGTCCATATGTGTAACTAACTAAGCTTACCTACATTTCTTACAGCATCATTTATCTTGATATTAAATATACCATGACTAAAGTGGATTCTATCACACGTATTTGACCATGAGGTTGATATATATTTTGTCACTTGGAAACATTCCTTATCATATGAGTAGATGGAGAAATGAACTATAGTGTTTCATCATTTGAAAGCCTGGATCTGGAATAAGGAATTGCCTTAGTGGTACCAAAAGATGTTGGTTTCATTGTGCCATGATGCCCTTGGTGATGAGCAGAGAATCAAAGTGGTTAAAAGTCGGAACTCTGAGTTGAGACTCAAGGTATTCTATTGGCCTAGACAAGGTGGTTGGCTTCTTTTAAGGCCACCATTTCCTCCTCTGTCAAAGAGAAGGGAAAGAAAGATAGGAGGCCCCGTTTTCTAAGCTGAGGAGAGTATTCGCAGCAATATCTCAGGTGAGATAGTCTATAAAATACGTAACCAATGCCCAGCACCTGTGAAACAAAAGTCTCCTTTGTAAATTCCCTAAGCTGAGTTTCTGTCTGGGTATTCAATTTTTTTTTTAACAGAGATGGAGTGAACACCCAGTTTATGCAGATGACAACAGTACAGCACCTCGGCTGGAGTGGAATGTACTTAAATGTGATCCTTCCAGCCCATGCTGGGTTGAGAGGACTCAGTGAGATTACACGAGCAAAGGGCTTAATGGTTTGATAGGCAGCAGGTATTACTACTTAATTGTGGTAAGGACAGACTGACAGGTAATACTAGTATGCCTGGGTTCCTTATCCCCTCAAGTTGCCCCTTTCATAGGTTTTCAATATCTGCTTTGCTGAAACACAAACAGGCTCTAGCTGTGTTGTATCTGTGCGCTCAGCCAGAAGAATTCCTGCCACTGGTTGCTGGCATTGTGAAGGAAAGGAAGGATCTGGTAGGGATGGTGAGCCCTTAGGATGGAGACCAGAGCCAAGCTTGCACCACGCGATAGGCAGGTTTATCATCACAGACTGACATGCAGTTGGGGAGACAATACAGAAATGTCTTGGGGACCCTCCATCCCAGATCTATTCTCACGGTGTGTCTTAGATTTTCTTTTCTTTCTTTCTTTCTCTCTTTTTTTTTTTGTTGTTGTTGTTTTGTTTTTGTTGTTGTTATTATTTTTTACATTGTCTTGGGACCAACCAAGATTTTCTTCTCTATCCAAAAAGAAAAGAATGAGGAATTGTCCCCTCTTAAGTACCTGTGGTTTGTTAAGAAAAGCAGGGCACTGGAACTGTAAACAGGTGGACATAGTTCAAGGCTGCTTATCACATTTCAGTTTTACCTCCATAAGCAAGATACAAAACTAAAGGCTGCTCTCCCTTATCCCTACGTACAGGCTGTCTTTTATTACTATCATTATTGTTGTTGTTATTGAAAGAGTTCATATTACTACAAGCATTAATTTGATATTGATGATATTTCAGCTTTTACATATACCCTAGAGGTAGGCATGAATAGAAAGCAGTTATGCAGGAGGGTGGCGCTAGCAGAGTGGATTCTATGGTTTGTGAACATACCTCCTCTTTGTCATCATGAGTAAATAGTTTGGGAAGGAACCCTAGGCGCTACTTAGTTCTCTGCCTTCATCTGTGATAACTAGTGGAAATGTACGCACTGAAGAAAAGAACTAACAGTGAAGCAGATCCCACGCTAAAAGCCATAAGCAAGCCCATGGTGATAAGTAGTGACATGAATAAATTGCTTTTGCAAGAAAATTCGTAGTTAATATCATTACTAAGCTACTGCTGAAAGGCATAGCTGTATTTCAAATGGGAATAATGGCTGGCTCCACTGGATTAGAAATGGTTTCATGATGCCATCATAATGGCTGTTTAAAAAAAAAAAAGCATAGAATTTCTTTCTTTTTTATTATTAATTTATTCTTGTTACATCTCAATGATTATCCCATCCCATGTATCCTCCCATTCTTCCCTCCCTCCCATTTTCCCCTTATTCCCCTCCCCTATGACTGTTCCTGAGGGGGATTACCTCCCCCTGTATATGCTCATAGGGTATCAAGTCTCTTCTTGGTAACCTGCTGTCCTTCCTCTGAGTGCCACCAGGTCTCCCCCTCCAGGGGACATGGTCAAATGTGAGGCACCAGAGTACGTGAGAAAGTCATATCCCACTCTTTGCTCAAGTGTGGAGACTGTTCTGCCCATTGGCTAGATCGAGGTAGGGGTTTAAAGTTTACTGCCTGTATTGTCCTTGGCTGGTGCCTTAGTTTGAGTGGGACCCCTGGGCCCAAATCTGCCTATCATAATGTTCTACTTGTAGGTTTCTAGGACCCTCTGGATCCTTCTACTTTGCTATTCTCCCATGCTTCTCTCATCTAGAGTCTCAATAGGATGTCCTCCCCTCTGTCCCTGTTTCCTGGTAAGTGAAGGCTTTCGTGGGACATGCCCCTTATAAGTGAGTATATACCATTTGAGTCTTTCTGCTTCTGGGTTAACTCACTCATTATGATCATTTCTAGCTCAATCCATTTATCCACAAATTTTGGGAATTCCTTGTTTTTAATAGCTGAGTAGTATTCCATAGTGTATATGTACATTTTCTTTATCCATTCTTCTACTGAGGGACACTTAGGCTGTTTCTATGATCTGGCTATTATGAATAAGGCTGCTATGAACATGGTTGAGCAAATTTTCTTGTGTGCTGGTGCATCTTCTGGGTATATTCCAAGGAGTGGAATAGCTGGGTCTTGAGGAAGCCCTATTCCCAGTTTTCTGAGATAGCACCAGATAGATTTCCAAAGTGGCTGTACTAGTTTGTATTCCCACCAGCAATGAAGGAGTGTTCCTCTCTCCCCACATCCTCGCCAGCATGTGGTGTAGCTTGAATTTTTGATCTTAGCCATTCTGATGGGTGTAAGATAGAATCTCAGAGTTGTTTTGATTTGCATTTCCCTGATGACTAAGGAGGTTGAGCATTTCTTTAAGTGTTTCTCAGCCATTTGATATTCCTCTGTTGAGAATTCTCTGTTTAGTTCCAAGCCCCATTTCTCAATTGGGTTATTTGGAACCCTTAGAATTTCATCATGCTAGTTAGGGAGGTAAAATTCAATAATGATGTGACTGGGTATTATACCATATTCTTGCAATATTCTCCCCCGGTTGTTAGTACAAATACATCAAGATTTAAAAGCCCAATCCACATAGTTTTTGGCATGGCTCTTATTCCTATTGTTATTATGGAATAATTAAAACCTTCATATTTCAATAAAATTGAACTCACTGGATTTCCACTTGGGTGAATATCATTATAACAAATACCATTTTTTTATCCACACAATGAGTTAGTTTTGGTTAAGTGATAAAGTGCTATTGAAATCGAGCGAATGCGCAAGAATTATGTTCACTAAAAACATCATTACACCAGGAAAGAGGCTAGCTCTGTCTACCTCACATCAATTAGCAGCATTTTGCTGAGTTTAAAAACATCCCCTGTTGTAAATTGCTTTCATGAAAGAGTCTGTTTTTAATGCTGCACGTAGGCCGTTATTACTGCAGTCCCCTAAAGGAAGCTACTTCCTTAGCATCTTGGGGCTTGGTTGGGGTATCTTCTTTGTCCCTTCTGCTTTGAGGTTCTTCTATGAATTTCTTTAGAACATAGATCTTTTAAGCTTCTTTGTAGTACACTGAGTTCACCCTAGAAGGTGTTTCAGTGAATATACAAGTCAAGGTTAACAGGTTATTTTCTTTCAGCATTTTGAAGATATGTTTAAGCGTGTTTGCGTGCATGTGCATGCTTGTGTGTTTTACTTTCTAATCTTTTCATAACTTCTTTTGGTCTTTGGCAATCTAAGTCCTCAATATTAATCTAAGTGTCTTTTTATTTTTTTATCTTTCCTTTTGCTTCAGTTTTAAAATATTTATCGTGATGTAAGAGTTGATTTTCATCTGTAAAACATCTCCTCCAGTAAAATTTTGAGTAGTACTTTGTAGGTTCAATTTTCTTAACAATTATACTTAATTATGAATTTATTAAATGAGCGTATCTCCCTTATAACCCGACTAGCCTAAATAAGAGGAAAAGGAGATTAAGGAAAATAAGAATGAAACCTGGGTATCAGTTCCTAGGAATGATTCTCCTGACGTCATCAGCAAGATTTCAGCCAACTAGCAATCCCACCAAAGTTGCTTCTGAAACCTGGAACACGGGAACCAGGAGCCTCAGCTGGAGCCCAAAGCATCTAAAAATGGAGTGATGAACAGCCAAAAAACCAAGTCCCAGCCAAAAGCCCCAAGCTTCCTGTTTTGGGGCTCATATATATCCTCTCAGTCTGTTCAAGGATGCTTTTCACCAAGCTCCCCCATGAAGTAGCGTGGCTTCTAAGTAGAAAAACATCCTGCTCCCTCACATCTAAGTGGTAAATATCCTGCTCTCTTCCCCATCCCACGCTTGGGATCAAAACAAAACCAGGTTTATCTCCTCATCAGTGCTTTTCCTCCAGTTCTATTATTTTCCCCTCCCAGAAAATTTGGTTAGACTTTTATTAGGAATCCTCACTCCTGTCTCTTTATCTAATCTCTCTCGCTCAGTATTATGTTTCTCAAAGTTTTTTGGTTTATTTTCCTTTGGCCTGGCCATTATTATACTGCCTTTTCAATGGGTGATGTTTAATAGGCACTGCTTTCTAGTTTTGAAGGGTTTTTTTTTGTCTTGTTTTATTTTTCTAGACAGGATTTCTCTGTGTAGGCCTGGATGCCCTGGACTCCCTCTGTAGACCAGGTTGGCCATGAACTCAAAGAGATCGGCCTGCCTCTGCCTCCCCAAGTGCTGGGATTACAGGCATGTACCACCACACCCAGCTAGTTTTGAGGGTTTTTTTTTTTTTTTTTGTGGCCTTGCCATAGTATGTTGATACTGGCACATCTCTTTTACAAATGTTTTAAGTGAAATAAAATTACTCCACTTCCCCGACCCTTTCCTCCATGCAGTCCTCTCATGTTCCCTCACTGCCAAGTAAACAGCCTCTTCTACTGTGCTTACTAAAGTTATGTAATATATATGTGTGCATACATGTGTCTGTGTATGCACAAATATATAAATACAACCTTCAAAGTCCATTTTTGTTTTTTCTTTGAATATGATTTCACGGCTGACCACTGTGCACCAAACAACCAATAGGGGGACTTATCACTGGGAAAAGGTAATTCTCCTTCTCAGCAGTCACTAGTTGCCTGCAGTTGTTTGACAAGGGTTGGGACTCCAAAATTATCCTCCTTCCAAATGACTATGTCCACTGATACCACCACTGTTCCAGTCTTGCTTATATAGCCATTTCTAGAAGAGACTGTTTCCCAGCTCACTTCCTGGTACTCTGGCTCTTTTGATCTTTACTGCTCATCTTCTTCATGTTCCCTGAGCTGCAGCTGTAGGAGTTGTGTTGTAGATTTATCCAGTGAGCGTGGACTCCCCACTATCTATTTATCTCCGAATTATATCCAGTGAATTGTTTTCAGAAGTGGTTTTCTATGACGGTCTTTATCTGCAGTAAAGACAGGCTTCTTTGACGAGGGGTGGGAGCTACACTTCTCTGTGGGTGTACAGAAAAGCTTTAGTATGTAGTAAGAACTTATACTGTTCTAGTAAAATGGTAGAAGTAAGTTCTTGGACCTCATGAGCATGAATAAGCTGGCAAATTTCCAGGACCCAACATGGTTTCCCTCCTGCTGTGTGGGCTCTAAGTCCAATTAGACAGCTGTCTTAAGATGTAAAGATAAATGAAGCCTCTGTGCAGGGTAATGAGGACCCAAGGTGAGATGAGAGTGGACATTTCAATGCATACTATAATTTAATTTTTAAACCATATCTGTACCAGTCTTAGAGAACAAAATATTACAAAATATATACTGTACCAGTCTTAGAGAACAAAATATTACAAAATATATATTGAAACCATAAGTTTAAATACAGTGATGTCACAATCAACAAATAGAGTTTCTGTAAGTTTGGAATATGACTTGGGCAATGTTCATAAGTATATATTATTGACAGTAATTTGCTTTATTATCTCTAACTTTGTTAATGAATCCAATATGGCTAGGACACTGTGTATATGATTTATCTTTTAAGGGAGCTCCATGTGAACATTTGTAGAAAAGATTTTGGGTTTTTTTTGTGTGTGTGTGTGTGTGTGTGTGTGTGTGTGTGTGTGTGTGAGCATGCACGATGGTCTCATCCCTTCTAAGCAAGCAATTAACCACTGAGTTACATTTCTAACCTTTTTTATTTTTATTTCTAATTTCACTGATATGAATAAGAAGCAGCCTGTGACACCTTCATTTTAACAAACTTTGTGAAGCCGCTGTCATTATCAAAACTAGCCCTGAATGTGTGAGCATGATCATTGCTCAAGCCTTAGACTACGAAACTACAAAATGTAGATTGAAGGTAATATGTGTATGTGTGTGTGTGAAATTTTCACACAAGGTATAACAAACAATATGTATATAAAATGAAAATATATAAAATGCATATATCCAAGTATTTCTGGTTACCTGCAGTGAACTCAAAAGTAACCTCAAGGAGGTCATTGCTAGAAGCCTGTAGAGCCTCTCTGTAAAGCTGACCCAGAAAAATTCACTCTCTCCTACCATCCTGCTTTATTTTTCTGCTCTTTTTAAATCACAGGATCCACTTACTAAAATTGGTACCTCGCAGTGTCCTGACCTTCACACTATAATGGCTTCCATGGCCGTCTCTGCTCACAGGGCCACCACCTTCCAATCTTTTAACCTATAGCAAAGGCTACCAAGTTTTAGAGCATGAGTCCTCGCTCTCTACTTGTAAACTCACTTTTTCCTCAGAGATAAATTTGATTTTCATGAATATCATTTCATGTACTGAAGGACCCAAGGTGGGCTTTGGGCTCTGATGAAAAAGTGGGGACTTTTGAAATGTTTAATATGCTGGGGTCATGACTGGATTGCAGATTGCTTTCTAACCATTGCTAAGGAACAGAGGATTTAGGTTTTGTTTGATATAAAAGTACACATCAAAAATTATAGCAATTGTCTAAGGATTGTGATTACCTTTGATTTCTTTCTCTCTTTGTATTTTCCAATATTCAAGTCAACAAATGCATTAAGTATACTTAAAGTTTAAATCAGACTTGGTTTTACACTTGGAAAACATTCACGAATAGGACAGAAAGGAAAAAATCCTTGTCTATGTAGGTGCTTGTCGGATGAGCATTTTCTGTAGGATGTAGGTAGGACTGTCCACAGGTACTTTGAAACATCCCAATACCATCAAAAGAGCATGAGAGTTTCGCTCTTGTGTTAAAATCCAGATGAAATAAGGTCATGTGAAACAGCAGCCTGTTCCACAAAGACCTCAGGATGTGACTTACCTTCCCCTGACTGGTCCCTTAGTGCAGGACTCCATTCTGGAAACATTCTTGCCACAGTGAGCTAACACTGATGATCTCACTCCAGTCAACAGCACTAGGAAAAGAAAGAAAGTATTAAAGTCTATCATGTTTTCTGAGTTTTTTTCCCCCTTTTATTTTGGGACCTGGTCTGATGTAGCCTATGTTGGCTGAATATGTAGCTGATGACAACCTTGAACTCCCGATCTTTCTGTTTCCCCTTCCTCAGTTCACAAGAGTAGTCCATCATGTCCATTTCTTGTGGCCCTGGGATAGAACTCAAGCTTTGTGCCTGCTGCATGAGTATTGTCCCCACCAACCTAAATCTCAGCTCCCTTCTGACCAGTATTTCAAAAGTTAAACATGCCACCTCCATGACTATATATCCTCTATCGAAGAATACTGAGAAAAGTGATGGTTTTGGATGACATGGCTAACTGAAAATTGGCTTAATTTTTCTGTTTTTCAAGCCCATTGCTTTATATACTGGCACACATTCTCCAACTGCTAGCAGAAGCTACATCTTTGAAGTCTTTGTTCTCTCTTCATTTGTACAATCATGGATGAAAATAGGTTTTAAGACAAAAGCTCAGCTATAATAGAGACATTTGTAAACTAATATAATGATTTTCTTCTTTAAAATGCAGTAGATAACTTCTGAAATCAGTACCACCATCAACAACTTTTCTGTATCTAAGAAAAAAATTCACCTGAAAAGGTAATTTTACCAAGTTCCCTGGTTTTTATGTCGTCTCTTTTTATACAAAGTATCTCGGGGAATAGAGCAAAGTCAATCACTGCATGCATGGAAATTCTGACAGTGGAGGTGCAGGAAGGAGGACACAGCAGGCTAAATGCAGAGCCAAGGGCAGTTCCACATCTTCCTGGGGTTTATGAAGTGTCAGAGAAACTGTGAGATTTTGTACTGGTCTTATATTGGAATCATATAGTCACCTGAGTTTATTTACTTATGAAGCATCAGCTATTGAGATAATAAACGTTGGTTTTACGAGTCTCCCGGTTTCACTTTCCTCTCTCTCCGCTTTTTCGTAAAATATGTCTATTCTTCTAGTAGTTACATGTATTACTTAGCAGATGCAGAACAAATTGTAATATTAATGAGTGTATTTAGCCTCTTTCTTAATACCACAAAACAATGTCAATGATCCCTCTCCGGTATTGTAAATAATAGTTGGGAAACATTTCAGCTTTTCTTTATAAACTAGTGTAATTTTATTTGTTGTGTTTATTTTTGGATTAATTTACAAGCATGTTAAATAAGATATTTATATGGTATTTGCACATATCTCCTTTGCATTTGAAATATACATATTTTATACATACATGTACATACATATATGTAGGTGGATTTTCCTTATTGTCAGTGTAGTAGTGGTATATTCACTCAGGAACTGGGTGTAATTTTTAAAATTTCTTCATTTTACTGAAAGACAGTGTCTTTGTGTATCCAATTCTCTGTGACTCTTGATTGATTGTTCATCATGCTTAAAATGGTAGTCTAATCTACTCCCATAAATATTACTAAAAAAAACAAATTTCAGTATAAATGATTTTTTAATACTTGAACCTAGACTGTTTTTATGGGATTTTGTGTCCTTTTTTGTGGTGTGTGTGTGTGTGTGTGTGTTTTAAATTTGGGGGCTTTATTACGATTGTATGAGATAGTGCTCTTGTATGCTGTGGTCACCCATCTGTATCTGCAACTCTAAGCTACCATAGTTGGAATATATTTCAAACAAGATGCATCTTTACTGAACAGTAAACCATTATTGTAAAGACAGGAGACTGTGATGCCCGATTACATAGCACTCACACCATGTTGAGTGCCAGTTGCACTATGCTCTAATATGAAAACCCAAAGTATTCAAATTTCTAACACTTTTTTAAGACTTAAGCAACTTTGGGTTCTAAAGGACTTAGGGTTTTGTTTTGTTGTTGTTGTTTTTTTAATTATGGATGCTCTATACAGCTATTCCAAAAGGAAAAGAAAACAGAAAAGGGAAAAAAACTACATTTAAAGCTCTTCAAGTTCCAAGTATATGGATTAGGGACACTCAATTTGTCAGATTTCAACATTTAGCATGTACTTCATTTTGTGTGAGAGAATCAAACATCCTCAGATGATGGCATCTCTTGTGGGTCCTGGACACCATCCCCCACAATTATCAACCCCAAAAGATGACCATGCTTTTATAGAACTCTGGACATGATTAAACATCCTGTACCATATAGGTAATAGTGTCAAAATTCTAAATCTTTCTTTCTATACCTGTCTTGTTTTTCTGCCAGATTTCTACCAGGTGGTGTAGATTTCTCGTGTAGTCATGCATTTGTTACTGTGAGAAAGTTTTCTTCTTAACTTTGAGTGGTAATTCTGTGAACAGAGGTCTGAAATTCCTTTCTTTAGGGACAGAAGTCTGAAATTCCTTTCTTCAGGGAGCTTCTACCTTAGCTCCGAACACTAACACCACAGCTTTAACTTCCTGGGCTCAGATGTTGTTCTTTGTTTTGCTTATCTTGGTGTTCTTCATATGACCTGTGCATATTCTTTTATCATAAAGATCTGCACATCTCTTGCCATGATATGCAATGAGATTCTTTTTGGATGGATCTTTTGTGGAAAGCTATTGGATGTCCACTTGGGCCTGGTCTTAGGTTTTAAACTTGTTATCTCCTGTATTTGTTTTGCCCAAGAAAATGGAGACTTAAGGTATCCAAGTGTGTGAGGGAACTAGCAACTGGTCTATGTACTTACTGTCTCTATGGGCTTTGGGTTCCATTTGTTTTAGAAATATATGCATTCCTTTGATGCTAGCTCAAAAGAGTCCTCAAAATTATTGCTAAGAAAATCGTCTTGAGGTCTAAGTGCCCATGTTCTAGAAACTGAAGTGAGCCTCTTTGTGTGTGTTTAGTGTTTCTGTTTTAGCTATGCTTTCACTTTATCACACATGTAATTTATACGGCATCAGCTCTCCTATCTGCCTCACTAGTGATCACTTATTTTTGTTTTCTCCATCATTATAATAGGACTTTTTGTTTGTTCGTTACACTTCTCATAATTCTTGCAATCTTCATACCTTAATATGAAAACACAAGATCTTTCTAGTATCTGTGGTTCCCTGTTTCTGCCCCCTCTTCCTTCTGCTTCAGTCATTTACTTCCATAAGTATATCTTATTAATCCTTGTTATTATCGACACCTGAAATCCTTGAATTACTTTGTATCGTTAGTTTCTACATTGCATAATCAACTTTCTTTGTTTCTTTCCCTCTCTTTCTTATATTCCATTTGAATACTTCTGTTATCCTGGAGTTCTCATAGCCTTGGTCATAGAATGTCAATTCCAGTTTTTCACTCCAGTGTCCCCAATTCAGTCTTTGCTCATTATATTCCAAGACCCATCATAAAGTCACTGTTGTGTATCAATCCTCAACTCCCATGTCCCTCACTGCCTTTAACAACTGTTGAAGCTGGTGAAGTCCACATTTTCAGGATTCTCCTAACAATTCTGAGTCACATCATGCTTTCCCTCCGGCGGCTATTTTCAGATTATTGTACCCGAGGTGATAAGTATAGGAAAGATCTTTATTTTGCACCATTGTGCTTGAGGCTGGGAAGTTAATGCCCTGGTAAGAACAGGCAAAAAGTATTAAGAGTGAGTAATGAGTTCCGCCTGCCTGTTACCACACTGCACCACTACATGAGCAAGAATGCGGTAGGAAGATGGAAGAGGAGGAGAAGGAGAATGGTTTGTGCACTATGAAAAGAAGCAGAACTGGAGATGCAAGGGTGACGAGGAACAGCCTGATATGAGTAGCCTGTGCTGCCACCTGAGGCCACCAGGTGATATCCTGGCTCATACGACCACTGAGGGCCATATCTGGGACATTCTCTTGTGAGACTCATGCGAATCTCTTAACTGTAACCAAAATAAAACCAAAATCAAAAGGCAGATCACATACTTCAACACACAGAGGCACATTACTGTTGCAAAAGACATGGAAGGGAATATAGTGAGGAAATATTGCACCAAAGCAAGACCTAAAACCATCAGGGCAAACTCCAAACTCTGCCACTCGATGTCTGATGTCAGAGCACTCTTCAGATCTCCAACTCCTTTTAGCTGTGTTGACTGCAACACACTTCTTTCTTTTGGGCTGGCTCCACACCCTATTAACAGCTCTCCTTGGCAGATATCCCACAATTCTGGCATCTCCAACATCTCGGGGTCTCCAAGGCAATCCAGGCTTCACTTTCACTGCTTCACTCACTGGTCTCTCCGGGTCTCCAGCCAGGGACAACTCTGACATACATCTAGCCTCAGAAGCTTTCCTAAGTAATGGAAGGAGATTGCACAAACCCTTTCTTGTGTCTTTGACTCTAAAAACAGAAATATGTGGCCCAAGCTGTCAAGTTCTTCTGCTCACTTGGGGCTGGAACATGGTCCTCTGGTTCAAATACATTTCATCAGTTTTCTGTTGTACATGGTTTCCTTCACTATGTAAACTTGACTGCCCTGAACTAACTAACTTGCTTGGCAGACCAGGCTGTCTTTCTCTATGTTATCTTGGCTGTCCTGGACTCACTTTGTAGACCAGGCTGGCCTTGAACTCACAGGAATCTGCCTGCCTCTGCCAGGCTGGCCTTAAATTCAGAGATCCATCCACCTGCCTCTGCCTCCCAAGTACAGGGACTAAGGGCATGTAGTACCACACTGAGCCATAAACTTTTCTTTACTTCCTTTTCACAAGGAGTTTATCTGGGATTTCCCTGTTGTTACCACTCCTTTTATTATTTAGCATAAAGCATTTCTTTAATTTGCTTATCTACTTGAGCCTATGAGTTAGCTCCACTTTATTTCCTGGTGCTCTTTTTCTCCTCAAGCTGTACATTTTGTATTTTTCTTTGCTCAGTCTGCTCCTTTTCATTATAGATCTGCATCACACTGGCAACTAATAACCAAGCAACACAGTCGATACTAGGCTATCTTGAAATCTCCTCTGCCAATACCATTAATACAAAACTGTTCAGTTTAGCCTCAGGCAGATTTATTTTTGCGGGGGACGAGGGGGGAAATCAACCACACTATTCACCAAAACATCATGAGAATGGCCTCTCATAGGCCAGTTACTAAAATTCTTGCCCTCTGAAACCTCTTGAGGCACCAAAGGGGTTGTGATAACTATTATTCATTGTCAATTTGACTACATCTTGCTTTAACTAAAATTAAAAAATGGAGGCCATGCTTGTGAGGGATTTTTTTCTTAATTTGAAATAGGTTAATCCACTTGTAATCCAGCCCTTTGAGGTAGAAAGACTCATTACCTTTATTCAGAAAACACATGTTTTGAAGTTAATCTCCACATACCAGTGGATATACAGTGTTTGTCTCTCTGAGTCTGCGTTACCTTACACAGCATAGTTTTTTCACTTCCATCCAAATCATGATTTCATTTTTCTTTATAGCTGAGTAATACTCCACTGTATATATGGACCACATTTTTCTTAGCCATTCATCTATTGATGGATATTTATTTCATTGACTGATTTTATTTCCCAGTTATTGTGAATAAAGCAGCAATGTACATGGATGTTCAAATGTGTTGAATATATATGCCCAGGGGTGGCACAGCTATGTCGTATGTCAGCTCTATTTATAGTCATTTTTTTTTTAACCTCAAAACTGATTTTCAAAGTCACTGGACAAATTTACACTGTCACCAAGAGTGCTTAAATGTTCCCCTTTTGCTATATACATGCCAGGATTCATTGTCATTCGTTTTTCTTGGTGATGGACATTTTGCCTGGAATGAGATAGAATCTTTTTGTTTTGTTTTGTTTTGCTTTGTTTTTTGAGACAGGGTTTCTTTGTGTAGCCTTGGCTGTCCTGGAGTAGCTTTATAGACCAGGCTGGCTTCGAATTCACAGCAATCCGCCTGCCTCTGCCTCCCAAGTTCTGGAATTAAAGGCGTGTGCCACCACACCCGGCTGAATTTTTTTTTTAATTTATTTATTTATTATTATGTATACAGTGCTCTGACTGCATGTACATCTGCATGCCAGAAGAGGGCATTAGATCACATTATAGATGGTTGTGAGCCACCATGTAGTTGCTGGGAATTGAACTCAGGACCTCTCGAAGAGCAGTCAGTGCTCTTAACCTCTGAGCCACCTCTCTAGCATCTTAAGGTGTTTTAATTTGCATCCACACAATGGCTAAGGATGTTGATCACATTTTACTTGTTTTGTAGTAATTAGCATTGCTCCTTTAAGAATTTTCTGTCAAGTTCCACTTGGTTTGGGGGTTTTGTTTTCTGTTGTTGTTTTGTTTGTTTATTGTTTTGTTTTGTTTTTGTTTTTTGAGACAGGATTTCTTCCTGTATCCTCCGCAGTCTTGGAACTCTCTCTGTAGACCAGGCTGGCCTCAAACTCACAGAGATCTATTTGACTCTGCCTCCCAGAGTGCTGGGATTGAAGGCATGCACCACCACCACCTAGCTTGTTTTCTTTTTTTAAATTAAGTTTTATTGTATTAATGTCCTGTTTATTAAGTGCTTTGTATATGCTAGACACTTACCCTCTATGTAACCAATAGCTGGTTGGGATATTTTTTTCTCCATCCTGTCGACTGCCTCTTCACTTGCGTTATTGTCTTCTTTGCTTACAGGTGCTTTTTGGTTTTGTGAGATTCCATTGGTTGATTGGTGGTTTCCTGTGCGACTGGAGTATATTCAGAAAGTGCATATGTATACTGTGTAAGTGAAGGTGCACTACTCTGCAGCTTCAGGGTGTCAGGTCTTGTGTTGAGGTCCTTTATCCATGCGGACTTAAGGAATTTATGCAGTGAGATATAAAATCTAGATTTATATTTCTACATGTTGAAATCCAGTTTTCCCAGCACTGTTTGCTGAAGATACTGTCTCTTTCCCCTCACAGTGTGTATTTTTAGAATCTTTGTTAAAAATCAGTATGTGTAGTTGTATGGGATTATACCTGCATCTACAATTCTGTTCAGTCGATCAGTGTGTCTGTTTTTGTCCTAGTGTCGTGCTGTTCTTATTACTCTGGCTCTGTAGTATAATTTAAAATCCCACAAGACAGTAGCTACACAGTATTGTTTTTCTTCAGGTTTGCTCTATCATAGATCCTTCATTCCATCATGTAATGTTTTGGATTGTTTCTTCTATGTCTATGAAGAATGGCTTTTTTATTGAAATTGCATTGAAACTGTAGTTGGCTTTTGATAGGGTGGTCATTTTAAAGTAAAGCTAATGAAGACACCAATATCAGAAGCCACAAAGGGAACTTTTAATAATTATAACTCCCTAAAAGGTAAATGTGCCATATAAAAACATTAAAAGATGGAAAGGCCAAGCAAGGAACAGATTTGAGTGAACAAAGGACTGACAGCCTTGACAGATTAAGAACTATTTTTACTACAAAATAAAAAGCTAAACAAAAAAAGATATGGTGTTAATTATACTTTTATGAGGAAATTTTACATGATCAATAAATATATGAAAGAAAGTTAACTGTCATTCACAATAAAAAGCAAATTCACTTTAGAATTTTGGTTACTAAGAAGTTTTTTAAAATTTTAGTTTATGCATGTGGATGTTTTGCCTGTGCAAATATCTGTGCATTATGTGTGGGCCTGGTACCCACAGAGAGCAGAGAGGGTGTCAGATCCCCTGGAACAGGAGTTTTAGAAGGATAAGCTCCCATGCAGTTTCTGGGAATTGAACCCAGGTCCTCTGGAAGAGCAGACAGTGCTCTTAGCCACCAAGCAAACACTCCAGTCTCCTGTGCAGTTTTTTGATGGATAATAAATGCCATTATACTTTGGGTTCAACCTCTATAGTTAATATGTATCAAAAGTTAAAATGTGCAAACCTTTTAACCAGAACTTCTATTTCCAGGAGTATATTCTAAGAAGATAACCAGACATTTCCATATGCACAAAAAGTAAAGACATTCAATACAACTTGCCTGTGATAGTGATATATCTGAAACAATTCTCATTCCAATCCATTGATTCATCCTTCCTGTTTAATCCTACTGTAATAGAAAAGGGATTTGGGAAGACTCACCATTGCTCAGCCTCTGGGTGAAAGGCCTATTCTTAATCCATTTGAGCTAACACACCAGAACCACACACATGATTCTGTCTAAAGGGAGCTGAACTGTGCGTCCTTCCTTGCTTATGAAAAAGAAACCGAAATGTGAGTCAGCTCTAGAAATGTTTACCATAAGTGATCATTAAAAGTGATCTGGAAAATTTTGTCTAAAACTTATTATTTTGGAAAGACAAATGTTTTAGAAAATTAATTTATCAGGATATAAGAGAAATATGATGGGGGAAATAATGCTTTGCGATATGTAAATTGCAAAATATAGGATTTATATACTGAAAATCCAGTAGTAAGTGTGTTTGAATAATGGGATTATGGGTACCTAAGGTTGCTTGACTCAGATTTAGATGATATTGTGTAGCTCCATAAAGCCTGGTATATCACATCAGAATTTACACGGTGGATTAACTATTCTGACACACTTCAACCTCTCAGTAACAAACATCTTATCATCTCCTTTAACAGATAAGAACCTAAACCAGAGTTTAAGCATTTAACCCAACATTACTCAAGGAGTAGTAGCATGAGGATCTACCAACTACAAATAACTTGTGTCTGTTTTTTTTTTTTTTTTTTAATACATACAAGGGGGATTCCAAGATGGTGCCGACCAATAAGCCTGAGCTACTCCGAGGAGACCAGGGACATAAATGGAGCAACAGATTGCTGGACGTTGAGAACCGTAGGTGAGTGGGGCCCCAGAGGCCACAGACCAAATAGAGGGCCTACCCCCTGGGACAAGCAACATCCCCGAGGTGCTAAACGCACTCCCCAAACTCTGGAATGGAATCCACATGCAAACTGCAGCTTGCATATAAAGCACAGACTCACTGTTTGCGGAGGAGATTTTCCAGAATCCCCAGCCAGAGGAGTCTCAGTGAAGAGGGTGAATCTGCCCTAGGATTCCTCCTTCCACACCACCCCAAACTGCAGAGGTCACCCACCTAGGCCAAGTGGAAACACAGGCTGCGGGACCCAACAGAGACAGCTAAAGTGGGACTGCAGCTGGCTGGCCATCTGGGGCCCAACCTAAAACCGATCACAGCAGACTGAGCCTGCAAACAGTGGCAGTGAGAAATCAGCTTGGATTGCGCCCACAGACCTATCAGGAGACGTGGGTCTTGCCTAGAGATATAGCTGAGCATCAGAGCCCGGCAGGAAGATCTGGTTCCGTGGGGGAGGGGGGACCCCCACAGCTCTGCAACCTGATTGTTCCTACCCAGCTGAGCCACAAGGCACTGGCCCTGCACTCCCCAAATGAGAGAGCCTACCTGGGGCTTCTGGCCCGAGAAAGCCAGGCACTCTCACATTATCAGGAGATAAGACGTGGGTGGGTCGTGTTTGCAATGTCTATTTGCTGACCTAGAGTGTTAGTGGAGCTTCATAGCCCAGCGGGAAGACATAATTCCATGGGGCGACCCCCACAGCTCTGCAACCCGATTGTTCCTACCCAGCCGAGCCGCAAGGCACTGGCCCTGCACTCCCTGAATGAGAGAGCCTACCTGGGGCTCCTGGCCTGAGAAAGCCAGGCACTCTCACATTATCAGGAGACAAAACGTGGGTCTTGCTTGCAGTGTCTAATTGCTGACCAAGAGCGACCTTGGTCCCTCCAGGCATATAGTTCTGGAAGAGGTTGAACACCTCTACAGGGTATAGAGACAGACCTAAAAGATAGCTACACCTCCAGAAGATCTGATTTACCTGGGGTCTTGACTACAAAGCCACAGGAAGGACAGGCAGCTGGGATCAACCTACACAACCAGAACGTTTGTGTGCGGACCTTAGTCTAGGTCCCAAAACTGCTGATCTGAATTACAGCAGTAAAGTCCAAACAGAAATCTACTTTGGCTGACTCAGCCTGGAGCCCATGGTGCAGAGGAAAATCACCAGGAGGGAAACCGGATCACCTACCTGTTCCACGGAAATACTCCCTGATCCTCACAGGCAAGAGCACCTGACCTGCAATCAGTCATCAATTAACCACTCTCAACCAATGAAGGTCACTACAAAATATCTTCCAACATCAGAGCCATCAAAATGACAAGAGGACAGCGAAAGAACGCTAACAAAAACTGAAACAGTTTGGCATCTCCGGATTCCAGCATTCCCAATGAAAACAACCTGGAGAACCTAACAGCAATGGATAGTCAAGAAAATGACCTCAAGTCTTTAGTAAAGAAGATGATAATGGAAGAAACAAATAAAATCTGTAAACAAATGCAGGAGGAGGCAAACAAGAGGGCTGAAGACTTAAAAGAGTCATATAAAGAGGCATTTGAAGACTTTCAGAAAAATACAAATAACCAGATGAAGGAAATCATTAAAACAGTTCAAGACCTGAAGATAAAAATGGAAGCTATCATAAAGGAACACACGGAAGAAAAACGTGATCAAGAAGCATCAGAAAAGAAAGCAAGCATCTCAGAGGTGGCCTTATCTAACAGATTGCAAGAAATGGAAGAACGAATATCGGGACTTGAAGATACAATTGCACAACTGGAAACAACCATCCAGGAAAATGCTAAATCTGAAAAGTTCCTGACACAGAGCATTCATGAAATAAAAGACAACATGAAAAGACGAAACTTGAGAATAATAGGGATAGAGGAAAGAGAAGGCAACCGACTCCACACCCCAGAGAATATCTTTAATCGAATAATAGAAGAAAATTTCCCCAATTTGAAGAAGGAGATGCATAAGAGCATACAAGAGGCCTACAGAACACCAAATAGAATAAACCTGAAAAGAAAATCTTCCCGCCACATAATAATAACAACACAAAATATACAGAACAAAGAAAAAATATTAAAAGCGGCAAGAGAAAAAGGCCGAGTAACATATGAAGGCAAACTTATCAGAATTACTCCTAACTTCTCAGCAGAGACCATGAAAGCCAGAAGGGCCTGGACAGATGTTCTGCAAACCTTAAGAGAACACAGATACCAGGCAAGACTACTATATCCAGCAAAATTATCAATAACCATTGGCGGAGAAGACAAGATATTCCATGACAAAAACAAATTCAAAGAGTACCTAGCCACAAATCCGGCTATACAGAAGTTACTAGAAGGAAAACTCCACCCCAACTGGTCAAACTACAACCAAAACTACATAGGGAATAGGTAACTATACCATTGCAAAATCACAACCTCACAAAATCTTGACTGTTACAAATACCAAAAATGAAGGGACTTACCAATCACTGGTCATTAATATCTCTCAATATCAATGGTCTCAATTCTCCAATAAAAAGATACAGACTAACGGAGTGGATGCATAAACACGACCCAACATTCTTCTGCATTCAAGAAACACATCTCAACCACAAGGACAGACATTGCCTCAGAGTAAAAGGTTAGGGAAAAATATTCCAAGCAAATGGTCACAAGAAACAAGCTGGGGTAGCCATTCTAATATCTAATAAAATAGACTTTCAACCAAAATTAATCAAAAGAGATGAGGATGGACACTTCGTACTCGTCAAAGGTAAAGTCAACCAAGAAGACATCACGATTGTGAACATCTATGCTCTGATTACAAGGGCTCCCACATTTGTAAAAGAGTTATTAACAAAGCTTGCCCCACTCATCGATACCCACACATTAATAGTGGGAGACCTCAATACCCCACTTTCACTCAAGGATAAGTCTTTGATTAAAAAATTAAGCCGGGAAATAACCTCATTAACCAATGTCATGAATCAAATAGATCTAACAGATATCTACAGAATTTTCCACCCAAACGCAAAGGAGTATACCTTTTTCTCAGCGCCCCGTGGAACGTTCTCTAAAAATGATCACATAGTTGGTCACAAAGCAAACCTCAACAGATACAAGAAGATTGAAATAATACCTTGTATCTTATCAGATCACTATGGTCTAAGGCTGGACTTCAACAACAACAGAAATAACAAAAAGCATACTAACACATGGAAACTAAACAACTTTCTACTTAATGACACATGGGTCATGGAAGAAATAAGGGAAGAAATAAAAGACTTCCTGAAATTCAATGAAAATGATGGAACAACATACCCAAATGTGTGGGACACATTGAAAGCAGTGCTAAGAGGAAAATTCATAGCACTAAGTGCCTTTAAAAAGAAAATGGAATCATCCCACATAAACAACTTAACAACACATCTGGAAGGTCTAGAAAAAAAACAAGCAGAAACACCCAAGAGGAGTAGACGCCTAGAAATAATCAAACTCAGGGCTGAAATCAATAAATTAGAAACAAAGAGAACAATCCAAAGAATCAACAAAATCAAGAGCTGGTTCTTTGAGAAAATTAACAAGATAGACAAACCGTTAGCCAATCTAACTAAAAGACAGAGAAACACTATCCAAATTAACAAAATCAGAAATGAAAAGGGAGACATAACAACAGACACCGAAGAAATACAAAGAATCGTAAGATCCTACTTCAAAGGCATTTATGCCACAAAATTTGAAAATTTAAAGGAAATGGACAAATTTCTCGACTGATTCCATTTACCAAAATTGAACCAAGACCAGATAAACAAATTAAATAGCCCTATTTCACCTATAGAAATAGAAGCAACCATTGATAGTCTTCCAACCAAAAAAACCCCAGGGCCAGATGGTTTCAGCACAGAATTCTACCAGTCCTTCAAAGAGGAGCTAATACCGATACTATTCAAGCTATTCTGAAAGATAGAAATGGACGGAATATTACCAAATTCCTTCTATGAGGCCACAGTCACATTGACACCTAAACCTCACAAAGACCCAACAAAAAAAGAGAATTTCAGACCAATTTCTCTTATGAACATTGATGAAAAAATACTCAACAAAATACTCGCAAAGTGAATACAACAGCATATCAAAGACATCATTCACCATGACCAGGTAGGATTCATTCCAGGCATGCAGGGATGGTTTAACATACGGAAATCCATCAATGTAATCCATCATATAAACAAACTGAAAGAGAAAAACCACACGATCATCTCTTTAGATGCAGAAAAAGCATTTGACAAAATCCAACACCCATTTATGTTTAAAGTTCTGGAGAGATCGGGAATACAAGGCACTTATCTAAATATAATAAAGGCTATATACAGCAAACCAACAGCCAACATTAAATTAAATGGAGAGATACTCAAGGAAATCCCTCTAAAATCAGGAACCAGACAAGGCTGCCCTTTGTCCCCATATCTCTTCAATATAGTTCTTGAGGTTCTAGCCAGAGCAATAAGACATCAAAAGGAGATCAAGGGGATTCAAATGGGAAAGGAAGAAGTCAAATTATCCCTATTTGCAGATGATATGATAGTGTATATAAGTGACCCCCAAAATTCCACCAAAGAACTCCTATAGCTGATAAACACCTTCAGCAAATTGGCAGGATACAAAATAAACTCAAAAAAAATCAGTAGCTTTCCTGTATACAAATGACAAACAGGCAGAGGAAGAAATTAGGAAAACTACTCCCTTCACGATAGCCACAAACAATATAAAATATCTAGGAGTAACTCTAACCAAGCAAGTGAAGGACTTGTTCGAAAAAAAACTTCAAACCTCTGAAGAAAGAGATTGAAGATGACATCAGAAGATGGAGGGATTTACCTTGTTCGTGGATCGGGAGAATCAACATAGTAAAAATGGCCATCTTACCAAAAGCAATTTACAGATTCAACGCAATCCCTATCAAAATACCTACAAAGTATTTTGAAGATATTGAAAGATCAATTCTCAAATTCATATGGAGAAACAAAAAAACCCAGAATAGCAAAAACAATCCTATACAATAAAAGATCCTCTGGAGGAATCTCCATACCTGATCTCAAGCTGTACTACAGAGCAACAGTAATTAAAACAGCATGGTACTGGCAAAGTAATAGGCTGGTGGATCAATGGAATCAAATCGAAGACCCAGAGATGAATCCACACACATTTGTTCACTTGATTTTTGACAAAGAAGCCAAATCTATTCAATGGAAAAAGGATAGCATCTTCAACAAATGGTGCTGGTCTAATTGGATGTCTACATGTAGAAAAATGCAATTAGACCCCTATTTGTCACCATGCACAAAACTCAAGTCCAAGTGGATTTACGACCTCAACTTAAAACCAGAGACATTAATTCAGTTAGAGGAAAAAGTGGGAAAGAGCCTGGGACACATAGGCACAGGAAACAACTTCCTGAACAGTACACCAACAGTCCAGGCCATAATGTCAACAATCAATAAATGGGACCTCATGAGGCTGAGAAGCTTCTGTAAGGCAGGAGACACTGTCAAGAGAACAAAGCAACAGCCTACAGACTGGGAAAAGATCTTTACCAACCCTTCATCTGACAAAGGTTTAATATCCAAAATATATAAAGAACTCAAGAAATTAAACACTACAAAACCAAACAACCCAATTGCGAAATGGGGCTTGGAACTTAACAGAGAATTCTCAACAGAGGAATATCAAATGGCTGAGAAACACTTAAAGAAATGCTCGTCCTCGTTAGTCATCAGAGAAATGCAAATCAAAACGACACTGAGATTCCATCTTACACCCATCAGAATGGCTAAGATCAAAAACTCAAATGACACCACATGTTGGCAAGGATGTGGAAAGAGAGGGACACCCCTTCATTGCTGGTGGGAATGCAAACTAGTACAACCACTTTGGAAAGCTATCTGGTGTTTTCTCAGAAAAATGGGAATAGAGCTTCCTCAAGACCCAGCTATCCCACTCCTGGGAATATATCCAGAAAATACCCTACCACACAACAAGGACATATGCTCAACCATGTTCATAGCTGCTTTATACATAATAACCAGAACATGGAAACAGCCTAAGTGTCCCTCAGTAGAAGAATGGACTAAGAAACTGTGGTACATTTACACTATGGACCACACTTACACTTAAAAACAAGGAATTCCTGAAATTTGTGGACAAATGGATTGATCTAGAAATTGTCATAATGAGTGAGTTCACCCAGAAGCAAAAAGAGACAAACGGTATTATATTCACTTATATCAAAACACTAGTCCAAGGGATACGTACCATGAAAATTTTTACTTACCAGGAAAGTGGGTCAGAGGAAAGGTCATCCTATTGAGACTTTAGGTGAGAGTAGCATGGAAGAATGGGGAAACAGTAGGACCCACAGGGTCCCAGAAACCTACAAGAAGAACTTTATGACAGGCAGATCTGGGTCCTGGGGTCCTCCTCAAACTAAGGCACCAGCCAAGGAGAATATAGGCAGTAAACTTCGAACCCCTACCAAGACCTAGCTGATGAACATGATATTCTCCACCGTTGAGTGGAGAGTGAAATCTGACTCTCACACGAACTCTGGTGCCCCTTTTCTGACAGTGTCCCCTGGATGGGGAGGCCTGACGGCACTCAGAGGAGGGATAGCAAGTTACCAAGAAGAGACTCGATATCCTAAGAGCATATATAGGGGGAGGAGGTCTCCCTCAATCACAGACATAGGGGAGGGGAGAAGAGGAAGAGGGAGGGAGGGAAGAATGGGAGGAAACAGGGGAAGGGCTAACAATCAAGATGTAATACGAATAAATTAGTAAAAAATCTATCTTAAAAAAAAATACATACAGTGAAGCTTTGTTTATTTATTTATTTTTATCCTAATAAAATCGTTCATCCCAGCAGATGAATCCTGGTTCCTGGAGTCTTGCCATGTGGATCACAGCTCAGGGCTGAGGTCACTCAGGAGATGCATTTTTTAAAAACCCTACCCTGTGGGTTTGGGAAGAAGTTGTGAGTCTGTCTGTGGGGTGTCCCTGTTGCTCTCTTCCTTGTTGACTCTCTGCTTTGATTTATTTCATTCTTTGTTGACAGTCCTTCAAGAGGCAACTACGTCAAAGTCTCCATCCCTTTAAGTTTGCTGCTGGTCCTGGGCCCTGTGCCTGCCATTCCTCCATCCATGCTCCTTCCTGGACTCTGATCTACATGGGCCAGAAATTCATGTAAGAAGCCTTCTCGCATTAAACTCATCCCAGGTGGAACTTTAGATAATTTTGCATTCCCATGGCTGTACTCATACACTACTGACTTTATACTTGTGTTCTCATCTGAGCAACATCTATTGATTTACCAACTAGCTTCTGGCCAGCAAAGCCCACTGTCTCTCCTTTGCTTATCTGGTGTCTCATAGTGTGGCAGCCATGGTACATCATCTGATCAGAGCCCTTCTGGTACTGCTATCTAGTCACAAAGAGGCTTCCCTAGCTAGAGTCTGCATGATGCAGAGGTTTGGTGTTAGCCCATCCTGTTGGGATGGATGTAAGACTCTAAAAGGCAACTCTTCATTTTCAGCTTAGTTTCTGTGGCTGCGAAAGCAAATGACCACAAACAGGGTGGGTTAAAGAATGGGAATATAGTCTCTCACAGCTTTGGGATCAGGAGTGTGAACTTGCAATTCTGGCAGGCATGGCTTCATCCCAAGGCTGAGAGGGAAAACGCAGTTTGTGTTTTTCGTCTAGTTGCTGGTGCCTGCCAGCAGTCTTTGTTGATCTTTAGCTTTTAGTTGTATAATTGTTTTCATATGTTCCTCCTGCCCATGTGTGTGTGTGTGTGTGTGTGTGTGTGTGTGTGTGTGTGCGCGTGCGCGCGCGCACGTGTGTGTCCCCTAATTCAAAGGCACTTGGTATTTGACTTAGGGCTCATGTAGATGATGCAAAATTATTTCATTCTGAAACTTTAGATTTGAAATGCAAAAAATCCTTTTCCAAATAAAGTCATATTCATAGGTCTCAGTTATATGGGGCGGGGCAGAGGTAAAAACATTCAATCCACTCTCCTCAGGTACTTCAAGACAACCTGGCCAAAACTTTCCCAGAAATACACTGTGATCAGATAGCTTCCTGGGTAATCCTTGTCACTCACTCCCTGGTTTCACTTGTGGCAGGCCTGCATGCTTCCAAAGGTCCTACCTACCATTGGAACTACCATTCTTACTATTTTATTCTTCATATTTCCTTTAATAAATATCTGCATGTCTGTGTTTATCTTGGTGACTGCTCTATTGGGCTGGGGGATTGGAACATACAAGATCTGATACACAATCTATTTTCTTGTTCTTGTTTGGTTGTTGGTTTGGTTTGGTTTGGTTTGGTTTGGTTTGGTTTGGTTTGGTTTTAAGACAAGGCTTCTCTGTGTAGCCCTTGGTGTCCTGGAATTCACTCTGTAGAGCAGGCTGACCTCCAGTTTAGAGATCCACCTGCCTCTGCCTCCCTAGCGCTGGGACTAAAGACTCTCTGTTTCCTAATAGACACTGATGCTTGTCTTTCTTCTTTTCACCCAACCTCCATCTTGGGGATGAGTCTGTGTATTCAGATGCTAAATACTAAACCCCAGATCTGGTTACTGTACGGTTCAGAAGAATTCATTCTCATGTACTCCAAGTGATGGTGTATAAATATTGCTTCCTAATTATCTCAGATGGGCTAATAAATTTGCTGATGGCTAATTACTGGGCAGACTAGAGATAGGCAGAGCTTTGGTTCCTGGGATGCAGGTCTCAGGTAGGGATCATGGGTCTAGGAAAAGGAGGGGAGAGAAGAAAAGAAAAAGATGGAGAGAGAAGTTGTGGCCTGATGAAGCAGATCCAGCCCAGACAGGAGGCGAGTGCAGCTGGGAGGTAACCAGACAATCTTAGAAAATTAGTTTACATCATACCTGCATTGTTATTTGTGCTTAAGGATGTTTACATAAATTAATAGGTATCTGTCTCAGTTATTGGGGAACTTGCAAAGTCGTAGAAATTAGAATTAATAAATATTCAACAACGCTTTACTACAGGAAGAAATTGGGTTTACTATATGTGCTGCTTAGGTCTCTGTCAACTTTATACAAGTTATAGTTTTCTGGGAAGAGGAACTGGCAATTCAGGTACTGCCCCAATCAGTTTGGCCTACTGGCATGTCTGTGGTATATTTTCTTGACTATAACTGATGGAAAAAGGCCCTGCTGGGCTTCCTGTGAGTGGTCCTAACACTGGGCTGGTGGTACTGAGTTACATAAGAAAGCAAGCTGAGCAAGCCACAAGGAACAAGCCAGGGTTAGCCTCCAGTTCCTTCCTCTAGGTTCCTGCCTTGAGTTTCTTCCCTAACATCTGTCAGTTATCTGAAACTGTAAGATGAAGTAAACACTTCTCAAGTTGGTTTTGGTGAGTATTCTATCACAGCAGCTGAGACACCAAGTAAAACAATGTATATACAATATCCCACATTTTCTGTATCATTGTTCCTTTTGAGTGGTTGCAGAAAACAGACTTTCTCAGCATTTTTTCCAGTTTTAACTGTGTTGCCAGATTGCTTTACAAAACCAGAGTGAAGAACCTGATAAAGTTTACTAGCTCAAACACTTCTCTACTCTTTCCCTCAGGGAAGAACATCATAAAACAACTTGGATAATCTGATGCTACTGTATCCTGAAAGTCAGTAATGTGTAAATTTGGTCCCCTTTCTTCTTACTAGTGCCACTGCATTCTTAATTCAGTCTCATGTGTAAGTGTTGCTACATCACACTTAACACATTACCATAAACACAAAATTGGCAGCCCACAGATGTGTCCATCTGAGGAGGGCAAAGAATAAAACCATCCTTTATGAATGGAATCATAAGCCTTTTTGCAACAACAGTAATAAGTGCGGCTCAGAAAATATTAGTGCTCTTCAGTTGGTAATTGCATTTGCCATTATCAAGTGCTCAATAATATAGTGCTTAGCTATTCTAAAGTCATTCAGGTATGCTAAACAATTACACATGAATCTGGGTGAACTGCTGTATTTAGCTCTCCTCAGTTTTAGAACTATGCATTGTTTTCAGGTATTTTCTACATCAAGTCCACAAGACATGAGCATCTTATCTTGTTTTTTTTGAAAAATTAATACCTTTGATTGACAAACTGTAATTGCATACATTTATGGAATACAGTGTCATGTTTTGATATATGTAAACAATGTGGTATGATTAAATCAAGGAAATTAGCATATCTATCATCTCACTTACCTATTATTTTTATAGTGAGAATTTTTAATTTGCTCTTTTATTTTGAAATATATAATATATTGTTATTGCATGTATTGGCCCTGCTCTGCAATCTCTTAAAACCTGTTTCTCTGGTATATCTGAAGTTTTGCTACCTTGATCAGTAACTTGTCATTCTTTCCCTCCCAAACACTCCTCCTTCTGTGAGTTCGAATTTATTGAAGTCCACATGTAAGTAAGATCATGCAATATTTGGATTTTGTACCTTGCCTGTGTCACTTAGGATAATGTCTTTTGGGTTCAATTTTCTCCCTTTTTAAAGTCTGAATACTATTACATTGTGGTGTAAGACACTATATATGCTACAGTTTTTTAATCTTTCCATTGACTGATAAATATGTAGGTGTTTCTGTACCTTTGCTATTGTGAATAATTTTGCAATGGATGTGAGGATGAATTTACTTCCTTCTGTGTATTGATTTCAAGTGCATGTGAAAGTCACACACTCTCTCTCTCTCTTTCTCTCTCTCTCTCTCTCTCTCTCTCTCTCTCTCTCTCTGTGTGTGTGTGTGTGTGTGTGTGTGTGTGTGTGTTTGTTAGCTAGAAATGCAATTCTAGGTCACTTGGAGGTCCCATTTTCAGGCTTCTGGGTGCCTCTGTACTATTTTCCATAATGGCTGTACTAATTCACATTTGCACCAAAGATTTTTCTCAGCACCCTTCCTAACACTTTCTACCACTCCTTAAATACAAGAGCCACCCCAACCCCTGTAAAGGTAATATCTCATTGCAGCAAGTTCCCTTTCTCTAACGACTAGCCGGAACTTTTCATGCTAACTCCTTGGTTGCATGGTCTGTTGATATGTAATGGTATTACATCCATTAGTCATCTCCTTACTGGATCCCCAGTTGTCCACAGCCTTCTAGTCTGATGTGGTGCTGTTCCTTTGGTCCTGTTTCTCTCTTGCCTTGTTATTGTATCAGGGTCTTGCTATATAGGGCAGGCTGACCTCGAACTCATAATCACCCTGCCCTTTCTCTCAAGTGCCACTCTGCGGCTATGTGCCCTGATATCCCAGCTCCCCACCTTTATTGGAGAGCCCACCCTTTCAGCATTGTATTCTTGTGCCTTTGTCAAAAAAACCAATTGGCTGTGAATGTGTGGATTTATTTCTCGGCTTTCAACCGTGTTCCTGATGAATGTGTCTGCTCTCAGGACAATGCTGTGCTGTTTTGATCCTTATCACTCTTGGTTGAAACCAGGAAGTGTGGTGCCTCCATCTCTTCCTTCTGCTTTGATAGTTTCAGCCACTGAGGGTATTTTATGGTTCCTAGGAACTTAGCAGGGGGATTTGCATTCCTATTAAAATATTATTGATAAACTAGTTTTGCTGGTGTACATCTGTGGTCCCTACATTCACAAGATAGAGGCAGGAGGGTCAGGAGTTCAGACCCACCCTTACCTCAAATTATAAACAAACAAAGCCAGTTACTCTTTGATTCACATCATATAGAACCTGAAAATCACTTAGGGCAGGGTAGCCATTGTCACCCTTCTAATCCACAATATAGGATATTTTCCCATTTATGTGTGTTTTCTTCAACTTCTCTCATCAGTGTATCATAGTACCCACACGGAGTGCCATCTTCTTGGTTGAATTTGCACCTGAGTCTTTCATTTTCATGATTATAAATTTGATTGCTTCCTTAACTGAAAAAAAAAAATCTCTTTTGTATCCCTTTTAAAAATTGTTATTATGCCAAACATGGTGGTGCATGACTTTAGTCTCAGCACTCAGGGACGCAGAGGCTGGCAGATCGCTGTGAGTTCAAGGCCAGCCTGGTCTACAAAAATGAATCCAGGACAGCCAGAGTTACAGAGAAACTGTGTCTCAAGAAACAAAAAACAAACAAGACAATTCATTTAAAAAATGTTATTCACCTACTTTCTACCCACTTATACTCAAAGCAACTGCTGAAGGTGCAGCTGGGGCACTGTCACTTTGTGCCTGTATTGTGTCCGTTGCTGTTTTGTCTGTCTGATGGCTTTTCATGGTTGTGTATTTTGACCCTTTTCTTTCTTCCTTCTTTCTTTCTTTCTTTCTTTCTTTCTTTCTTTCTTTCTTTCTTTCTTTTCTCTTCCCCTTTCTTTATTGCTTACTCACCAGATATGTTTTCATTCTCTTTGTTTTTCACTTACTTCCTGGTCTCAGCCCCATCTCTCCTCTCCTCCTAGTCCCTCTCTCTCCCTCATCACCCCTCCCCTAGTCCTCAGAAAAGGAAAGTCCCCTCCACCTTCCCATCCGCCCCAGCACATCAAGTCACATCAGGATTGAGTTCCTCATCGTCCCCTGTGTCCTGGCAAGGCTGTCCTGCGAGGGAGAAGTGATCAAAAGGCTGGGAACCAAATCCATGTCAGAGACAGCCCCCACCCCCATTACTAGAAAACCCACATGAAGACAGAGGTGCTCACAGGCTGTATCTGTATAGAGGGCCTAGCTTCAGTCCAGGCATGGTCCTTTGTTGATGCTTCAGCCTCAGAAAGCCCCTCTGGGCCCTGGTTAGTTGGCTCTGTTGTTATTCTTGTGGAGCTCCTGTCTCCTCCAGGTCCTTTTCTTCTTCCCTCCACCTTCCCACAAGACTCCCTACTCATCACCCAATGTTTGGCTGTGAATCTCGGCATCTGTTTCAAACTGCTGCTGGGTGGAAGCTCTCAAAGAACAACTCTGTTGGGCTTCTGTCTGCAAGAATAGCAGAGTATCTTTAATCATGTCGGAGATTCATTCTCTCTCATGGGGTAGGTCTTGGGTTGGGCCAGGCACTAGTTGCAGATTCTCTCAATCTCTGCTCTATCTGTTCTGTCTTTATCCCTGCACATCCACAAGGCAGGACAAATTTTAGGTCAAAGTTTCTGTGGGTGGGTTGGTGTTTCCCCTCCCTCTAATAAGAGTCTTGTCTAGTTAGAGGGAATCCTCTTTTGTCTGTATGGCCCCTGCTACTAGGCATCATCCTGAGTGAGGTAACCCAGACTCAGAAAGGCACACATGGTATGCACTAACTTACAAGTGGATTTTACCCATATAGCACAGAATTAATATACTACAATGCACAGGCCCAAAGAAGATAAGTAAGGAGGGCCCAAGGGAGAATGTTTAAATCTCACTCAGAAGGGGAAATAGAATAGAAGTAGTAATTGAAGAGAGGGAACAAGGTAAGAGAGGGAGCACAGAGGGTGGAGATCAGACCCAAGGAGAGCAGTGGGGGTAGAGGATTGGGGAGGACAGAAGGCCTATAGAGAAAAGAGAAATTGTGGGCAGGGACATCTCTGGGACAAGCTGGACCTAAGTCAGGGTAGGCTCCTGGGAGCCTTTTCTTCTATACCATGTGCTGCTAAAGGCTTTGCTTGGCATCTGCCGTACAGCATCATAAAGTGTCTTGTCCTACGATTAGCTGACAACTGAGCTCTTACTGTGGTTTGTGATTTTGATGCCAAATTTGTTTTTGTAATTTGCACTCTTTAATTTATTGTCACAACAGATGTTTTTAGACGTTTTGTTTTTTTTAACCTTCTCAGTTGAGATGAAAACTTCTTAATATATATTTTAGTTAGGGTTTCTATTGCTGTAAAGAGACACCATGACCATAGCAACTCTTATAAAGGACAACATTTAACTGGGGCTGGCTTACAGTTCCAAGGTTTAGTCCATTATCATCATGGTGGGAAGCATGGTGGCGTGCAGGCAGACACGGTGCTGGAGAAGGAGCTGAGAATTCTATATCTAGATCAGCAGGCATCAGGAAAAGACAGACACATTTCCTCCAAAAAGGCCACACCTTACTGCAACAAGACCACACTTCCTAATAGTGCCATTCTCTATGAGCCTATGGGCACCATTTTCTTTCAAATCACCACAGTACATCAGCCTTATATTGTTAGAGAATTCTGAGCATGACTGGCATTGCTTATGCCATGTGAGCTTTTAATGATTTCTCATGAGCATCTTTATTTCTCGCTATTATAAATGAATAACCTTTCACTTTAGCATGAAAAACTCTTCAAGATTCTTGTGATGTGCACATAGTCCCCTTGATGGTTACTGTTGTCAGCCTGGCAGGATCTAGAATCACCTAGAAGACAAGGCTCCTGGATCCGTGTGTGTGTGTGTTTGTGTGTGTGTGTGTGTGTGAGAGAGTGCGCGTGCGCGCGCTGTTTAGCCTCTCTAGCTATGCCTATGAGAGATACTGATTAGGATGGGAAGAAAATGGGAGCGTGAGCTGAAGTCTAAGTGTCCATGCTCTGTTTCCCTACTGTGGATGTGATATGAGCAACTGCTTTGAGCTCTCAATTTCTCTGCCCCAGTGGACTGCACACTAAAGGGATGAGTCAGCATAAACCGGATTCCCCCTTACATTGCTTTTGTCTGGGAATTTCTTCAAAGCAACGAGAAGGAAAACTAAGACAGTGGCGGTGAACTTCCCTAGATTTTATCTGGTGAAGTTTTTGTTTTTCTTACTTCTGAAGGTTAGCTTTGCAGGCAGCCTTGATAGGCATCTTGTTTCCCTTCAGGGCACTGCACGTCTTGCCCTAGTGTCTCCTAACTTGCAGATTTTCAGATTGAGAAATGCAGTGAGTCATGCTGGAACTCCCTTGAATGTGACAGTGCTTGTTGCTTTGGCTATGATGTGCCTATGTGAACCTCTTTTTAAGCTGAGTTTGTCTCTCTGTCTCTGTCTCTGTCTGTCTGTCTGTCTGTCTGTCTGTCTGTCTCTCTCTCTCTCTCTTGTGCCCCTCCCCCTTTTCCTACTCCACCATGCCAATTTAATAAACTCCTCTACAACATAAAAAATAAAAATATAAACTGAGTTTGACAGTTGACCTCTGAAAATTCTATACTGGTCATTTTCCTCTTGAGATCTAGGAAATATTCAGTGCGTATGGCTTTAAATGTGACATCTAGCCCTGTGCCCACCTTTCCTTTCTTATATGAAGATTGGTTCAGTTAATCCTTTCTCATTACTTTTCCTTTTGCTTCTCTGGTCCAGATTTTTCATAATTCGTTTTTTGTTTGTTTGTTTGTTTGTTTGTTTGTTTGTGGGGTTGTTTTGTTTTGTTTTTTGTTTTCCTTTCTCAAATACCCAATCTTTTCTTTCTTTTTTCTTTTTCTTTTCTTTTTTTTGGGGGAGGAGGGAAGGGGAGTGGGTTTTGAGACAGGGTGACAGGGTTTCTCTGTGTGTAGCCTTGGCTATCCTGGACTCACTTTGTAGAACAGGCTGGCCTTGAGCTCACAGAAATCCACCTGCCTCTGACTCCTAGAGTGCTGTGGTTACAGGTGTGTGCCATTATGCCTGGCTGTTTGCAGTCTGTTCAAGCATTGTTTGGAGAGAGTAGACACTTGCTACTTAGGCTTGCCTGGGTGAGCTGGCTGCTAACAAGCAAACCTTGGGATTGAGTTCTACTACGTGCTGGGTCACCTCCAGTGCTTGGAGATCAAATGGTAATATTGGCTCTTCTCCATCATCTGGTGAGATGATTCAGACATTGCCATCAGATGGTATTGCTGACTGGACTTTGTCACTACCTCTGATCAGAGAGAGTTTCAGATTGTCTTCTTTATCTGGGAACCATGTTGTTTGAACTCTGTAGTTGATGAGGGCTGTATGACAGGGGTTGTTTTTTGACCATGTAGAGTAAGTACAGTTAGACACAGTATCCCCTAGATATGAGCCAATTATGTGTGTTTGCCTCTCAGATTAAAGTACTAAGCAGAACACCAGATTTGATGGGGTTGCTGGGAAAATGGGACCATTGGCACTTTCTGGAACAGTCTGTAGTCTGCAGTTGCCTGCTGACGTAAGACTGACATAAGAAAGCAAGAACGTCACAGCTTGGATAACCTCTCCAATGCTAGGTTTTCACAGGGCCAGTGACCTGTGTGTACCAGATAATTGTTGATCTGCAGTCACTTTCTGGTCATGGCAAGATTAACACGTTTGTTGGATCAGTGTTGAATCACATCTGCACTGATGTTAGAGCTATATGCCTTTGCCACTTGTAATTGCTGACTTTCTGTTACGTCTTAATGCATGGGAGACTTTATGACAGTGCTCCAGCCATTGTGTAAAGCTGGCTCGACTGGAGCCTAGAAGTTCCATGAGTGGTTTTCTATAGCATTGATGTCATTGGCTACTTTATTTCCTATAGCAGCTACACTGGCTAGGATAGAAAGTAACCACCATGGTCTACATGATGTTCAGATGAGTTCTGCCTTCACCGTCTGTTTCTAATTGTCCTCCAGCGCTCTAGCCTTGCCAGTTACTCCAATGGTATGAGATAGAAGTGGGCTCCTGTGAAAGAGCCAGTGTGGCAATGGTGGGGCAGCTGAGTGTATGCCTCCAGCTTCTTTTCCCTTGGCAGGAACTGCGTCAGGCGAATTCCCTGCTTCAGGGAGGGTTAAAGTGTTCAGAGAGAACTGCTCTTGCTATTGTTTGATCATAGCCTTTTTCTCCTGCAGTTCAAAAGGCAGCTTGGCTTCATTCCTGAGTCTGAGATATTCCTAGTGATATTCTTGCCTACAGATAGTTGCCAGTCGGTTTCCCAGGAGATAGAGGTCCCAAGCCAAAAAAAAAAAAAAAGTCTATTCTTCTGTCTTGCTGATGTCATTGTCCTTGTTGATAGGAATTTTAGAATATAGAATACAATGATTATATTATAATTGTATGTTATATATGTCTCAGAAAAGTAGTATTAAATTACTTCCCTTCCCATATTCTCAACTCCCCTTTTAAAAAGTTTTCCTGGGGCATCACCTTTAGCCTTCTGGCCCAATGTATCTATTGAGGACTTGCTTCCCCTGTCTTGGCAGAATTTGCCTGTCGACTCTGCCTGCATCCAAGCTTGCCCATTTTTAGGCAGAATTTTGTCTGTGTCAGAAACAAGGACATTTTTCCCAGTGGCTGGTTTGCCACATTTGAAGCCATTCTATAAGGAGGCTCTTCAATGCTCATCTTCTTTGAAGTAGCCTGGGTGTTGCTAGGAATTAACTTGTCTTATTTTCAGAGAATCTTCAGAATAATGAAAACATCTTTAAATGCCATGTTCTGTAGGTCTCCCTCCTCTGAGAGAGGACATTTCTAACTCTTTTACCTTACATATCTATCTGTTAGACCTAGGATGTATATTCTTGTGATAAAAATAGACCAATAATTGACAATGTTATAGAGAGTTTTGGGTGGCTGTTCAGGCAGTTAACTGTCTGTCATTTTTTTCATTTTGGAAGATGCTTACCTGCACTTCTGGTTCACTCAGGAAATTAAATTTTATTCCTTCTCAAGTCTCTGATGGGGTTGAAGACCAGGTAATTTAGTCTTACAATTAAGCTTGTTTAGGGGTTAAGATGTTTTTAGGTCTAGATAGATATTTTAAGTTAATAGAAATGAGATATAATAGATATTGATTTTCATTCAGAATTTTAGAATCACCAAGATAGGAAAGATGTTTACTTAGAGTTTGGCAAGTACAAGTAGCCGAATCACTACGAATGTAACATTTATATAATTCCTGATTGTTTCCTGGTTCTTCCTGCTGTATGTAGTTTATTTATGTGTAGTAAATATATGTTAAAAAAAAGATAAATAATTTAATTTTTTTTTCCTGGGCTTATTTTAAGGAGGGAAATGAAAGTGTTTTAATCCAAGATGGTTTTTGTTGTTTAATTTCTTTTTCTGGGGTTGAAGAGTTGCTGTGTGAGTACCGTGCTTGCCTTGTAAATGTGAAGATCTGCATCTGAGCCCCAGTTCCCATGTATGGTCATGGTAGCCTGGGTCTGTCACCCGTGCTCCTAGGTGATACAGGAAGCAGAGACTGGAGAATCCCTGGAGGCTCTGAGGCCAGTTAGCCCGGCATACGCAGCAGCAAGTAACAAGGAAGCTGCCTAAAAAATAAACAAAACAACAAGGGGAAAGGACTGGCACCCATGGTGATCTTCTAGTCTTCACACATGTGCAGTGGCATGTACATACACACTCACACACACACACACACACACACACACATTCATGTATACATTACATACACAATATATCTTTTTTTCATTTCAAGACAATCCAGATTTCAATAGTCCTGTTACAGTGACCACTGGTCACTCTGAGCAAAGCTTTATGGTGAAAATGCTGAAGTCAGACCATTTATAGATCAGTTCAATTACAAAGACTAGTCATGCCCGTGGGAAAATATTCAGACTGAAACAAAGCATTTTACAGTGCAACACTATGATCCTAACTAAGAACAGCACAGTCCTAGCCTATCCCATTCTTCCTTTTGTTTACATTTAAAAAGAGAAAAACAAAACTATAAATGGATATTCATGGACCTCATTCACATTATTTCTAAAAATACAGTTGATTTTTTAAAAAAAAATTTTAGACACTATCCCATGTGCTGCAGATTTTGATGTGTAGATGCATGTTCAGTCAGGCCTGGGAGTAGTGTATCTCACATACATTTCAAGCCTTAGTGCCCTGAGGGTAAATGCTGAAGAGAATTCTGAGAGTCCTGACCCAGTGCTTTCCGGTACAGCAATCTCTTTGGGTGAAATGTCTGTTCCTGTTCGTACCAGTCACATGACAGAATTTACGAATACTTTTGTCAGTCAGTAGATTTCACCTACTGGCCCATGAGCTTAAAGAATCAGCCTTGCAATAAAGTCCCATGGCTAGAAAGTCTTGGATGGATCACAGAAGTGCTCAAAGACTCAAAATGTCAGTTGAAGACCTCACGTTCTCTATCCATTTGGAATGGGCATTCAACAGACTTGACTCTCAGGCTAGTTCTCAAGTAGAGTGACTAATTGTCCTGGTTAGCCCCATTAGAGGGGTGCACCATGGACGCCAGAATCCACTGGAAACCATTCCAATTCTTAAATACCTGTGTTCAACCATGGTTTTTCCAGTAGTTTATGCATGGGAGCATTCCCAAGGGATAATTAGGCTTCACTGGAATTCTTCCGATCTTGTAAAAAGATTGATAACTCTCAGTTTACAAATACCAGAGAAAAGAGTCCCAGTTTATGGGACTTGGTGCTATCTCAAAGCTCCTTCCCTCATTTGCCCCCTGGAGCACAGCTACACTGAGGCCTGAGTCAATGCCTGTTCCTGGCCCATTTGCTCAGGTAACTCAGCACAAACTTCTTCATTCTCTAGTGTACAACAACTGCCTTTCAGCTTCCTGCAGGCACTGTGATGTACCAGGCAAGCAACATGCCTGTGCTCAGCAAGCTTATCTTTTAAAGAGAGGGAAACGGCCAGTGAAAGACACTTCCAGAAATCTCAAATGCCCTAATTTCTGTAAACCACAGTGATTGTCACTAAAAGCTACTAAGTAGCAGTCGGGTTCTGTGACACAGCAAGCTGTTGCTCTCAGGAAATAAGTAGAAATGTTCTAATATAGAGCTTCTTTCACTTAATGCATCGAATGGCCTGAGTGTCTTATTAAAATACATGTTTTGATTCAGTAGGCCTGAGCTGTAGGTTCTTAGTGATGCTAATACCTAGGACTATAGATCACACTTTAAGTATCAAGTTTGTCATGGGTGTGAGGAGTTACACTTGAAGGCACAGCTCCAAAGTTGGCCCTACTTAGGGAAGGCAACAGCATGGCCATTGTTCTAGGTCTGAGGGAGAATGTTCGGTTTCTGAATGGACTTGAGACTGAGGACAAAAATTATGGAACCTGCTGCAAGGGGAGGATGCTTTTAGAAATAGTAGCAGCCAAGGCTAGCTGCAGATGGTAACAACCCATTATTATTATTTCCTCTTTCATTTCCTGGTATTTGGTGTATTCAAGCTTTGACTTGGTTCTCACAATAATCACAACTGAGTGTTTGAAAGTGAACCAGATACAACCTGTTAAATCTGCTTAAGATATTCCACCACCCTTAAATTTTCCTTAAGATATCTCTTCTTTATAAGCAACAGGAAGGCAAGGGCTCAGTAGTTGCTCATCAGCCTCCAAAGGGTTTGTCATGCACACAGAACTCTTGCTCCTCACCACTACTCTAATGAGCTCTCTCACAGATCAGCTGAGAGTAGTGAAGGAGCAAGAGTTCTGTGTGCATGAAAGTGTCCTGACCCGCTGGGGCTCATCTAGGTACCACGCCACAACTCTCATCATCACATCAGCAGAACCACAGCAAGCCCTGTGAAAGCCAAAGGGGAAAGTACTATTGTAAAACCAAAGGCAGCTGCTTCCACAATAGAGCTAATTGCACGCTGCATCACAGATCTAAATTAGTAGTGAAAACAGTTATACAAACCGACAGACAGTGAAACATGACTCACTTGGGAGCTGCTGCCAGCCAGGCACACTGTCCTTGGCCACTGTTCAAAAACTCACACCTGCATTTTCTGAATAGTAAACACAGAAGATGTAATTACTAGGAAAACATATGCCAGTTTTCCAATGTGACACTAGTATTTTCTTCCTTGCCACCATGAATGGCATGGTTCTAAACTGACCACAATACTTATTTACTCCCAGGAGGCTCCACTGAAAAACTGAACCCAACTAAGGCTTAGGATGAGTTACTATTCATGTATTAAAGACTGTCTTCATTTTATACAGTTTCCAGTGGTGTGTTTTGCCCACAGGAAATCTCTCAATGTCTTCTCAACAATCAAGGAAAACAAAAATTTTGATATGTAAAAAAAAAATCCATTCCTAGTTGCACATGAATATCCGACTCAGCTGAAATGCTCAAGTGGCCTTGAGTTGGGGTGCCTTCCCCAGCTCCTTTCTCAGCTCTCCAGTAATTGCTATCTCGATAAGAAACAGATGTCCCTAGACTTCATCTGTTCCTGCAGCCTAAACACATTTGTGCCTCCTCAGCTACAGTCTGCTGCAGTCTGTAGGTTCCCAAATGGGACACACCAATCCCACCAGCCAATGGCTGACACTTTGTCCCTCATCACAGGTAGTAGGTAGCAGTGATAATGAACTCAGTTTTTGACCAATTAGGCATAGGTAATGACCCTGAGAAAAATACACTTTGACCAAGTTCACCAAGATAATTCTTCTCCATCCAAAATAGCTCAGAGAAGTCAAAGTGTTAGACCCCACTAAGCTAAGTACGAAGGCTTAGGCTTTAATAGTTATTACAGTCTCATCTGATATTCATAAATATGCAAATTGTAATGATCTTCACTTACCCTATGTTTTGGACCATAAGACGCACTTTCTCCCAAAAGTGGGAAGGAAATTAGGAAGTGCCTTATGGTCTGATTGATGTTTTTACTGTTTTTCTTGTTTTACTGCTCTAAAAACTGGGTGCATCTTATGGTCAGGTGCATCTCATAGTCTGAAAAATACGATACCAACAAAGTATAATTTCATTCTGAAACAAACTCAGAGGGTTTGTTTAGCGTCCGGGTGACATGCCCGCCTTTGAGATGTTCCAGTTTTGCCTAGTGGAAAATTGGCATTGCTGATGGGTTGTGGAGTTCCATATTGACTAATGTTTTTCCCCTGCTCCATTAACTAGTCAAATATAAATGTAAGTCTAGAACTACTTATGAGATTTCTACTTGCTTTTTCAATACCTAAGATTAAACACTAAAAATACAATGTTCCTTCATGTAAGAGAGGGCAGGGAGTCTATGAATGTTATTCATGTCATATTACTTTATAAGTAAGATGCCTATATAAACAAAAGTCCTATAAGTATTAATTTGAGAATGTGAGAAAAGTGTATCCAATTCTAGACAAGGGGGCCTGTATTTCATGTTTATAACCTGTGGTTATCTCTCTGACTCTCCCAGATGTATTAGTAGGTATCTAGCAAAGCCTGTCATTTGTAGAGGCTTCTGATCTCAATTTGCTTTCATCGGTCTCTTCCGAATTCAAGAGCAGCAGGTTTGGCTAAGAAGAAACTGAAGTGAGGTCTTCTCAGAGTAAGAGAAGCCTGCTGAGGCTACTGCATACGCTCCAGGTTGGCGGGAGGGCTGGGGCATGACTGTAGTTGATTAGAGTCTTCGTGGCTCACTTCAGGGGGTCATTTCATGGCTCACTTACAGGAGGTCATTTCTGAAGGAGTTAGGAAGAGAGTAAGGATATCTTCAGTGGGTAGTGTGGCTGGACCAGTGGAAGTAACCAGGACAATTTGGACCCCAAATCTCATTTCGTCTGTAATTCTCCTAAATCAAAATGTTAAGCTGGAAGATTTTGAGCTAGAAACTCCTGAGCTATTGTGTCCATTTCTTTGCATGAGGTATAGGAGAACAGCATTTGGGACAAGTGCTAACATGTTCGAGGCTGTCTGTATAGATGACTGTATAGATGACTCTAAAATAACTAACATACATGTTAAAGCAGCCTAGACTTTTTATGGAGATATTTACCACCAAAGGGAAAGGAATGTATTAAACTGTTACATAAAGCAGAAGACTCTGGATCAAACTCATGTTAAAAACTGAAGCATACATATCCTCTCTCAGGAACAAATGGATGCTATCTAACTCAGGTCACTTGTTTGTTCAGTTACACCAATATTCTTTCTCCAAGGTTGGCTCGTTAGACATGCTGACATATCAGTCAGTTCCTCAGGGCATCTTAAGGAGTCCCCCTGCAACAAGTTTATTTCATTATCATTGAATATTTGGGGATATTTTGCCTGTATATATGTCTGTGTACCCTGTGCATACAGTGCCCCTGAGACCAGAAGAGGCTGTTGGATTAGCCCAGAACTGGAGTTACAGACAGTTGTGGGATTGGAATTGAGCCCAGATACCCTGGAAAAGCAGACAGTAGTCTTAACCATTGAGCCACCTTTTGAACCTCCCTCCTCCTTTTTTAATCTTTGTTTTAATGGTATTTATGTGTTTCAGTTGTGTTTTACGATACCTTAAAATACATTCTAAGAAAAAAAAGTGTTAAAAAGTATTTTTAAAAACCTGAATTTATTTCCCCAAATGTGGAACATATGAGGATAGTTAAGAAGACAAGGGTAGGGTACAACTGGACAGGGGAAAGCAAAGGAAGGAGACGAGCATGCAGAAGAGAAGGAAGCAAGTTATAGAATATTCTGAGTGCAGGGGTTGGAGAAATGGGTCAATGGTAGAGAGTTTGCAAGGCTCTGGTTTCCATCCTCAGTGCTGTGTGTGTGTGTGCGTGTGTGTGTGTGTCTGCGTGTGTGTGTGTGTGTGTGTGTGTGTGTGTGTGTGTGTGTGTGTGTTGGGGGTGAGTATTTTCCTTCCATAGAGACAGTAAGCTCCACAGTGAAAGTGGTAGCATGGTGATCAAATTTGGTAAGCATATAGGAATAGGAAGTGCCAAGAGCTGAAAATAGAAAAATTGATTGTGCAGATTTTAGAATGGTGAAGGAGTAGAGAGCCCACGCCACTAATAGAACTCGTGGCTAGTTTTGTTGCCTTCATAATTCAAGTCTTGATAACCTCTTTAGTTATGTTGAGTTATTGAAGCTTTATGGGAAAGGAGGATAAACATTAAGAATAAACTCATTATCACATACACTTATTCACTAACATCAAAAAATAAATACTGCCTGCTAATTAAAACTGTTCTTGATGCTATTTTTAAATTTTTATTAAACATCTATACTGGAAATATAAATACATTTTATTTTGGGAAGTTAGTGCAGGTGTGCAGTTCTTGGTTCACGTGTGCTGCCCTCATGTGATCAAAGAGCATTTGAGTTTGTGAAGATACTGATGTATATTACTCATAGTTCTCATGTAATTTGGTCAAGTAGGATAATTAAGGCCTTATGAAAATAGTGTTTTGTATTTATTTATAAAACTCCAAGGATGATATAAAAAAAAACCTTTAGTCAGACTGAAACACAGCAGGTGTTTATATCAACTGACACACCATGGTTCTGTTACTGGAGGGAAAATATGTTTATTTGGAGCTAAAATATTTATGTTCAGTATATAGGAAATTTCTTATACAAGAAGTTGTGAAAGAGCCAGGCTAGTAGTGCACACCTGTAATCCCAGAACTCAGGGAGGCAGAGGCAGGAGGATCTCTGTGAATTTGAGGCCAGCCTGGTCTACAAAGAGACAGCCAAGGGTACACAGAAAAACCCTGTCTCAGAGAAGATGAAGGAGGAGGAGGAAGAGGAGGGAAAGGACAAAGAAGAAGATGAAGAAGAAGAAGAAGAAGAAGAAGAAGAAGAAGAAGAAGAAGAAGA
>OU015744.1:110796468-110829319 GCA_907169655.1 Acomys percivali
TGTGTGTGTGTGTGTGTGTGTGTGTGTGTGTGTGTGTGTGTGTGTGTCTTTCCCATATGAAGCTGAGAATTGGCCTTTCAAACTCTGTGAAGAATTATGTTGGAATTTTGATGGAGATTGCATTGAATCTGCACATCACTTTTGGTAGGACAGCCAGTTTTACTATATTAATCCTCCTGGCTCATGAGCATGGGAGCTATTCCCATTTTCTAATATCTTTAACATCTTTCTTCAGTGTCTTGTAGTTTTTACCACACAGGTCTTTCACTTGCCTGGTTAGAGTTACCCCAAAATATTTTATATTATTTGAGACTGTCCTGGACTTGCCTAGTAGACCAGGCTGACTTGGATCATTCTTAGAAGTGACCTGAACTCCTCCCACACTGGTCTTTCCCCTTTCTCCCATGTCAGAGGCAGTTGTATCTTGATGTTGCTTTCTTTTTTACATATTTCTTCTATTTTATACATGTTTACAATTGTAAATAACTTTGACTTTCCACTTTTGAACTTAAGATTTTAGAGTTTTTCCAACTGACTATGGTTTTTCATAAGCATAAGTTTCTTTCACTTTTATTCTGCTATGGAAGTTAGTCAGCTCCTTGAATAGGCCTCCTGGATTCTGAGGCCCACTTTTGAGCTTTTAAGACCTATGGTTCTCTTTTGAAAACCTGACGAAAAGTTATACCCCCTGACAAGTGAGTGCCTAGGTATGCATGGTCTTGTACATGGTCTTGGCTGGTGGTGATGCATACTTCTACCACTGGTTAGCAGATTAAGGCTTTCCTGAATGTCTATAAAAACCTTTAGAATGCTAAAAATAATATATACTTGAAACCATGTCTGAAAACTACAACCATGACTACTTCTATCTTTTTAATCTTTGTTTAATTAATTGTTTTTTACATATACATTTATATTATTACACAAATGTACAATAAACTACCTACAGCAAGAAAAACCATGAAATAATCAGGAATTATATAAATGTTGCATTCATAGTGTTTTGGCTATTTGTATTTGGCAACCTTGAAGAAAACATTTCCTGTCTTGAGAGGCCTAAATTTCTGAATGTAAATCAATGTCTGGCATATCTCATTAGTATCAGATTAAAACATCTATCTAGACCTAAAAACATCTTAACCCCTAAACAACTAAGCTTAATTGTAAAACTAAACTATCTGGTCTTCAACCCCATCAGAGACTTGAGATGGAATAAAATTAATTACCTGAGTAAATAGGAAGTGCAGCTTGGTGGCTTCCAAAATGAGAAAACAACAGAGACAATTTGCTGCCTGAACAGTCACTGAAAACTCTCTATAATGTTGAGAGCATCATCTTCAGCCTTCTGGCCCAATATTTCTGACAGACATATTTGTGAGGCAGAAACTATTGAGGACTTGCTTACCCTGTCTTGGCAGAGTAACTCTATGGCCATCAACTCTGCCTGCATCTAAGCTTGCCCCCTTTTAGGTAGAATTTTGCCTGTGGCAGGAACAAAGACATTTGCCCAGTGGCTGGTTTGCCACATTTGAAGCTCACTGATGCTCATCATCTCCTTTGAGGTAGGCTAGGTGTTGCCAGGAGTTAATCTGTCTTATTGTCAAAGAATCTTTAAAATAATAAAAAATATCTATAAATGTGATATTCTGCATGTCTCTGAGGTTTTGAAGTCCTTATCTAACTATTTTACCTTATCTATCTATAGAATTGTATCTGTCTGTTAAACCTAGGATGTATATTCTTGTGATAAAAATAGACTAGTAATTTACATGACCATGATTTGATCAATTAACTATTAACATGTATTACTTAATTGCCCTAAACACCTTGAAATAGCAGTTTCAAAATATTGGAAGTAAATCTTGTATCATAGTTGAGTTGCCTGGGTACAATACTTCATATTAGAGTAGAAATACATATATGTGAAGAATAATCTTAAATTTGAATTCTTTATCAATGTATCAAAATTAAACTTAGTTTGCATCACTATACAAAATTCTATACCAATGAATTAATTAAAAATAACCTTGTGAGTAACAATTAAGGCCTTAAGTTGAGGAGTAGATTCAATAATCTACTTTTGTCCTGTCATCCCTATACATTTCTATATTCCCCCTTCTTTCTTTTCAACCCCTATCTCCAAAGCTAAGAAAGAAACATAAAGGAAAAGAGAGACATCCCTGAGTCTAACCTTGGTTTCTCTCTCAATAAGACCAATAACATTAAATTGTATTTTTATTTTGGGTTCCTTAAATCTCTTTCCCTCTTCTTCATACCAATCCCTTCCAACAACCCCAAAAACAGGTAGGAGAGAAGAAGGTTAGTGGGGAGAGAGGGGCTTAGTTCTCCTTAGCTACTTCCTACTGTTCAGGGCTGTTGGGTTCCTTGGGGGCAAACCCAATCCTTATTTCAAGATATCTCCAACATCTAGACCAACTGCATCAGCATCAACCAGGAGCAGCAGGGGGAAGCACCAGCAGCTTTCTTCTTCCTTGAAGCCCCGAGTCTCTCTTTGGGTCTGGTTTTTATCCCCACTGGCAAAGACCAGGCTCCTGAATGAGGCTCTTCACAGCTGACAAAAGTCATGTGCTCTTTCAGGAGGCAACCATCAGCTGTGGACAAACTGAAGCAGCCCCTATATCCCACACATGGGATTAAAACAAAAACGCATTTACAAATGACCCAAAACTTCCTCAACACTCTGTTTATTTGGAGTTGTTTGTGCTTCAATATTAACTTTAAGAATTTTTGGGTCTTAAAAGTTCCTAGAAGAACATTACTGGTGTTTTTGACAGAGATTATTATCGAAGACCATCCTTTGTGTTCGATGGAAACTGTTACTGATTTTAGGTTGCCTTTGGCATCATGAGCACTTTAGCAACACTAATTCTCTCAGCCCATGAACACTCAGGTCATTCTTTGTGTAGGTGTCTTTTTTTTTTTTTTCAGTGCTTGATTTTTTCACTTCCTTTGATATTTTCTTATTATGTATTAGGTGTGAGTTGTGACTACTATGCCTGAGGTTGCCATGATTTCTTTCTTAGAAAAATCAATTCTTGGTATACAGAAGTTATTGGGTTTTGTATATTGATTATATGTCCCGCTCCTTTACTGAATTACTTTAACAGTCTTTTGGTACACAATAGGTTTTTCTGTATATATAATCATATTGCATGTGATTAGTGATAATTTTATTTCCTCCTTTCCTCCTTTCCTGTTTGTGTGCCTTTTTTTCCTCTTACTTAATTTCTCTCCCTTAAATTTCTATTGCTCTACTGAACAAGAGTAAGAACCTATATCTTGTCTCTGACATCTCAGATTTTCCCCACTCAATATGCTCTCTAAGGGTTTTTAATTTTAATCTTTATTACATTGGTATATGATCTTTCTATACCTAATATTGTCAGTGCCTTTATAATAAATAAGTGTTGAATTTTACCAAATGCTTTTTCTTTACCTATAAGATGAGCGTATAATTTTTATTCTTGTATATTTATTGATTTTTGCATGTTGAGCTATCTGTCCATCTGTAGGGTGAATGGATAGCATGCTCATAGTGTATGAACATTTTTAATGTACTATGGAATTCAGTTATAAGTGTTTTTGTTGAGGATTTCTGAAACTATGCTCATCATGAATATTAGTGTACTATTTTCTTGTGTGTCTTTGTCAGGTATCTGTAGCAGGGTAATGCTATTCTAATAGAATGAATTTGGAAGTGTTGCCATTCTTTTCAATTGTATGACACTCTGAGAATTCAATATTCCTTTTTATTTGTTCTTTGTTTGTGTTGATGTTTTTGTCTGCATCTGTGACCTGACATGTGGGTAATGGGAACTGACCCTGGGTCCTCTGGAAGAGCAACTAGTGCTCCTAACCTCTGAGCCATCTCTCCAGCCACAAAGATGTCTTTTAACTCCAAAATACCAGGCCCTCTAGAAAGATAGGTCGTCCTTCTCTCCTTGTTGACTAGATTCCTAGATTCGATGATAGAGCATGAACATTGGCTTATTGTAAACGTCTAGAATTTTACCTAAGAATAAATTATGTGTTGAATGGAGATTCCTTTTTCCCTTACTTTCATATGTACCTTTTTAAGACACAGGTCAACTTAGCAGAACAAAGACTCATTGTCCTCTGCTCCATCCCACATAGATTGCTCCCCTCATTTTACATAGCATTAGCTTTTCGAGTTGTTCACATCCATCACTGCTAGCTTTTCTGAATCTCTTCTAGATAGCCTGCAGGCTCTGTGATGTCCTACCGGTTTCTCTTCAGATTCATCAAATTTGCCAATCAAATTCAAGACAGTGCCATTTGTTCAAAAACATCATGCTAAATTTTTAACTACCAAAATAAAAGATACTGAGAATGGAGACTGATTATATTTTTGCCCCGCTCCCCCATTAGGACCCTGACAGTGCAGTGACATAGCTTATGGCTCCTAAGCAATCTCTTTCATATCATCATCATCATCATCATCATCATCATTTTTTTCCATATATCCATTAGGTTCCAAGCTAGGACATATTCTTCTGACTTCACAGGAAGACATCTCGAAACTACTGCTTGGAATCTTGGCAGTCACTGTGTTTTTCATCCATCTGGTTTCAGCTCCCACGTTCTTTAGACAAAACTTCAGTGGCTATGACTATTGATGTGGACAAACTTTACTACTTCAGGTATGGCCTTATAGCATGTCCTCCTCCAACCTTGAATAGAAGCACCAGCAATTTCCTCATACACCCTCAAGTTCATGCTATCACCTGACTGCTTTCACCATCACTCATGGCTACCTCACCCCCTTTGGTAAGCTCTGGCCTCTGCTCACCATCTTGCCCCTCCTCAGCCCCCTCCCCCGCCAGAGGCTTACCTTGTGAAGACCTCTCAGCCTCTTCTCCTTACTAGGCTGCACCCCTACAACCAGCAATGGCCAGAGAGAGCAGCTACCCTAAAACTAACCCTAAAACAAATAAAAAATTTTGTGACATCCTCTCATAGCCAGAGATATTCAGAAGAGCTTTTAAAAAAATTTTCCCCATTACTTAAGCACCCTCTTTTGCTAAGTGTTTTGTGAAGGAAGTAGAAAACCTATTTTTAAGCTAATGGTTAGGAATTCCTGGAGCTCCTCCACAGTAATTCAGAATGCACTGGCACCACAGTGAAGGCTCTTCCTGCACACCTCACAGAGGGAATTTTTAAACATGAAGTGTGTGTGTGTGTTTGTTTTTAGAAAAGAATCACAGTTACTATATATGAGAAACATCCTGTTTGTATCTCCCCAAAGATGGCTGAAGAGAGTGTAAAACACCCAGAAAACTATTTCTGTGAAATGATGACCCTTTTTAGAAATGCTATATTTTTATCCTCAAAATAACCCCAGCTGAGAAATCTTCTTCCCAAGAATGTCAATTTCTTTTATCAAAAATGTCAGCAATGTGAGTACTTCCGTTTTATTCCTGGCCATACTTGTAATTATTGAAAAGCCTACTTTGCACAATAGCGTCAGTAAGGGAGAGATAACTTATTATTTGGTTTAAAGAGTAAACTAGGGTGCTGGGGAGGTTAGTCAGTCAGTACTATTTGCTGTGCAAGCTGAGGACCTGATCTCAATCCCTTGTAGCTCATATGAAACCTCCGCTTGAGCTGGGCACAGTGGCGCACGCCTTTAATCCCAGCACTCAGGAGGCAGAGGCAGGTGGATCTCTGTAAGTTTGAGACCAGCCTGGTCTACAAAGTGAGTCCAGGACATTCAGGGCTACACAGAGAAACCCTGACTCAGAAAACAAAACAAAAACAAGGCAAAACAAAATTTAAAAACCCACAAACAAACGACAATAAAAACAAAACAAAAAACCCTCTATTTGAGGGGTGGGGAAATAAATAACTCAATAGGTAAGAGAGCTTGTAATACAAACAAAATGACCTGAATTTGCATCCTCAGTAACCAACTGAAAACTAGGTATGATTGCCCATTTTTGTAATTCCAGTGCTGGAGGGCAGAGATGGCCCTTGGAGGTCCAGACAACCAGCCTAGTAGAAACAGTTTCAGGCTTAGTCAGAGACCTTGTCTCAAAACCAAACAAAATGATGGAGAAGAAGACACTTAACATCACACACAAACACACACACACACACACACACACACACATATACATACACAGACATATACACAAACACACACACACACATACACAGACATATACACAAACACACACATACACACATACACACACACAGACACATACACAGACACACAGACACACACACAGACATATACACAAACACACACATACACACAGACACACACACACAGACACATACACAGACACACAGACATACACACAGACACACAGACCCAGACACACACACACACACACACACACACACACACACACACACACACAAATGCAAACACTATAAACCCAACAAAAAGCAGGCAAAGACAGAAAGATCCCTGTGGCTTGCTTGTCAGTCAGTCTAGCCGAATGATTGAGATTCAGGTTCAATGAGAGACCATCAAGAAATAAGGTGGAGATGAGTGAGTGAAAGAGATGCCTAACATTTATTTCCTGCTTCCACACGTGTGCACACACACATGTACATTCAAGCCACATACACACTAGTGTAGTGTAGTGGCCCATGCCTATCATCTTAACACTTGGGGGCCAGAGGCAGGATGATCACCCAGAAGTTCCAGCCAGCCAGGGATACATAACAAGACCCTCCAGAAATAATTACCCCTACCCCCCACCCTGCCACCAAAAAGTAAAGGGAAATGTCTTTTTCGTGGCAGAACTTTGTACCTACATCCATTCAACATTTGCACACAGCTGTTGCTGACCTAAGCTTTTTTTTGGCACAGTAGGAAATTCAAGGAAGCCTTCATCATGCAAAGGAAGGTAGATTGTAAATTGGCATTTTGTTTACTCGTTTTGGGACTTTCTCCAGACTCTGAGGCGTGGAGTAATTGTGTCCCGTCCATCCGATGAGGTCTGTTACCAATGGTGGGTTACCACACTTCTTTCTTCCCTCCAAACCCAGATGAGCTGCATCATAGGAATTGATTCCATCATAGAAACGGTTAAATGGGTTCACTTATCTTGTTGAATATTTTGTAGATATTGGGAAGGCGATATTAAATGTCTTCAATGTGGGAATATATGTTAGGATATAGTTTTGTAGCTTGTCAAGTGGTATGTATCTCAAGGTTTTCTACAGAAGGTTCTGGTGGCAGGTTATAGATGGGGCAGGGGCGAAGGAGAGGAGTGAGAAGCCTACTTTCTCCGCCATGAGAATGAAGAGATCTTGCAGGCCTTTGATCTGATATTCTTTTCTTTTCTTTTCTTGCTTTAGTTAGGGTTTTGTGTTTCTTAGGATGGGTTGGGGTTTGTTTCTAGTTTGAATTGACACAGGATCTCTTTGCACAGCCAGGCTTACCACCAACTCAGGAGTCTCCTGCCTCAGCCTCCTGAGTTCTGGGATTACAGGCTGCGAAATAAACTAAACACAGAAAAACCACGCCACCACCAAGGGAATGCATGAGCCGTGCACGTCCGTTTTGTGAATTATTGGCAAAAGCAGAAGGAAAACCCAAACCTCTTGTAGATTTTAATTATTTCCAAAGAGTAACAAAAATAACTCGGACAGGCTGCCTGGGGATGTGTAATTTACTGCAAATGAGGCTTGCTTTCTAAGGATGGTAGTCATAGGGGAGCCCAATGCTTAGCAAGAGGTAACTAAACACTTGCAGCTCATCCCACTCTGTTATCTCATGGAAAGCATAATTTACCAGTAGTGACAATAATGATGATAATGATGCGAATTAATAAACTTGCTAGCAAAACCACCGTTCAAACACACGCTGAGTAATTTAATTAGCCCTGGCTGCACTTTCTCTGTCAATCCCAAACTTACATGGATTGAACTGCTAAGTACATTTTTTTTTTAACTCTGTGAGTCCAAGAAGTTTGTTTTTACCTGGCAAATTATTTTAACTGTGAGACAAAGCAGGGTAGCGTTAGCAAAATCACAACAGGAAGCCCACGTCCCTGTTCCCCGGGCCTGGGCCCTAGCAGCCGGGACCCCTGTGCACAAAGAGCTGGTGTGAATTTCAGACCCTGGGCCTGCTCTAAATCAAGGGAACAGGAGAAATTGGAAATGACATCGTTTACCCAGGGGCCTTTGCCACGGAGTTTCCTTTCTTTTCTTTCTTTTTCTTTTTCTCCTTTTTAAACACTTTCACACAGACTCAGAACTCACCGGCTTCGCTGAGTCCTGTGCATCACTTCCTCAGGCCAGAGCATGGCATTAGCTAGGGATAGCCCCACCACTGCGGCAGGCCAGAGCATGGCACTAGCTAGGGATAGCCCCACCACCACCACCACCTCTTTAAATTTCATTTTCTTGTGGTTTCCCTCTCCCTACCCTCAAATATCTATTATATCTTCCCTCTCAAGACTAAGTGACATCCTGTGCTGACTTTCTTGTACACTCTGGGGAAATACATTTCTTTATGTGCCCAGTTTTGGAAACAAAGCCATGGCGCCATTGAGGATGGTTGGTGCATTCTTGTCTCCTGCTTACCCCCCATCTCTAGCCTTTCCCTTTAAACCTTACAATTTTACAGCAAAGGAGGGAATCATGAAAAATAACTTTTTTTGTGTGTGAAGCTAAGGGTGAGTGTCCCTGAAACTGATATGTCTATCTGATAACAAAAACTGTCCTAGCCTTCCACAGAACACAAGCCCCCAGGGCTGGGAAGAACAAAGCTGGCCTCTGAGACGAGTGGGGAGTGGCGGGGGGTCATGTGCAGTCTCTCATCCCTGTGGCACCAGCCGGAGCCCACAAAACCATTTTATCATCCTCTGGCCCTAGGAGTTCCAGACAGGCTGTGTTTGGAGAGTTGCCCTGTAGGCTGAGTTAAGCATTTGGTCTTTTGTTTGTTCCGGGGGCTTTGGTCCCCTGGTCTCCCCTAGGACACACAGCAGCACGGCTGAGCCACCTCATTGCTTTTCTCCCGGGTCTGGTTAAGTGGAGGTCTTCCTTAGGATATATAATCCCCATGGGATTACTCCCTGCACAAATTCAGAGCCTTTTGTTGGTAGTTGGGCACAAGAAGAGATTTTTTTTTCTTTTTATATTGAGAATCTATTTCACCTCCCAAACCAAGATCAGTTTTAGCGATCATCTGAAGTTTGTGTACTGTATGTATTTTTTAAGAACCCTAAAAATAATGTTTTGTTCCCATGGGGAGACCTATGACTCTGAGAGCCACTTTAGTATTATAAAAAAAAAATATATGAGTATCTGCAACATATGCTTTACCCAAATGTATAAAGCCTAGGGATATATTTTAAGTTTCTAGCAATAAAATGTTCATTGAAAAGTTAATAAAATTTGGCGTGGTAGTTTGCGAGGGAGTGGGAGAGATTGCTAATGGCGTACAGTGTGTTCTGGTGGGAAGATGATGAAGTGATTTAAAATCAGTCAAGGTGATGGCTATGTGTTTTCCATTGGAACATCTGAAGAGTTTCAACATTTTACCAACATCTAAGCCCCACTAAGGAACAGGGGAGCCAGCAGCAAGCAGGCCGCTGTCAGTGTGTTCTCCGGCCCCTTCCTTCCTCAATACCAGCCGAACAATTAAACCGTTAAGAGAATGAAAACGATGAGAATGACCACTCCAATGTGTGCTTGAGGAGATAGATACTGTGGAGATGTGGGAGAGAACAGCCAGAGGCATCTGCAAGAGTCCAGACTGATCCAGACCCTGAGAGGAGAGATGGGGTTTGGGGAAGCAGTGAGAGAGGAAGAGATGGGAGAAGGAGGAGGAAAGAGGGCAAGCCAACCAAGGGAGCACACAGCTGAAATGGCAGGTATATAAAGGAATGAAAAGCTGAGGGAAGGGAGTGAAGTCCAGGACAGGGAGAGGACAGGTGAGAAGTGCTGGGGCGGGGTGGTGGGGAGAGGAGGGGGAGCCACAGGTGCTGAGTAAGCCTTGTCCAGGGTTTCTCTGGGGCCTGACATCAAGAATCATCACTGGGATTCTGGGAATCCCAGATTCCCATTGGGAAAAAGCCTTGTGTCCTCATCCCGCCCAGGAGGAACCACTCTTACTGGTGTTCATCTCTCAAGTGCAGTTTTCTAAAGGCCAGTGAGTCTCAAATTGTAGCGGGCACCAAGATCGTATCCAGTGATTAATTAAATCAGGATACCTGACTTGGTAGATATGGACCGGGGCCAGAGAGTTACTTTTCTAGCAAGTTCTCAAGGGAAGCTAGCACGACTGCACTGAAAAAGTAGAACCAGGACAAGGAGAGATTAAAAAGAATAACGAGCTGTCGTCGGTCCGCTTGTTCCCTCTGGGCATCCAGGGCCTGTTGTGTACAGATGCTGGACTTGAAGGAATAAAGCTTAGACAGCCAGGTGAGTGGGCTAGCAGAATCTCAATTCAGTGGGGGCGGAGCAGGGGGCAGGGAGGGGAGAGGCAAGCTTCTCCAAGATGGTTTTCAGTGAAATAGCTCCTTTTCATTCAGGGACTATATAAACCTTGGAGAAGTGGCTAGAGGTTTTTGGGGGTGAGTGTACATTGCTGGCTGGGGCTGAGGTGCTGGGAATTCTTCATTTGCATGGAGAGAAATTCCAGGTGCTAGCTGGACATGTCCTTATAAGGAAATAGGACATTTTAACCTGATACGCTGTGTGACAACCTCAAGGGTGGCATGAGGTGGGTGGAGTGGGGGAAGGGGTGCCCAGAACAGGAAGGGAGCAATCCACAATCTTTACTCCTGTTGGTCTCCAGATGAGATTTCCAGGGTTTGCATACTTCTCAGCCCCATTCTTGCTCCAGGACAGTTCCCCAGGTCCCATGGCTCACTTTCCTCACAAGGAGCTGGGTAATAAATTAAACAAACTTCTTGAGGTTATCAGTGGTTGTACATGAGGGGTGTGTTTCCTATACAGTCAAAAAAAAAAAAAAAAAAAAAAAGCAGGCTTCTGAGCACTTGAAATGCAGCCATTTCAAGTTTATGCACATACATTTTAAACCTTAATTTTAATTAATTAATTGAAATTAAAATAGAAAACTGATACTCTAGCCAGGAGAAAACTTTTAAGAATGTGGGAAAATATGTGGTTTCAACTATACGTTTTATACAAACTTAATACAGGTCAAATATTTCCTATGAAAATCTATGTGACAGTTATTACAATTTTAACATTGGTCCAGCATGGTGGTTATACCTGGAATCTCAGCACCCAATAGACTGAGGCATGAGGATTTTATTTTCATTTGAGGGCAGTTAAGGCTACACAAAGTTTGTCTCAAAAACTAAACAAAAAAACTTTAGTGTAAAATAGAATTGGATAGCTCATCAGGAATTCTCATATATGTCAGGACAGTTGGTGCAGGTCCATGATCCCAGTTCCTTACAAGGCTGATTGAATCAGGAAGATTTCAAGTTCAAGGCTGCCTGGACTACAAAGTAGTTCAAAGCCAGCCTGAATGGTTGGAGTTCAGTGATAAATGCCTCTTTGTGTGCTCACAATCCAGGGTTCTATCCTCAACATCAAACAACACACACACACACACACACATACACACACACACACTATGTTGAAATAATTTTAATATATTTGCCTAAATGTATTAATTATATAAAAACAATGTTACTAACTACATAGAAATAATTTATTTTTACTTGTTAATGTGTCTACTAGAGAACTTGAAATTATCTATAACACTGTCATATTCCTATTGGAAAGCCTAGTGTATATGAATGGTATCCATTAGAGCAGCCATTACATACCTGTTGCTACTTAGCTTTAATCAAGTAAAATTATTTTAAGATAAATTATAGTACCTCTGTCTCAGTAGCTATATCTTAAGCCTTTAGTTTCTGTGCCAACCTGGTGAATAACATTGGCATCAGTACAGGAAACTCTATTATTGAACAGCCTCAATCTTTAGTTCCATAAATTTGGATGCGAGATCTTTTCCTGCATTAGGGAAGAACACTATTAAAGATAAAGGGCACAAGATGTAGCAGAAAATGGTAAAGGACAAGGTACAGAATGAAAACCACAGTGAGACAAAGAACAGCTGTCTACTAAAGTGAAAAAGATAAATAGAAGAAGACGCTAAATAGAAAAATGCCAAGGGCTGAAGGAGAATGCCCGCCTCCCTCTTGCCATTCTTCACCTTCTGGGACAAGGCCTCACTGTGACAGAATGGCCTTGAGCCTACAGTGTTCTCCGCCCTCCCCCTCCTCCCCTCAGCTTCAAAGCCTGGGGTCACAGGCGTAGCTCACAACGTCCAGTACTTGGAAGCGCTTCAGGTGGGGAAGAAGCCTGAGATCTGACTCCGTCCGTGAGCAGATGATGGGTTTGGAGCTGACACTGAGAAGGAAGCTAATAGAATCTTAACACCATGACTGCCTTTTTGAGAAGGAGGCCTGGGAGCAGAGATGAAGAGAACAGCCACTGGCTACATGGTCAAGGCCAGGAGGCGGAAGATGACTATGATCAGAAAGAGGCAAAACTGAACCTGGTGGCTAGAGCTCCAAGATTAGCCATGGAGGAAGGACGGAACGTGCCAGTCGTAGTGCTTTGGGGGAAAGAAGGGGTGAGGTGCTTTATGAAGCAGCCTTGGGCTTCCTCAGACAAACAGACTCTTTTCTTCGTTAACCTGTGAGGCGTTGTTACATCTTTGGTGAGAGTCTGTGTGCTTTTGACCATGGTGTTTTGTAGCCCTTAACCTACTCCAGCTCCCTCTCTTCCGTATCTCCATCCCACAGAAAGGTCTTTGATGGTTGGAACAATGCTTCCTTCCTTTCTTCTAGTTTGCAAATTTCAAGAAATTTATGTCAAATTAAGGTTAATATTCTTTTAGCAAAAGTACAAAGACTGGAGACATGCGAGTAAAGACCTGCGTATAGAGTAAAGACATTCTGAAGACAGTCAGTAAAGCACTACATAGCTCAACACTCCTCATCTTCTTGTTCACTTTTTAGTCAAAAATTTCAATGAAAGCATCTTCGGAGCATTGTCAGAAAGCTGAGCCACTCCATCATTGCACAGAAGACTTGTGGGCTCTTAATAGAGATGAGACAAAGCTACTGAACATTTCAACATCAGTCACCTGTTGATTTTGCCAGCCCTGCCCATATGTACAGTCCTGGGAACAGACTCAAAATGGAAGGTTTTTGTTTTTGTTTTTTCGAGACAGGGTTTCTCTGTGTAGCCTTGGCTGTCCTGGACTCGCTTTGTAGAGCAGGCTGGCCTCGAACTCACAGCGATCCACCTGCTTCTGCCTCCCGCATGCTGGGATTAAAGGCGCGTGCCACCACCATCCGACTCAAAACAGAGTTCTAATAAGAACACTAACAGGGAAAGAGAGCGTGATCAGCAAAGTCCAAGGACCTAGTCCTTAGACCAGAGACTCCTAGGTGATGGAAGCACTGGCTGGTCAGAGCAAACTGAAAACCTGGAATCCAGAAAGCCACACAGGAGAAAGCAATATCCACGTGCGTACGGACAACAGTCTGAGCACCGTGACTGATGTTTTAATCCCTCAGTGCCCAGAGCTCAGGGATTTATGTGCCAGGAGTGGATCAGTTACACAAATATAATGGAACTGGAGAGCATGTGCCTAGGGCAACATGTCAGCCTGTGTCATCTTGGATGTCCCAGACACTGCACATGACACAAGCCAGGATATCCGAAATGCTAACACCCACTTCCTCCTTACAGAGCTTCACATCCTCTCAGGGATAATTAACAATTTGGTGAAATTGATTTTGAAAAGAGGGGAAACAAAGACCACGTTTTATTTATTTATTTGCTCCTCTGGCCCTAAGATCTATTTTCCCTCTGTGCTCTGTACAGTTCAAGTTGGTGATGTAAACATTTGAGTCTCATTTCGTTCTTGAACTTTGGGTAACTCTATCGTCAAAGGGCCATCTGGATACAGTTCTCGAAACTCTCCTATCTCTGTTTCTGGACTATCAGTGGAGACGTGCAGCCTGAATCCTGCACAGCATTCTGGGAAAAGCATAGCAGTGAAATGGAAAAAGTTAGCCTGCCCAGATAGGCCTCCATTTGGGGCTGCGCATTTGGCCATGGGAAGCCAAATCTTCATTCCATGTGACTCTGGGGGAGCTTTCGGTCAGCGTGTAATTCCGTGTGGGTTGGGCAAGGAAAAGACAGGAGAACCCGAAACTGCCAAGTTTGAGGCCCATTACGCAGTTGTGATCTGACCTAGAATGTGGTGCGGAGTTGGGGGGGGGGGGGGGCGAGGGTTCAACCATAAAGAGGCAGCTGTGGTCTTATTAGTCCTGAACTCGAGATCGTTTTTGCAGAGGATGAATTGCTCCTACATGATGGATCTGCTATTCGGAGGAAATGCTGTGCTTTGCTTCTCTCAAATGGAGACACTAACCAGATGCTTGTCCCACACCCAGAACGGGCATTTGTGGTGTGGCTCGTCCCATGGTCGGCTGGGGAACGACGACCTTGGACTGACAGTTCCCCTTTAAGTAGCAAACTTGTGTTTTTTCATCTTAACATGATATGCCAGAAGGATTGGCTAACAGGCTCCGTCCTTTTACACACCACATGCTGATGCCAGGTTTAAGCTGATAGAAGCTAGAAGGAGAGTTTTCTAAGAGGTTTTACTGAGGCTGAAGATCGGGATAGTCAGCAAGAGACGATAGGGCCTCCTGTTTTGACCTCAGACTCCCTGGAGGAAAATCACAGTCACTCTCTCTGAATATGGGACTTGAAGTAGCTTAAAAATTTAAGCCAAGGAACATGCTTCTCCCTTTGCCTTGTGAGGTTTTACAGAAAAAAAAAAAAAAACAAAACTTGTGTGGTTGAGATGCCAGCTTCAGGATTGCCTGGGCAGGACTAACCTGGAGAATAAGGGGACTCCCAGGAAAATCAGCAGGGGTGAGAAGCAAGCCGGCACCCTAGATCTGCTGGTCAAATTCAGGACTGACAAAAAGCCGGAAAGGGAAAGTAGGGGTACGGGTGAGGCCTGAATCCGGATCCCTGCCTTCTTCTGAGGCAAAAAGAAAAACCGGAAGCTCGCACTGAAAGATTTCCCACAAATGTAGACAAGGCGCCCTCTTTACTTCTGTCCAAAATCAAAATTAGTGTGGATTTTCTTCTTCATTTTTCCCTAAGCTTTACCAGCAGACTAGATTTTCTTCTGAACCTTCTACCTTTTGGCTAGTTCAGCCTTTTGGGGGATGGGGGCGGGGGTGGATAGTAAACCACATGGCTGAGATGTCTCTGGTCTTGACCATCCTGATTATCTCCAGGTGTGAACTAAAAGGAGTCAAGTGTTAGATCAGGTGTTTGATGAGGAGAAAAAACCTTGCGAGTAACCCCTCCTGTTTGCACAGCATTTGATTATGACAGAGCCAGTTCTGCTCCTGTCCATTGGTTTATCACAGCAGCCCTATGAACGAGGTCAGGCAGGTGGTCATTCCCAATGCTACAGGTGAAGAAACTGAGCCCCCAGCTGACTCTATGTCCCATCAGAAGTTACACACACACTCACACAGTGAAATATTAGACTTGAGCTAGGGTGTTTGCCATCCCACCTGGTTCCACAAAAAAATATGCAATGGTAAGTGATCCTTATCATCTTTTAACCTCTCTTTCAGCTGTGGTTTCCTCCAGTGATATCCTTATAACATTTTCCTACTGGCTCCCTAAAGTTACACGCCTTGGGATGCATAAAAGTCTTCCCTAACAGGATCTTTTTACCAGCACAGTTGGAAAAGGAATGGGTTTCAGTTCTCATCAGACAGAAGCCAACCCGAGGATGACAAAGCCCATCGAAAGATTTCTTCTACCCACTTGACCCCTTTCCTTGCAAGCACATGACTAAAAGGCAGTCCATTTTGGTAGCCACTATCAAGGAAACAAGCTTGCTCTTTTTAGTCTGCGCATGACCTACAACTCTGGGAAGAACTGTTTACAACGTATGACCCTATACTCCTCTTGGTTTTAGCCAGAAGACAAAGGCTTTGGGGATATTTTCAGGACAGACTTTTTATTTTGAAAACTGGAATATTAATAACAATATAAGGTGTAAGGAGGGTCTTGTATGATAGCTCTCTGCCTAGAATATCCAGGTAGCTCATTCCCCTACTTCCTTTGAGTATTCACCCCAACCTCATCTTTCAATGAGCCCTCATCCCCATCCCTAGCCTATTTAACACTCTCAACCTACCAACCTTCACTGCATTTCTGGACCCCATTACATTGCTCTACATTTCCTTTGCCTATAGCATGTACCACCTGAAATACCACGTAACTTACTCATTTGGTTTGTCTACTCTTTGTTACCTGTCTCTTCTTTCTTGAAATAAGTTCTAAGAGGGCACAGAGTCAGATTTTTATTGCCGGATAACATATCCCAAGTAGTTCAAGCAGTAATCACTCAAAACTACTTCCTTCAATCACTAAGGTTTTCCTCATCCATGTATCTCATGTCCCACTCTAGGCTTCCAGATTGTTCATTTTCTTCTCTTCACCAATCACAAGTAGTTTTTTTTTCCATATAATATAATTCCAACTCCCTGATTTGCCACAAGTTGTAAATATTTTCCTGTATATTATCCACCATTTCAGCTGATCACAGCATCTTTAGAACTAAAAGGAACATTTATAGGAGGCAAAGGCCCAAGATCATGTATCTCAGATATAGGAACTTGTTGTTCAACCACATTTGGCTAGTCCTTTTAAAACTCTGGATAGAGCAGCAAATCAGGTGGGACCAAGAATTATTTGCTGTTCATAAGAAGTATGTGGACAGTTTTCATATTTTGATAATTATGAAATGGTTTGCCTCCTCTACCATTGGATACCCACCTCCTGTCATAACAATGGCCAGCACAGGTGTGTTACATGGGATATCATATGAAGGTCAGTAGCTATTACTGTGTATATTAAAGAAAACAGATTCTATTCAGAATAAAATATGGTGGAGACAGATGAAGCATAGGACCACATAATGACCCGTGTAGGCCACTGCATATATAACTTGAACTTTATCCTACAGAATAAAGTGGCTGCTATTGGAACACATGTGGGTAGGAGAGTTGGTACAAGACTGGATGTATCAGGCTGATCAGAATATTGGTGTTGGTTAATAGAGCATTATCTTCCCAGTGAGCCATACTGTTTGCAGAACTACATTAGTAATTGAAGGTCGCATGATGAATATGAATGCAAAGTGAATGAACTTGGGTCTATTTTACTGGCAACAGTGATAGTCTCAATTCTAGTAAGTAGAGATACAGACACTAGGTCAGATGTTCACTCTAGCAGGTACACGCACAGTGGCATTGCCTGTAAATGTCTTGTCTTGATTTAATGATAACATTATACTCTTGTGTTAATGGTCGCTCTGACACTTTTCTCACCATAATATATATATATACATATATATACATATATATATGTATATGTATATATATATGAAATTCACATGTTAGAGCATGCTTTCGTCTACAAGCTTCCGGTGTATTGTAAGCGCAGAATGCCTCAAAATATTTATCTTTATAGAGCACTCCATAGTTACAGCAAAATTAAGAGGTATAGAAATTTCCATATCTTCTTACCTCCATGTAGGCACAGTCTCCCCCCTTTTGAACAACCCTTACCAAAATAGGACCTCTTTTCCAATTAGTACACCTACCTGGACAAGCCACTAACCAAAGGCATGGCCTCCCAGTGTTGGCCATCCTATGGATTTGGACACGGAACTATAATGACACGTATCTAACACTGCCAAATCATGAATATTTTCACTGTTTAAAAAATACTTGCTTGAAATATTTCCCTTTTCTTAGTCCATGGAAACCTTTCACTATACCTTTGATTTACCCATGTCTAGAGGTCACATGGTTAGACTCTACAGCATACATTTTTTTAAGATGGGTTTCTTTCACTTCACAATATCCCATTAAACATCTTCCATATTTTCAGTGGCTTGGTAGTGCTTTCTTTTTAATGCTGATCATGCCTCGCTGTCTGGATGCACCACATTTACCACGTTTATTTATTTGCCAATGGCGATGATTTCTCCTAGCTTTGGGACACTCAGGGATTATGATTGGGTTTGTGATCCTTACCTGGTTTCCTGGTGTCATCTTTCTCCTTCGTATCTGATTTTTTTTCCACTTGTTTAAGAATAGAGTCATGTTGGCTTGGAGTTCATCCTAATGATTTCATCTTTACTTGATCACCTATGAAAAATTAATCTGTTTCCAAAGATGGTCATATTAACTGAAATTTGGAAGTTGTGATTTCAGTCAACAGTGCTCTTCAGTCAACAAGGACATGGGGTTATGATTTCCTTCTTAGGCTTCTTTACTTAGCCACTACATTTCTGGCTTGGGCTCCTTATTTATGAAATGCTGAAATGTAAGCAACCTTTCTGGCTCACCTACCCTTTCCTTTCCCTTTTTCAGGCCTTTTGTGCATTTCTCCTACACCTCAGTTCCCCGAGTGAGCAGGGCATGTGGATTTTTATTGACAGCGATGGAGAGCTGAAGCTATCTGCTCACTCCCGAACAGAAGCAGGTCAAGAAATCGTGCACACATTCCAGCTCCCGTGGACGCTTCGCTCGAGCCTGCTTCTCTTTTCTCACTAATCCCTCATAATGTCCCTGTTTCATAATGTGATTTAGCGAAATTAAGCTCAAACAGCCCCAAATTATATAATTAATTACATTTTGGCTTCAATTACATTGACTAATTGATCCAGGCCTGCTCACAGGCTACCTGCAGCCTAAGGTGGAGTCAGCAGGTGGGAGAGGTTCATTAACTTCCTGTGTACTAGCTAATTTGGCTTTTTGAAAATTGTTACAGATCTCAGATGAATCGTACCATACATCAGGTGTGTCTCACTTAGCCTAAGTATGCCATGCTACATACATGTTTATGTAACTTCATGTCAAAGGGTCTGTCCTGTGCGGTAGCCCCTCCCACCAAGCTCTTCAGGCTCTCATCCATTCCAATAAAGCCAAGTTCACTTTTTGTTTTAACACAGAACCCTAAATAAAGCTCATCCTGGACTGGGAGGCAGGAATTTGGTTGTGAGTACAGAAGGAACAATTGCATGCCCCAGGAGCTCAGTCTCCAACCTTTTTTGGCTTTTCAACAGTGCGTAGTGAGTTATGTCGATGAAATGGTTGCTGAGAATTTGGAACTTTAGGATGTGACTATTAAAACTGTCCTTCTAGGAGTCTCGGTAGTGTTTTAGAGCTTCAGAAATGCAGAATTGAGGGCCACGCCGAATCAAAATCTGGAATTTAGCAAGCTCACTTGGTGACCTACATGCATTTAAATTTTTTGAGAATACCTATCTTATAGGAAGTTTTATGAAATCAAGTTTGGTTTATATAATGCGTGGCTTTCATGTCAGGGAACAGATTGTGATACCTAGAGAGAAAACAATGAAAAAGAGAAATGATCTCTTAACACGTTGCTCTCCTTCTTCCACTGATCAGAAAACCTTCTAGGTTTTTCCTAGGTATAAAGACCTGGTTGTAATGCCTCGCCCTTCTACAAATTCTATGTGTGACCCACAAACCTTCAATGTGGCATTCTCTACAATACGCCCAAACTAACTTTCTAGACATGTTTCCTCTTGCAGTTGCACTGTGTCCTCCACCTGAGTAGATGTGTTTACTGTTCCTCAGATAAACACCATATATTCCTCCTGACCTGATGTGCTAGCACAGCAGTTTGAGTTGTTTTTTGTTTTGTTTTTTTGTTTTGTTTTTGTTTTTTTCATTGTGATATCTATGGATAACATAAAACTCTGTTTGGGCTGTCTTGGGTTATTCTATGGTAGGTTTCTGTACTTTCACATCTCTGTGCAACTATCACCCAAAGGAAACTCTGTACAAATTAGACACTAACTCCCCACTTCCCCAGCCCCAGCCACCATCCTGCTTTCTGCCTCATGCATTTACCTATCCTAGACATTTCGTATGAGTGGAATCCTCCCATATGAATGGATGCAACAAGACACACAATGCTTGTCATCTTTCCATCTGACTTGTCTCATGCAGCCATGCCTGCCATGTTGCATCAGAATTTCCCTCCTTTGTGAAGCTGAACAACACTAAACTGTGTGGCACATTCCCTTTCTCCATTTACCCTTCTATGGTGTTACGGGTTGTCTTTACTATCTGACTATTGTGATACAGCTGTGAACACAGGCATATAAGTAGTAATTTAGGTTTCTATAACAGCTGAGCACTATGAACATAAAGTCAGTACCTTTGAAGAGGAGGCATAAGCTTTGGTCAAAACTTGTATTATGTTGGTCACTCACCAAACTTAAGATAAATGGGATTCTGGTCATCAATTCTCTAGCCTCTATAGCACATCACACTCATACTATGAAAAGGAAATCTGAGCAATGTAAAGGGACATTGTAGAAATTTCATTTTGACATATATGGTAATAAAGATTCTAATCTCTTTTAGTAAGGATTAGTATTTCATTTAAAAATGAGTTCCTACTAAAACCATGACACTTAAAAGAAATTCCATTTGATTTACACTTTCCAAGGCTAAACACATCTTCACAGAAAATAAAAATTCCCAGAATTCCCTTTAGCTCCCTGAAAATTCTATATAGTAGCACTACCTGGGAGCTCCCCATTCACCTTGTGGGATTTTTGAATGGGGAGGATTTTCTTTGATCACATTCTATAACATATTTATCCACATTAAATCTGCCACTAGATCTGCAGCCAAAATCTGAACATTGTATTAATGGGATGCAGTCTCCCTGACAGTAATAACAACATGGCTTGCTAACCACATGATAAAACCAAGATGCATAGTTGAATTGGCTGTATTTATGTTCCAGATGCAAGATGATTATCTCACAGCAGAGGCAATATGATTTAATACATAAGGCCCTGGGCCAGAAATCAGAAAATCTGGATTTTATTCCTGGCCTTATCACTTAGACCATGTACTCATGAATGTAGTATTTTGTAATTGCATTGTTCTTCTTGACCCTAAACTGCTTCCTCCTGCCACTAAAAGTCCATCACTATGTTCAGCCATGACACCCTTGCTTCACCTCCTTTTTCTTCTCTCTTTTATTTTATTATTCCTTATCTTCCCATTTTTCAACATGCACAGAATAAATGTTGACCCCCCTTTAGTTATTATGCTTCCGTTTTCACAAATTTCTTCTTGTTAATTTTGTTTATTTTTCCATCTTCTTTTATTTCACTTAATTTCTGAGTACAAGGTCTCACTCCACTTCTTTCCTGTCTTTTTTTTTAATAGTGTCACCAGCTTGAGTTACACATAAAATCTTTTTTTTTAATGTTTTTAATTTTATGCGTGTTGTTGTTTATACATGTGTGTCTGTGTGAGGGTTTCTGATCCCCTTGAACTAGAGTTACAGACAGTTTATAAGCTGCCTTGTGGGTGCTGGGAAGCCCAGTCCTTTGGAAGAGCAGCCAGGGCTCTTAACTGCTGAGCCATCTCTCTAGGCCTCTGAATATAAAATCTTACCAAACAAAACCATTCCTTTGTGATGTGCAAGGTAAACTCGCTGCAGAACACAAAATCAAACAAAGGAACAAACAAGAAGACTGAGGAGGTCCCTGTGTCTGCAGGATAGAAGTTCAGTGAAACTGACCACTGCTCTCAGTTACCCCACTGAGAGGGGGTTAGACAGCAGCATTGTCATGATCTAGAAGTTTCCTTGAAAATTAAATAGCTCTGCAGTCTGCATGGCAAAGAAAGTGCAGTCCACTGCAATGGTCTTTTGGCTCTAAACAACTAAGAATTACAGCACCATAGGGGATGGAGAAGGAAAATCTACAACTAGAATTGCCAGGAGCACCATCCCTCACCTTTAAGAGTGGGTCACTAAAGAGGCCCAGCGCTGGCCTATGAAAGGGCTAAGAACAGTCACGGTGCCTGGACAGAGCTTGGTGTTTTCCTAGGTCATGTTGGCAAACAAGCAGGGAGAAGGAAGCTGGGGAACAGTTACTTTGACCAGAATGTGTTGTTTGGAAGTGTGGTTTTTGTTCCTTTCAAGTTCCAATAGTTATACATGGAGTGACTAAGGGTACAGTTAGCACTCAGTAATTTTTGCCCCAATAAAATGCTATTGGCAAAAATAAAGATCTATGTTTTCTTGACCTGGATACTGCTGCAAAACACGGGGCACTTTTGATAATAAATGTGAAATCCAACGGTTTTGAAACATTGGGCAGTTTAGTCATCTCAACTGTGTAAACATACACGTCTGCACACTTTCTTGAGAATATATATAATCTCTACTTTAAAAAGTGGGCCAGGCAGACTGAAACATAAAATTACGGACCACTTTGCCACGTGGCAAATATGGTAAGTTAAGTGGCTTCTCATGATCCGTGTGCTCAGGCAGTTCTTTTCTGTCTTTTGTTTTGTCTTTTCTAGCATTTTCCCTTTAAGAAAGCACAAAAAGGTATCACTGGGTAGTCCTTGCCACTACCCAGTCTTCCTCTGAAATAAATGTAGATCCTTCTGTTTAGGCCTTAAACTTTAACAGTGTGTATATCCTCCATCAGTATGTAGCACTGTTAAGTACTTCTTTTGTTGGGTTTCGGTTTTCGAGACAGGGTTTCTGTATGTAGCCATGGCTGTCCTGGACTCACTTTGTAGACTCAGCTGGCCTTGAACTCACAGAGATGCACCTGCCTCTGCCTCCCAGCATGCTGGGGTTACAGGAGTGCACCACCATGCCCAGCCTGCTAAATTATTTTAAAACACTGAGTAAGAAGATTTTGTTTCTACCTTTCCAATCAGAGGGGGAAAAAATCACTGATTTATTTAATGTCTTTCTTAAATATGCTAGCTATAGTCAATATATTTTGCTATCTTTTTTCAATAATTGGACCAAGTTACAGTTTTTCCAATAATATGTAAGAGCTCCTAATACATTGATAACCTTCTCTATGCAGTATGGGTAGGTCCTACTTGATCCGGTGGGTTGCTAAAGATGGGTTCTCAATAGTATCATTAGCTACAGCCAGTGTTTTAGGTGAACTTCACAAGTGAGATCCATTATCATAATAAATTGTCAAGTTGGACAATATCCTTCAACATTTGAATTTTGGCATAAATAAAATAAGGCTGGCCTGGAGCTGAGGAGCTGATGGATGCCTGCTGACTCATTTCTCAAGTGCATTGCATGGGGAGCTGATAGACCATTCTGCTTTCACACATGGCTTAAAGGTTCTGTGTGTGTGTGTGTGTGTGTGAGAGAGAGAGAGAGAGAGAGAGAGAGAGAGAGAGAGAGAGAGAGAGAGAGAGAGAGAGAGAGACACGGAGAGAGAGAGAGAGAGAGAGAGAGAGAGAAGGATGAAGTCCAGACACCAAGCTTTGCCTGCAAGGCAAAGTCAGTTTAGAAAAGCTTGTGATGTGTCAGCCATTAAAGTAAAGCCCAGGATTTATACCTATCCCAACACCGTACTTCTGATGTTTGGATCCTGGAGAATTGTAACATGGACTTGAAAAAAAAAATCTTCAAATTCCCCAGAAGTTGTACTCAGTCTTTGTATGTGTGCTTTTCTGAGGACAAAGTACATAGCTACAACAAAGCCATAAAAGGAATTCCCTTGCCCCAAAGCTTTGAAAAACTCCTGTTGTAAGGGGAAAATGAGGAAAACTGAGAGCATGTACTATGGGTTCCGCAGAAAACCCAACAGGAAGTGAGCAGTTGTGGGTACTGCAGGACTGCTATGAATCTGACACTTGGACAGCACCACCGTGTCTGGGTGGATAGTACCCACACTGTCTGGGCTGTACTTGTAACCGATCTCTTGACCTTCTTACTCTGGTTGCTAAAGAAACAGTTTTAATAAAGCCTGACCCTGCACACCTTAGCAACCGCTGGCATCGCGTTCACACTGACAGAACAGCAGCAGTGCTCCCTTAAGGGAACTCTAAGGTAAGCACATTTGTTAGAGAATAGCTACAGGCATTGGGATTTTCTAAGTTATCATGAAGACCCTGGTCGGTAATGATCTCTCTGATGCTGAAAACTGAGGCTAACAGGGGTGTAGGAAGCATTGTTATTTCAGCACACCCGGCTTCTAAAAGATGAAATAGAAACTGGCTATTTGCTTTGGCTAGCCCATCTCAAGAAGGGATCTGTCTCAGTGAGTCACAAAATCTGTAAGACTCAGGCTTCAAGATGGAAACAGACATGGTATGTCCCCTAGACTAATCCTTTTTCCCTTGCAAGAAGTAACCAGAGCTCTTTGCCTACTGAGGAAAAAAAAAAGGTGGCAGTGATTCTGGCAAGCAAGAAGAACTTTCAGAAAATAGGATGGGGTTTTTAACATCAATTCTGCTAGTATGTTCAAATGGACATAGAGCTTTAACTTCTCACATTTCAGGAATTGTGATAACTATCTACAGAGGCAGAATGTTGCTTGGTTGGTCCTCAGAGGTTATACTGGGGTTAAAAGAGTTTACCATTTCACTAAATAGGTATGTCTCTAACACGTGACCTGATAATAGCCATTTTAGTGGTCCTTTTTAACATATATCATACTGTAAGCTTACAGAAGAGAAATAATGTCCAGATATTCTATTGCAAGCTTGTTTCATTTTCTTTTTACTTTGTGTTGTTTTTTTCAGCATTGGGACAATGCTTGGGCTTAGAAGATCTTCCAATCCACCAGTAAGAGGCTTTTCTTGCTGGGTCTTAAACTAGGGAAGGAATCAAGGAAGTGAGCAATAGAAGCCATTTCGGGGCCTACATCAGAATGAGTCACTCAGTAAAGAATGCCTCTTGTGCAGATGTTATATAATTAGTCTCCATTCACTTGGCCCCTGCCCCAGAAAAAGATGGCCATGGCTGAGCACTTGCCTTATACATAGGAGGAACTCAAGTATGTGTTGAGTAACAATAGTGTAATAATGGATTTGAACATGAAATCATCAACTAGAGAACCTTTCTGCTGGCCTGGAGTATACTCCTCCCTTGGAACATAAAGGAGTGGAGGACATAAAGATGAGACAACTTAAGTAACAGTAACATGTGCTTCTTGAGCACCTAGCATATATCAGGCAATACTCTAAATATCTTACACAAGTTAACTCTCATAACCAGCCAATGAGATAACTATCATGATCTACTTTATACGTGGAAAACTGAGGCCAAGAGAACTTGAAAGTCATGTACTCAAAGTAATATGACTTCTAGGTGGCAGACCCTGGGTTCAAACCCAGACTGTTTTATTCCAGGATCTGTAGTATTATCCGTTGTTCCAAACCATGGTTTTTGGAGCACAGATAGTGAACAAAAGCCTTGTTTTAAAACATGTAAATGCTTTGAGACGCTATCCCATGGCAACAATGCAATAGAGACCAGTGATTTCTGGAGCACAGCCCTGGAATTGGTGAGCTATTACCAGTGGCTCTGAGGAGATTGCCCAACCTCTCTATGCCAACATTAAATTGAAGGTAATACGCCTTGCCTCAGAAAGGGTTCCTGAGGATTGAGTAAGGCTTTTAGTGTGTTTGTTACACATGGTAATGATAAAGATAATGGAAATAATTGACATTTACTGACGATTTTCTATGTACTTACTAAACATCTAATAAATTCAAATTAAAATAGATTAGTGTGATCAATACCTACCACATTTAGATGGTTTTTAATCTTCTCTAACAACAGAGACAATAGTTAACCATCATTAAACTTAAGGACTTTGTTTATCAACTACAAACTAATAGTTAACTTTTTAAAAATTCTTTTTATGAAACCTCTCTACATTAGAAAACTGTTTTAAAACAGTGAGTTGAAGACAGCTCATCAGATGTTGCTTCTGTTGCATTCCTGCTGACTGGAAATTAGTATTACCAAATGACCAGGAAGTAAACATTTTGACACCTGCCTTAGCCATTTCTTTCCATGCACATCGGAGGACCTAATGTCAACTGTAGGTGTTGTTTGATCTTTCAAACATGGTGAGACAGTTTAGACATAAGGCAGAATGGATAGAGCAGTAGGTCAGGATCAGAGAGGACATATGAGCTACTTCATGATCCTTTTCTTAAACCTAGAATGTCCACAATGTTGCTGTAACTTTCAATGAGATACAAGAAGTCTGGCCCCATGATAGAAGCACGATGCCAATAGTCTTTAGGCAGCAGAAATCTATGGACGTCAACAGATGGCAACATCTTGGTCCTTTGGGACTCCATAGTAAGAGAAGGTCATAGTTTTTCATCATCTTGTTGGCGCTTAATAGAAACTTTTGGCAAGCGGATGGAGAAGAGGATAGGGAAAATATGGCAAGAGTTAGGTGGAGTGTCAGGATCACAGCCAAGTGCAATCCGAACCTGGCAAGGAGCTGGAAATAAAAATGAGCCAAGATGAATATCTAACCTTCAGTCTAGGAATATGGATTAGGAGATATGAGAGAGGACTGTCAGAGGATAATAACCAACGGCTTCCTGGATATCACACAGAAACCAAAGACAGTTTAGAGAAGCACAGATGCCTTGGAACAGTAATGATTTATACTACAAAGCTCTCCGTACGCTAAAGCAGATGCCTCTGTTTTAGTATCTGTTTAATGGGTCTCAGGGTTCCTGAGGAATGAATGCAAGATATTTGTAGAGGGGTGTATATATGCAATTTTCTTGGGGTAGAGATTGTCTGTTTTATTGGACTCTCAAAGTAGTTTCTATCCAAATTACTGCATAACCACAGCAAGTGAACTCTATATAGTATTAATAATTTGGAATTTACATTGATGAGGCACATTTACTTATCTTTTTAACATCACAAAGAAGACTGTTTATGATTAAACCAAAGCATTGAAGCATGTTGCAAGTCTTCATACCCAAAGAGGGCTCAACTAACAATGGGAGCTACCTGCTGTTGATGACATAACTCACAAAAGAGATCGAAGCCTGTTCATCAGGCTCTGAGTCCCCTTTGCAAGCACTGTATCGTCCAGTCGTGGCCACTGTTTCTCTATTATTAAGCCTCTGTTTATCACAGACACTAAAGTGTACGCTGGGAAGTGGCTTTCAGATTCCTGCTTGCAAAAGGCTCTCAGCCTAACAAGGTTTCTATGGCACAGGGAAAAAAATGGAATAAGTTTTCTTTCACAAAATTATTCAGTTTAAACACCTTTTAAGGCAAGTAGTTTATTTCCTTACTGCTTATCTATTTTTAAACAATGCCCTTATACCTTGATGGGCATAGTCCATGGTAGTTTGTCCTTTGTTTTTAGTTCTACATGGTCTGTAGTGGCTCTCTATTCTCAGGAAGCCTTTTCAAGCCTGTGAAATCAGAGGTGTTAGACTCAAGAGCAGTGCATGTGTGTGTAGCTGAGAAGTGAGTAAAGCAAGTGGCCAGATCTGATACACCTTTGTACTTTATGCCCAGTGGCTATTCATATAACTGTTTTTTTTTTCCCAGTATGGCATTGAAACTAAAGAGGCACAATAGTCTCGTGTGTTTATTTGTTAACAGGCACCTGGCTTAGACAGTGGGGATGGCATCTGCAACTTTGCAGTTCCATCTCTAACTGGAAACATGCCCAAGGTCACACTCAATAGATGCCAACTGAAAGAGAATTGACTTGACAACTCATTCAACATGCACGAGAGCTTCTCACACAGTTTTCTCCTACCATGAGTCACATTCATCCAATTGGCACCCAGCACAAGGCTCCTTGCTTACCCTATGTGAGTGGGTGGCAACTTTTTTAAAAGGGTGTGCTATCAGAGCAGGGACCTGTTTGATTTCCTCCTTCCCTTACACCTACTGTGTAAGAAGAGACATGGGCACTCAACTGGACTTTCCCTCTTACTTGCAAGGTGTGAAAATCTCAAGGTGCTCTTGTTGCCTCCGAGTCTTGTTTGAAGACAATGAGTGTGTGGGCTACTTGGGAAAACTGTCTTTAACATAATGATGTGCTCTGGGAATTATGAAGGTGAAATATTTTCATCTTATTATCAACAGAAATCAAGACGCTCTTGAGAATAACTATGATTACTACATGGCTGGCCTTTATCCTCACATTTTAGACATTTTTTAAAAAATCTATGTGCTTTTTATTCTTTGCGTATAATTATAGTTAAGACTGTTTCATTTAAACAATTTCCTTGAAAATTCATGCATTGGAGAAATATCAAAACAAATGTATTAAAACATCTACGGGAGAGAAAATATTATTAAACTCGTTCACCAAGAGAGTACCATTGTAAGAAGTGTTTTGTAGAAACATTGTTCATGTAGCTTCAGGCATGACCTTCCTTGGCTCAACTCTACAGAGAGGAGGCACTACCTCCAAGGGTCACTGGAAGAATTAAATGTGCTACTACATGTGTGCTGGCACTGGGCCTGACACATGACAATCAGTAACTTTGTCCAATTAATGTCATCCTTCTGGTTGCACACTTGAAGTAGCAGTTGTTGAATAGTTTAGCAGCAGGAAGAGGAGCACAACAATCTCACATCATTTCTTTTCACTATTAAGTTTCAACTTCCCTACAATTCATCTCCATCGCAGCTTTCTGGGAGAACAGCAGGGTATAAATAAGTCCAATCATTCTTTGTCTCAGACCTCAACAACCATCTCAGAAATATCCTCCCTGATCTCCAACACATCCACATCGTCACTCTTCCCTGGGAACACAGGCACACACTCGCACTGACTGTCAATTTTTTATGAGATCTGTTGAAAAACAAAAACAAAACAACCTCCGGGAAGCATCCTCAGACGAGGATTTTATTGCAAGTAGTGTAGGATGCTGCTTATACTTGGTTTCAAATTCTGGCTTTTATTTTGCTCAATTATTCATCTTCCCTTCGTTTCTCTTCGTCTCTGAAGGTGGCTTTACAGGAAAGCCATGTGAGTTAATTGAGAGGCTGTGTATGAAATGCCCTGTCGAGCACCTGGCACCTTATAACTGCTCATTGAGCTTTAGATATCACTCTTTGCTGTAGATGGACTTTTTGTCTCTAGGAGTTCCATTCGAGTCTTTCCTGTTCACTCCTCGAGGAGCTTATGCATTCCTCTGCATCTTTAACCATGTGAGGAGTGCAGTACTTGCCTACCACAGTCTTTGTTTGCTAATTCTGTCTTCTTTGCCATTTCCCATTCTCTTTCGACTGGCTGCTAGTCTCAGCCATATTTTATTGCCTTTTTGCATACCTGGTGCTGTGGTTTAGATGTGTTTAAAGTATTCCTCCCAAAGGTTCAGTTGCTAGAAGCTTGGTTCTCATGTGGAGTTATTTTTAAAGCTGGGACTGAATGGAAGACATCTAAGATATTTGAAGAGTTGCCCTCAGAATGGAGTAATATAGTTCTTGCAGAACCCCAAGCTAGTTTATAAAAGGAACAAAAACACCCCCAACCATCTTGCAGGTTTGGCCTCAGCCTGTGATTTGTCCCTCTCACCAACATTCCTGCTATGATGCCATCACCATGTTGAAATATAACAAGAGAGCCACAATCAGAAACCAGGCCAATGAGACTTCCTGTACACGGATATGTAGCTTCAAAACTATGACTTAAATAAAAACTCATCTTCAAATATTTAGATATAACAACAGAATAATATACCTATTACATTTTTCTACATTGTAAACTCTTATTAGTGCCTGAGTTTCTGAATTCCTTTTAATTGATGTTGAATTTTGATTTGCCACACATATGAGTTAGCTGGAATACATTCAGATACTTCAAATCTTGCTTTTCAACAATGCTAAGGTTCAGAGAGGCTTTGAGCTACAGCTAGTTTAGTCTATCTTTGTTGAGGATGTGTCTCGTGTGCTAGGTTTTCCACTGTGGCTGGTAGGAAGTTCCCTCCCACTTGTCCCACTGATTCTTTTCAGTGGTCATTTCCCATCTATCAGTTATTTACTCTCGTGTGTGTGCAAATCAGTTCTCATCCAGAAACTTGTGGGCACCCCTCCAAATCTCTAGATAGCCACTTCCTCATAATAATTCCCTTTAAATATAGTTTATATACCTGATATACCTGATATAGAAATAATTGGGGACAAGATAAATATTTATTTAGACTACATCTAGCACTTATGAAAAGTATCACTCTTTCTCTTGACTTTTGCCTTTTCTCTTTCCTCTTCTCTCTCACATCCCATCTCTTCCTTGCTTCCTCTCATGTTCTCTCTCTCTCTCTCTCTCTCTCTCTCTCTCTCTCTCTCTCTCTCTGCCAGTAAAACTGTCTTTCCAAAACTCAGTCCATCAAATTCTAAGTGTCTTAGTGTCTTGGCCTCCATGGATACCAATTCTGCCTCTCTCAGCTGGACCACAATGCTAGGCTATGCATTCAGCCCTGAGACACTCCGGTCATTAAGCTGCTATAATCATAGGACTCACTTTCTTTGCTTCCCTCTCTCGGGAAATGACAGCCGTTAGCTGCTTAGGGTGGGAGAACAAATCCAGTCTTTCTTGCTCCATCATTGCCAGAAGTTACTTCAGCTATTCTTTCCAAAAGCCAGTTTTAGGTACAAACTATTACACATCTGAATTCAAATTTAAAGAAATAGCACATGTAATACATTACAGACTATATATGCAGTTTGGGGAGGTTATTAAATATATTTATCAATCTAGGCATGCTAGTTAGTTTTTTCTTTTTGTTTTTCCCTTCTGAAAACATTGGGCTTTTAGATTCTTGGCACTGGGCCAATCTTGGGTAAAAGCCACAAATTTTGAAACTTTCATTAATTTTAAATGCTAGATAAGATACAATTATGTCTTTTGTGAATGACTTAGTCAATTAAAAACTTTCCAAAAAAAGAAAACTTGATTTGTTGTTGTTCTTTTATTCTGAGAATTAACATCATGCAATCCCCTGAATGTTGAGTGTTAAAGTTCTCTTTTATGATGACATTGCAAGGGTAATTTAAGAGCATATGAAACTAAAGCATAGAAACCTGGCCCAAGCAAGTTTTACTTTTTTATTCATCTACACACTTATATTAAACATTATCACATTGATCATGAATGAGCTTGTAAGAGTATGTGTCTGTAAAAGATACAGAAAAACCATGTACACATGAACAATACATGTGAATTACACCAAATCTTTTGCTCAAATATATAAAGCCATCTATATGGTATTTATTCTGCAGACAGAGAAGTAGAAACGATGGAAAACTGAGGAATTTGGACTTAACAGAAATTACTCTTGGAATTTAATCACTGCATTTTGACACATACAAAAAGTAATATAATGTAGGATGAAAATTTCGTTGTGTAATTGTTCAAGTGAGAAATACTTCCTAGATCCTCTATTGGTGTATTTTTAACTACTTTATTTGGGTTCTTATGTCTATCATCTTTCTCCACTCCAATCCCTTCCAACACCCCAACACCAGGTTGGAGAGACAAAGGTCCGTGGGAAGAGAGAGTGTTGAGATCTTTTTAGACTACTTTCTGCTGACTAGGGCCATTGACTTCCCTGGGGCAAGTCAGGTTACCTCCAACTGCTTCTTCTCGTCTCTTTTCTCAGGACCACTTGACAAATTAGAACAGCAGCAGCAGCAGCAGCAGCAGGAACCAGCAAGAGGAACAGCAGCGCTCTTGGGGGACTCTGGTCTTTTTAGACCCTCTCCAGAGTCCCCAGAATTAAACTATTGTCAGCTGGCAGAATTGCTCCCCTGCCAGAGCCAGCACAAGGCAGTCTGCTGTTGTGAACAGTCAGAAGCAGCCCCATCCTTCACACCTGGCATTAAAACAAAAACATATTCACATAACGTAACTGAGTTTTCTTAAGAAACCAAAATTCATCAGGCTCAGTGGTGCACGCCTGTAACCCCAGCACTCTGGGAGGCAGAGGCAAGCAGATATCTGTGAGTTTGAGGCCAGCCTGGTCTACAAAGTAAGTTCCCGGACAGCCAAGACTATACAGGGAAACCCTGTCTTGAAAAATATAGAAACAAAAAAAGTAAAAAGAAAAGATTTCACACTACAATCCATAAACTGTGGGGTGTGTGTATGTGTGTGTGTGTGTGTGTGTATGTGTGTAGGTGGAGAGGGTGTGTGCACATGTGTAAAATTATTCTTAAATCTTACATTTCCCCATTGAGATATTTATTGTTCCTGCAGAAACAATATTATTTCTTATTCCTAAATCTGTGTTCTATTAGACTAAAGAAGTCTATAAATCAATAATAACCTTTTAGATATCAACCTCTCAGTAATTATGCCCTCCAAATCCAGGTAATTGTTTGCATGTTTTATATAAAAATAAATGGAGGGAAGCATGCGTTCTGTCTGAGTGGAAAGAGGGTCTAAAGAGTTCAGCTGATTTTAGGCATTTGTGAGATTTCTTTGTTCCTCTTTTATATTACATTTTAAATTAATTTATTTCACACAGAGAAGCAGATAGATCGGATGGTGCGGATCAACTCGGCGGGAAATGAACAGACAAACCAAGCTGCCCATGAGCACTTGATGTGGCTTCTATCTTGGTCTAGCTTCCGCTAAATACAACGCTAGACTTGTCAGTTAAAGGAATGTTCGCTTTTAGTTGAATCAAGGTCTGCGTATCTTTATGATGCTTCTTCTGCATGTCCCAACAGGAAGCGCTGAGTGTCTACTCCGGACTGATCTCTGGTTCAGACACACCAGCATCTTGAAGCCACTCTTATTTGTGGAATGAAATGACAGCAACCAGAGAGGCCTGCGGCTGTTTTCCTCGATACCTAGTCTGTGTGCCAGCCATCTGTGTTCATTTAGACAGGGTGTGTGTGTGTGTGTGTGTGTGTGTGTGTGTGTGTGTGTGTGTGTGTGTGTGTGTGT
>OU015744.1:110831619-110844726 GCA_907169655.1 Acomys percivali
CTCTCTCTCTCTCTCTCTCTCTCTCTCTCTCTCTCTCTCTCTCTCTCACACACACACACACACACACACACACACAAACTCACACACGTCTAGGGCAACAGGCAGGACCAGAAGGAATTGGGAAGGACAAGAAAAAGGAAAGTAAAATGGGCAAGAATGTGTTCATCATACAATATATACTCATATGAAAACTTCTAAAATAAATAATTTTTTAAATTGATGTTTTAAGAAAATCAGTTTTTACAATAGTGTTGGAAAGTTGGTGGGGGAATTATCTAGAAGTATGAACTACATCAAGAAACTATTGAAGTGACTAGTGCTTGGCTGAGTTCACCATAGGTTAATGAAAGGAACTTAACCAATAACAATGGCACATGGCAAACTAAGCGCGGGAAATGAGTGGCAAAGAGTCCAAAGTGTATACAGTGTTCTCAAACTTAGAAATTAGAAGCTCAGACAGGAATGCCTTTTTTCCTCTGCCTTTTGGTTTGGTTTTTCAACACTTGATTTCTTCGTGTGGCCATGGCTTTCCTGAAATTTACTGGGTAGAACAGGCTGGCCTTGAACTCACAGAGATCTAGCTGCATCTGCTTCCCAAGTCCTAGGATTACAGGAGTGCCCACAGAAAATGCACTTTTAAAAAGGAGGTTGGAAGTGAGAGTAAGTAGAATCCACTGAAAGAAATTGCCAAAGAACAAAGCTCATCTGTAAAATTTGTTTTTAATTTCCTCTTGTGTGCTTTGCTAAGGAAAAACAAAACATTAAGCAAGTACCTATTAAGTCGTATTTAAAAATCAAACACTCTGGGCCAGGGATATAGCTTATCAAGTATAAATTCTTACTGCCCAAGCCTAGTGACCTGAGTTTGACCCTTGGGATCCATATAAAGGCGGATTGAGAGAACCAACTCCACAAAGTTGTTCCTATATCCATGTCATGGCACACAAGTACACACACATCATGTACACACACACACACACACACACACACACACACACACACATACAAATAATAAAATCTGAAAGTGTAAATAAAAACTGTCTAATGCTCCACAGTATAGACTTCTGGGTATATATTCCCCAAAGAACTGAAAGTGGGGACCCCTAGAGATGTTCATGTTCATAGCAGCATTGTCATAGCAGCCAAAAGGTGGAAACTCAACTGTCCATCGACAAAGTAATGAATAAACAAAATGTAGCTCTCTATGTAATGAGATATTGTTCATAGGTTACATTTAGGAACATATGCATATGCGCGCGATAGCAATTAGTGAAAAGGAGGCCATTAATTTTGAAGGAGAGCAGGGACGAGTGTATTATGAGAAAGTCTGGAGGGAGGACAGAGAAAGGACAGGGAAAGGAGACATCTAAAAACAAAAAACAAAAAAAAAAACCTCCATGCTAAAAAAAAAAGAGAGAGAGAGAGAAAGAAAAGAAAGAAATGAAATAAGAAATGGTGTTGTGACATTTCATACAACAAGGATAGGTCAGTCATGAGGAAGTGAAATTCAGTGACTCAGTGGGCTGGGGTGTAACTTGGTAGTACAGGGCTTCTCCGGTATGTTTAAGGCCTGGAGTTCACTCCTAGCGGCATAAATAAATAAGCCAGACACACAAGGCCAAGTGTTGGTTTCTCTTATATGTGGTACCTGCAATGTTCAAAGTCATGAAGATTTGCATAACAGTAGGTACCAGGGGAACTGGCAGCTGCTGTCTAACAGATACAGAGTTTGAGTGTGGGATGGCACACACTCTGGAGATGGAGCCCTGTGCCTTGCCAGGAGTGTGAATGTGCTTTCTGAATGATATGTTTAAGATAGCTAACGTAGTAAGTTTTATGTTATGTATGCCACCAATTTTTTTATAAGTATTTTGAACTGGGGTGTTAGCTTAGTGGGAGAGCTCTTGCCTGAAGTCTATAATACCCTGAATCCAATCTCCAGTGCTGGGGAAAATTGAGTATTAAAGGAAAAACTATGTCTAAGCACTGAGAGCAAATCAAAGAAATGTTTCTAAAGGACAAACGAAATCGGTGTGGCTGGATCATCTTAGGCTCCGCTGCTTCCCAGCTCATCTCCAAAGGGGCAAAGCACTAAAATTACATTCCTTTGCATCTAGCGATTCTCCATAAATGGGAGTTTCCTCTGCGGTTAAGAAATTACTCTCTGAGCTAACAATCGAGATGTAATACGAATAAATTAATAAAAAATGATTAATTCAAAAAAAAAGAAGAGAAAAAAAAAAAGTAGTTGAACCCAAGAGTTCTGAACTATGTTTCCTTAAATAATAGATGATAGATGATTTATAAACCACTTTATATATTTAATAAACATCAATTTGTCATTGACAATTAAGAAATGCTATGATTAATTATGCGTTAGTACTATAAAACCAGCTCTCTAACTCAGAAATAGAAAAACATAAATATGCTTTTACTTTAAACTTGTTAAAAATCAATGTAAAATTCTTCTTTAGGACCAAGATGAAAGGCTTATAAACATAAAGTAAAATACACAACTAAAAAAAAAAAAGAAAGAAAGAAATTACTCTCTGAACTGTTTTCCCTCCACAGAATTAGACCCTGGCTATCTGTGTGCTTCATTCATGTTGAACAGAAGATCTTCTAAACAGACCTTGGCGGCTGGCTGGGAACAAGAGAAGACGGGTCAGTCAGGAAGCATCTCTTCCCTGACGCCAGACTAAAGAAAAGGAAACCGTGGCACACCAAGGTAGCCATACGGCTCAGTCTGCAAAGCACTTCTCTTGCTAGTATAAGGACCGGAGTTTGATCTCCAGACCTAGAGAAGAAAGCCAGGCATGGTGGCGCAAGCTTGTAATCCCAATACTGGGTAGGCAGAGACAGGAAGACCCCTCAGGCTTGCTGGCTAGCTAGTCTAGCCTACTTGGAGAGCTCTGGCCAGGGTGAAGCCCTGTCTCAAAAAAAAAAAAAAAAAGCTAGACAATTCCTGAAGAACACTTGAGACTGTCCTCTGTGTTCTACATGTATGTGCACATACCTAAACACACAACCTCACACACAGGAACACATGCACACACTTGTGCACACACAAGTGCATTCGCAGAAATAGGCAGACGTTTTCAGTCTCTCAGCACTTCTCAGCAGAGAAGACACTTGAAGGGAAGACTGAGACACTGCCAGGGTGAAAAGCTATCACTGACACTACTTTAAAAAGACGACTAGAAATTATTAGAATTGTTGAGCATGTAATTATAAAGATCTCGAGATCACCACAAGTGCTGCAAAAGCACTTAGCATTTTGCTAAGTAATGATAATTCCTGATTTACGTTAGAAAGAATCTCCTACTAGAGAGTTCATCAAAGCCAGAACTGCACTAATGGAAAAGTTCTTCCAAAGAAGTCTAAATAAGTGGCCGATATTTCAGTCATTTTAGATAATCTCAGCTTTATTATTTTTTTTAAAGAACAATGCAAAACCATGCCAGTTGCTAATTGCACTAGTAACTCATACATCAGCACAATTAAAAATTGCAAGGAAATTCCAAGGTCATCTACAGTGAGGTTGGGACCAGAACCCAGGACTCCTGATTCCAAGGTAAGTACATATGTAAAGCAGCCATAGAATCCCACTAATAACACTAGCCCCAGTGTCCTACACAGACATGACAGAACTAGAGTAAGCCCACTAGACAATTCTGGCTGCGAGCATCAGAAGCCACCATGTCTAAAATGAGCCTCACTCATTCTGAGTTCTGACCGATTTGTAATCCAGATCACAGGTCCCCGCCATGATCACGTTTGGCTTAACCCTGTTGTCTATTTCCCAGTACCCCTCACACACCTCCAGACCTCAGGAATAAAAGCCTCTATAACTCCATGTCTAGACAGACAGCAGGCACCCTACCTCCTGCTTTGCATCACAGGCATTTTAAAGAGACACCTTGTGGTCTTTGTTCACAGAAAACAGTCATTTATACTCCACCAGATTCAAAACCCTAGGGAGGTACTTTAGTAATTTAGCGTTTTTGTTTCAGTGAAAATATTATTTCTAGTTCATAACGGGAAGTTCAAAAACATTGTTTCTTATCATTGAAAGCTTTCCGAAGTGTATAATCTGGACGCTTTATAGGTATGTTCCCCATAAAAAGCCCCGAGGAGCAGAAATCGGGTCTTCCTACAAAGAAATGCCTTTGGTATCTCCAATTGCTTGAGGACAAGGTCTTTAATTTAGGGCTGAGTGAGACTCCCAGATAAACACTTTAAAGTCCCGGGATCCGCACTTAGCTTTAACAAGCTTTTAAGATGGGTTGGGGGCGTGTTTCTCCGTCTGCTGGGAAGACTGGGAGTCTCCGAGCATGCTGGGCTTCGTCCGTTCAGGATGCTGTGCCAGATTCTTCATGGAGGCCTGGCAGCACGTCCTGCCACCAACGGGGATGGGTGCGATCTGACTATTCTCCCTTTCTGACTCTGGCCACGTACATGTCCACCTGGCAGCGCAGAATGTGACCTTTACCCAGAAAAAGGTTTTGCAAATGAAACTGAGCAATAACGAGGAGGTCACGGTGAAATAAGGTGAGATAAACCCAATGCCATGTCCTGAAGAAAAGAATAGAGGGCACAGACATAGCATCGAACAAACAGCAGGGCCATGTGGAGGTGGAGATAGGAATGGGATGGTTACAAACCAAACAATGCCAAAGATTGGGTGGTGACAGCCACAAGCTAGGAGCACAGCCTCTCCTGAAGCCTTGGAGGGCCCTCGAACCCACCAACACCTTGATTTAAAACTTCTGGCTAAGCTGGGTGGTGATGGTAGATGCCTTTAATCCCAGTACCCCAGGAGAGAGAGGAAGGTGGCTCTCTGAGTTTGAGGCCAGCCTTGTCTGCAGAGTGAGGTTCCAGGACAGCCAGGGCAACACAGAGAAACCCTGTCTTGAAAAATAAACAAACAAAAAATTAAGCCTTCTGGCTTTACGGTGTGGGAAAATACATTCTATTGATCTAAGCATCCTTTGTGATACGCGGCTGTAAGCGCCTAGGAAATGGATACATGCCTCAACTCCAAACATCTGTTTCACGAACCACGAACATGGGTGTCTGTACTATTGTAAGAGCATTTCAGGTGATTCTCAAGTTGGACCACTTGCAGGCCATCCAGACTCCTCAAATTCTGAACTTTAGGGTAAAGAAAGACCCAGCCATCCACCAAGCTCATCTGCCAAGCTCTCCAAATTATTCTAGCTAACACCACAAGTGTTTAAATGTTGGTTGCTTTGGTTAATACGGATGCTGCTACAGAGCCAGGGGTAATAACCAACAGGACTTAAGACAAGCAATAAGCTGGGCTATTATAAACAACAAGATAAGAGTAATTTGTGTGTTCTCTTTAGCAACACTGAACTCGTGCCTCTGAGAGCTTCTGCCCACTCAGCTCCTGGAGAGGCTGAGGCAGGAGGATCAGGGGAGCTCAGGAGTTCAAAGGCAGCCAGGATAGCCGTGTCATTTCCAAATTTGTAGAAGTTTCTTCCCCCATAGCATTGCTACTGGGACACGGGACCACCCACTCGCTGCATAGGGAGGGTATCTGTACCCCATACCAGGAAGCAGAAACTAGGGCCAATCCGAACACTGGAGTTCCAAAGCACTTCTGGAGCCAATTTGTTTTTCCTGCAACTGTTAGATAACTGCCATTTCTTTTTCTTCATATCCCAAAGAGTAAAACAGGCCAGTACATTTCATGCGGAGCGCTGCCCTTTGCAGTAATCAATCTATGTGTGAGCGACTACAGTAAACCATGAAGGATCGGGCTGGGACTTTGGTGAAGGCCACATGACTAGCACTTGGTAGCAAAGAAAAGAAAAGCTGCTGTTTTCTTTTCAGAGGTGAATGGTTTAAGAATCATGTGTATGTTTATTTGGCTTTCATGTGCCTTCCCTCAAGCAGAGAGCCTTTCACGCAAACACTAAACAAGACTCATTTTTAGGGGTCTTCTTTGTGACCACATGTACAGCTCCACCTTCTTTAGCACCTGGAGGACTTGGGGTGACAGATCTGCCCTGGAACTCACCACGTCTGTGTCTTAACACCTAAACATTGCAAGCGATCATGTGATCTTGGTTTAGGAAATATCCTAGAAGAAAAAGAGAGCTCAACTCAAATAAGCCCTAGAGAAGTTATTAAACAGACAAAAGTTTGTCTCTGGGGCTCTATTCCCTCTTCTTGAGGTACACAGTGCCCTCAAGTGCCAGAACTTTCAGGGAAGACTATCTAATGGGGTGGCAGCATTACCCTCTGGGGTCCCCATTCCTCTCACTCCTTGAAATTCACCCAATGTCCTCAAACTATGGCACCAGCCAAGGAAAATATAGGCAGTAAACTTTGAACCCCTACCCAGTCTAGCCGATGGACAAGACATTTTCCACCGTTAAGTGGAGAAGGGGATCTGACTTTCACACAAACTCTGGTGCCCCATATCGGACCATGTCCCTTGGATGGGGAGGCCTGGTGGCACTCAGAGGAAAGATAATAAGTCACCAAGAAGAGACTCAATACCCTATGAGCATATACAGGGGGAGGAGGTCCCCCTCAGTCACAGACATAGGGGAGGGGAATAGAGGGGGAAGCAGGAGGGAGGAAAGAAAGGGAGGATACAAGGGATGGGCTAATGATTGAGATGTAATATGAATAAATTAATTTTAAAAATGTCAAAAAAAAAAAAAAAGAAAGAAATTCACCCAGTGTTGTGGTTTAGGCTCTGACTCCCCTTGACTTTGCTATGCAAGCATTGTGCCACCGCCTTATGCTCCCTGTCGCACATTTTGTGACAGAGTATTGTGAAATTGTCTGACCAGGCCTTGAACTCCTCCCGCAGTGTAACCGGGACATGAATTTGGAGTCCTCCTGCCTCCCTCCCTCATAGCTGGGGTTAAAGCTCTTCACCACCAGGTCTGTGGTTGTCTTAGTTAGCTGAGACAACATAATATTCTAACACATATTCAATCAAGGAAATTATTTGGGCGATAATAATTTCTGGGATAGCAGATGCCAGATTAACCCTTTCCCCAAATTGCTTTTGGTCATGGGTTTTATCACTGCAGTAGAAACCAAAGCAAGACTGTACTGGAGAGCCCTAGCAAAGTGAGTGTAGTTTTGATAACTGTATTTCTGATTACTGTATAATTTGAATGCTATTTTTGTCAAGTTTTATAAAAGTGCAGATTTGTGATTTTTGTTGTTGTTGTTGTTGTTGTTTTACTTGTTTTAAGCTATGTTGTTAGCATCTGAAGTTTATTGTTTTCTATGGGTAAGTACATATGTCACTTAACAAAATGTACCCCAAGCTGCGTCGCTGTGGGGGAAAACATCTTTCCCAACTCATTTTGAAGGTTCCTCTTGGAACCCAGGACCTTCAGCCACTTTGGCCCAAAACCACTTGTGATGTGGGGAAACTGAAAATTCATTCTGTGTCCCCATCCTATTATCAAAAACAAACTCCCAGAAAACAGAAGACCTGCTGAACCCAACCAATTCCAGACCGGCCTCGAACTCACAGAGATCCATCTGTCTCTGCCTCCCAGCTGCTGAGATTAAAGACCTGCGCCAGTACCACCCAGCAACATTTCAATAATTCCTAAAGATAAACATTTTAAAAATATGTCTGTTATTTTATCTCTTTTTCAAAAATCTTCTGTTCAGATCGATACCCCATTTTTAATGGAATTATTTCCCTGACTCCATTTTTTGAGCTTTTTATATATTCTGGATATTATCTGTCAGACATCATCTCTCTGGAAAAGATTCTCTCCTATTCTGAGCATCTTCTTCATTTGATGTTACCTTTGTTTTTTAATTTCATGTGATTCCACTTGTCAAGTGTTGGCATTCCAAACACACAGTCCTCTTCAGGGCCTCCCTTCTTAGGCACAGAAGAGATTCATTAGGACAATGGCGTGAGAAGCGATCTAACTCCCTTTTTGGAGGAGAACACAGCAGGGGCTACACACCCCTCCCAGGGACATTTGGATATACCGGTTGCCTCCTTCACAGCTTTCTGTGAAGTCTGGAGTCTGACTCCATGTCCCTTGATCTTGAGGCAAAAATAGATGATACCAGGCCTAGATAGCCACAGCCAGGGAGTGGCTCATAAGTAAGGGGCAGATTAGAGGGGGGCAGTAAACCTCATGTCTGCACAGCCTTTGCTAGGCATGCAGGACAAAGACAGGTGGGAAGAATGGCATAATAGGGAATAATCCAGCATAAGAAACCCAGAACAGCAACCATGGGACTCTGGAGTCATCAATGAAAGCACTCGGATCAGCAAAGGATCAGGCAGTGGTAATATGCCCAATGCCAGAGTCATGGTGGATTGAACTCGGACCATACAGCAAGCAGATCAGGAGCAGGAAGAAATCAATTCTCTGAATCCTTGCCATGGAGACCAAAACTACAGAACAATAAACAATAACGCTGTGATGTCTCTACTGTAACTTTTACATTTACATTCGGTATTTAGCTTCTTTGTTCGCTCTTTGCAATGCATTTCTAGACTTTACGCAATGATTATTTTAAGAGCAAAGTGTCACCTATCACAAATCTTTAAAAATTTTTGATGAGTGAATAATATTTTTTCTTGCCATAAAAAAAGAAAAATAAAAACAAAGCCCACATCCTAAACCCTGGAAACTGGGAACATGCTGCCCTATGTGGTGAAAAGGATTTTGAAGATGCAATTATGTTGTGAATGTGGAGACAGGAAAACCTGGTTAGTTCTGCTATGGGGTCTGATGTTGTCCCAAGAGGCAATTGAGATCAGCGGTGGATCAGAGTAGGGGCAGCTCTGAAGAGCGCAGAGACAGAAAATTGAGCAAGGACCCACTAGAAGTTGGAAAATTCAAAGAAACAAGTTCTTCCCAGCAGATTGAAGCAGAAAAACAGCGTTACTGATGCCTAAGTTCTAGGCCTTTGAGCTTCAGGACTGAACAAGAACAACTCTGCCTTGTTCTAAGCCAGGAGGCTTGTAGTAACTTGTTATAACATTTATACAGAACTCACACAATTGAATAATGGGTCATTCTGGCGTTTTTAAATTGTTCTTAGACCAAACAATGATCTTATTCTACAAGTGATTTGATTGAAAGCGTTTAAAGCTGGCAAAATATTAATTTTTCTGCATATTTTATGCATCTCCAAACAACAACAAAGAATGTACTGGTCTGGCTAGTAGGCAGCACCCATGTCAATGCTACATACCGTCAGCCACTAGCTGGATACAGTGCTACACACCTGTAATCCCAGCACTGTGGAGAAAGAGGCAGGATAATAGAGTTTAAGACCATCATCTTGGCGACACTGCGAAAGCAAAGTCCAAGGGTGTCTCTAGCTGGTACAAGAAGAACACACAGAGTGAATGAGAAATGAATATGTTTTTAGTCTAAGATTTGATGGGCTGTTGTTCCTGCAGCAGATTCTTGCCTGTCCTGATGTATATAATCATCGCTGGCTCCCTGGCAATTGAGTAACTCTACTCCTATAGTGATGAAGAGCATAGTTTTACCTGTCATAACAGTATGAGATAACAACAACTTCGTAAGTTGAAACAGTCATATTGCTATGAGTTATTCTCATGCTTCCTTAAGCCAGATACAAAACTTCTCTAAGCTTCACTTGCCCCTTTTACAAAAACAGAAGTAAGCCTCTGCTGTGAGGTGGCCTGAGCAAGGAAGGAGGATGCTCTCCATCCCCTCACCCCACACTACCTGAGGCAGTTGGGAGAGCTGACCCCAGGGAATCATGAGAGCAGTTGGGCTGGCCCTGCCCCTCACCAGCTACAGCGCGCCAGAGAGCAGGCCCTGCACCTCCTCTGGGCAGCACAGTATGATCTGGTCTTGGTGGAAGAGGTGCAGGTGAGGCATCCCTAAAGGTGTGAGAGTGGGAGAGCTGGCCCAGCCCCTCAAAGGCTGCAGCACCTGGGAGGTGTGTCCTGTACCTTGACTAGGTAGCATAATGGAGCTGGCACTGGAGGCATGGGTGAAGGTAAGCTGTCCCGAGAGCATGAGAGCAGCAGAGCTGACTCTGCCTTCAGCTAACGGTGGCACTCAGTGGTCTAGACAGAGCAGTGCTGGGAAGCCAGCCCTGGTGGTGTGGATAAGGGAGAACCCTAACTAGCCCAGCTACCACCCAGGCCCAGACTCAGGGCTCTGAGTTGGCCCACCCCCAAATCTATGCCATCTATAGATGGTTGGGACTAAATAAAAAGCCAGTCTTGCTGATCCAAACTGCAGAATCTCCATGACTCAGGGCAACAACAGGATAACGAGGAGGAGTCCAGAAGAGGATCGAAATTGATGGTGTCACAGAAGCCAGAGATCTCAAACCAAACCAATGACTCTTTCATTGCAATGAACATCAGCAGTGATGATGTGTGCACAGAGGGATATCCCTGAGAACACAAGCAAGTGCATGTAAAAACAGAAGTAAATGGTACATTCCTCATGGAGCTAATGATCATGTGACATAATAAAATAATGAGCATTTAAATTAAAATAAAAATTCACATTTAAATTTCAAAGGAAATAACAATTATGCCGAATCTTTTTTAGTTCACAGTATTTCCAGTAAATTCCACTGAGTAGCCTGAGGAAAATTTACCAAACTGTGACATCCTCACAAACAGCGTCCAGGAGCATTTATCTCTAAGTCTTTCTTTGTAAGCTTATACCTACAATTAGTAGATGATTCGGCTGAGGAGAAGAATCCATTCCAATGGCCTATTACCCTTTCTCGTTAGATGTCCAATCATTCATCATTTGTTTATTCAGAACAAAACCATGCTGGTTGTTGACAAGCAGGACCCATGAGGAGAGTAAATCTCTCTTACTCATCCTTGCATTTCATCTTTGACTTTAACTGTGCCTTGGATATAGTTCTGTGATTTTATTTCTTTAATTACTTTGATTGCAAATATGCTTAGTTTCTGCTTGACTCTTCCTATTGATATTGTGATTATCCAATACCAATCGTGGTGGGAACTTCCATGCCTGGGACACATATGCCCTTCAAGTATTTAAAGAAAGCCATTTTCTGAAACTGGATGCTTATCCCACAGACATCCCTGCACTGGGTAGAAAGATGTTTGCGATCTCTTTTCACATGTAACATTATAAACAAAGCAAGTAGATTTATTCTGTATAGGGCACAGTCATACATGTGGAAAAAAATCTTAGTTACTTTTCTATTGCTGTGAAGAGACAAATGACCAAGGCAACTTACAGAAGAGTTTATTGGGGCCTTATATTTCCTGAGGGTTAGAGTCTATGACCTTCAAGGTAGGAAGCATGGCAGCAGGCAGCCAAGTGTGGTGCTGGAACAGTAGCTGAACTTGCATCCTTATCCAAGCTTTAATGTTTCAAAAGCCCATCTCATTCCCAGTTATCCCTCTGTTTGCCCTGAGTGACACATCTCTTTTAACAAAACCACACCTCTTAATCCTTTCCAAACAGTCCACCAACTGGAGACCATGTATTCAAACATATAAGCCTATGCTGTTCCTTCTCATTCAAATCACTATACAGGGTATAGAAAATCTAAAATGGCATACTCCACTCTCGTGAGCTGCATTCTTCTGGAGTTTGTGAGGATGAGTAGTAGGTACAGTGACTTCTGGAGAGCTAGGCAAAAGAAATTCCAGAGGACTCCACATATCACACAAGGAAATTTCCTAAAGAACACCAACACAAATGTCTTTGTCTGGATCTGGCATTAGGAGAAAGTATGGCCAAAGTCATGACACTTCTGTGCGACTCATACCTTGAGCAGAAGATAAATACCTCTACCTCTCCTCTCCTACAATGTGAAGAATGTGTCTTGAAAACAAAAGTTTAACAGGGTGCAGTGGTGCATACCTGTAATCCCAGTAATCAGGAAGGCAGAGGTAGGTGGATTGCTGTTGAATTTAAAGCCAGCCTGATCTACAAAGCTAGTCCAGGACAGCCAAGTGCTACACAAAGAAACCCTGTCTTGAAAAACCAAACAAACAAAAAAAGAAAGAAAGAAGAAAAGAAAAAGAAAACAAAACAAAAGTTTAACTGATTTGAGAGTTTAGTAGGACAGTGGATAGTGGCATTGATTTGGGAGGCATGCAGGATTTGGTTAACAGAAGAGACAAACTGTGGAAAGTCGTCCTTTAAGATAATAGGAATGCACATATTGTCCTTGGCTGGTGCCATAGTGAGCAGGACCCCTGGGCCCAGATCTACCCATTATAATGTTCTTCTTGTAGGTTTCTAGGACCCTATGGGTCCTTCTATTTCCCCATTCTCCCATGCTTCTCTCACCTAGAGTCCCAATGGATGTCCTCCCATCTGTCCCATTTTCCTGGTAAGTGAAGACTTTCATGGGTGGCACGCAGAAGAAGGATAGCAGGCTACCAAGAAGAGACTTGATACCCTATGAGCATATACAGGGGGAGGAGGTCCCCCTCAGTCACAGTCATAGGGGAGGGGAGTAAGGGGGAAATGGGAGGGAGGGAGGAATGGGAGGATACAAGGGAGGGGATAACCATTGAGTTGTAATATGAATAAATTAATAAAATAGATGTAAAAAGAAAGAAAGAAAAAATAGGAATGAAATAGGTTCTGTTACAATGCACTGTTTCTCAATAACACTAAGACTCTTTCTTCCAAAATTCCCTGTACTTATTGCTGGTTCCCAAGTTGCCCAACAAGCACAACACTTAGAAAAGTTGTTAAGGATGCTGGGAACACTGCAATTTTAGCATTTCATTTTTGTATATTATATTATATCTGTACCTCAATGCCAATTTTTCCTCTCTTCTCCCTCACCCCGTGTGTGTGTTTGTGTGTGTGTGTGTGTGTGTGTGTGTATGTGTTTGTATTTGTGCATGTGCACTGGGAGGCTAAAGTAGGATTTTCTGCTCTATTAGCTTTCCTCCCCCCCCCAAAAAAAACAGGGTCTTTTACTAAAACTGAAGGCACAAAGAAACCATAGCTTTGCATGCATTTTTTTTACACCTGTTATAAGGGTATCATTATTGGAGCAGGAAAATAAGATATTTGTTTTACCTCATATATATATATATATATATATATATATATATATATATATATATAT
>OU015744.1:110844736-110868935 GCA_907169655.1 Acomys percivali
ATATATATATATATATATATATATATATATATATATATATATATATTTTATCTTTATGTATCATCATCATCATCATCATTATGATTATTATAAACCTTATACCACTTTGTAGTACAGAAGTCAAACCCAGGGCCATCCTTATGCTAGGCAAGCACTCTTCCACCAAGCTACATTCCCAGCCACATAGTATATTTTATATAATAGTTTGTAATGAAGAAAACTATCTTTATTAGTCCCTCAAGTCTGTTTGTTTATGGAGTGCCCATCCAGCTTCCTGTGCCAGACCAAATACAGGTATAAGGCAAGGTGGACTATCCTCAAAAGGTAGTACCCTTGACCTTAGAGCAGGACAAAGTGACATCCCAGAGGATGTGACTGAGTCACCATTAAACAGTGACCTCACTGGAGTCTACCTGGTAGCAAAGCAGAATTGTAAAGGCTTTAATAAGCCAGTTCCTCGGGTCCAGTGATGTCCCCAAACTGACAAGGTGAGAAAGAGTACCAGAATGGTACAGAGATGGAGAAATTGAGCTCCACAAATAATACAGTGAGTCTCCTCAGCTCAGCACTTGGATATGTTTACAGTAAGGAGTGCTTGAACTTGACAGACAGCTGGGAGCACTGATTGTCTCAAGAGCAGAGATTCCTTGGAAATGATAAGGTGCAAACACTGTCAAATGGCTCCCTTTGCATCACACTGCAATCTCTAGCCATAACTGCTGCCAGGACCAGCAGGAGCCAAGCTGCCAGCCATCCCTCAAAACACCAGGCTGTCGGTGGGATCCCTGGACTACATAATAACAGGGGCATCAGCAGCCCAGGCTTGGGTTGGGTTTGAGACAGAGAATCTCTGGCCATGCTACTCAAATGGAGATGCAGCAAGGGAAGGATGCTGTGAGGACCATGTGACGAGCGTAACCAAACAGGGGAGCCCTGAGATGTAGGAAGCTGGGATTCTCTGCTTGCCTCATCCTCTCTTTGTGCTGAGCTGAGCAGCATGTTCACTACTGAAGACGAGGCTGGGCCTTGGGGACATTGTATTTTCTACAACCAAGCTACTATGAGCTATCTCCCCTGAAAGAAATCAAGGTTCCTGATTATAGTTAAGAAACAGTACACTCTAACTGTATTCTCATATGAGAAACCCAGACAAAAGTTAGCCCCATAACCAATGTTAATGAGAGAATTTGCATTTCTGGACTGCAGAGTCATACTTCATACCTACTACATGTTTGGGATAGCCTGGCATACTTTACTCATGTCATATGCATACATCCACAGAATGTCCAGGTGTCACTGCCACAGTTGTCAACACTATCCCTGGCTGCCCTACTTGCCAAACACTTATTTACAGCAACTTTGTGCCAGAGTATTAAAACCATGAGTGTAAATAATCATAATATGAACAAGCCTTGGACTTCTTTAGACGTCTCTGAACGTGTACAGAGTCTCTTCTGGAGAGGAGGACTGAGTTGGGCATACATAAGGGCCAGCCTATTGAGCCTACTAATGTGAGATGGTAGATCTTCTTGCGGAAGTGTGGTCTCGCTGGGTTCTCTTCTTTGAAGTAGTGTTTAATCTACTCCTTTTGTAGTGGCATTCCTTGACACAGAGGCCCATGCTGCTGACTGGAGAGAACACACAGTGAAGAAATAGGTATCTGCAAACCTACTTTCAAGAACGGCATCCTTTCTGTTCCTATCAGTGGAAACCACAGTTACCCTCCACCCACTGTGCACTTTCTAAGGCTGTTCCATGGCTTTTTATTTTTGTTGTAGCCGTCTATGTAGCTCAGACTGGCCTTAAAATCACAATTCTCCTGCCTCAGCCTCCCCAGTACAGGGGATTACAAACATGCGTCCCCACATGGTCTTGTCCTAAAGATTGTTTTACTGCTTGGGTTTTTGTTTGAAACAGACTCTCACAATATAGTCTTGGCTGGCCTCGAGCCTGCTATGTAGACCGGGCTGGCCTCAAACTCAGAAGATCTGCCTGCCTCTGCATCCTGAGTGCTGGAATAATAGGTACGTGCCACTTCGCCTGGTTTGTCCTAAGTCCTTGACATTACCAAATGCATTCTGTGACTTTCTCGAATATGTGATTCTCTGGCCCTTGGTGTTCCCTGTTTTTGTTGAGCTATTTGTTCTCACAAAATGGCCTGCACTTTTTTTATCCATTTGCGTACTTTGCTCTCACCATCCATTTGTACATCAAAACCCAGCGAACTGCCCTCTGATGCCAATAATGAAAAAGCACAAGGGAATTTACACATTATTTTTCCTGCATTACATGCCCAGTACTTTACTTCCTGCCTCATTGTGTATTTACAATCCATCTTGTTCAGTGAGTCACTGAGGCCAGTTACCTGGCCCGAGACAGCACAGCTGGAGCTCAGCAAACCTTGGGTCTAAAGCTAAACCACCTTGACCCCCAAATTTACCTCTTACATATCTCTGTTTATGTCTCATTTTCACTGTTATTACTCTTATTCCTTTTCTTTTTAAAAAAAATATTTTGAAACTGTTATATAATTAATTATATCACATTTACGGCTCCTTACTATTTTCTACGTTCATGGACTCTTTTTTTCATTAATTGTTGTTACACACACACACACACACACACACACACACACACACACACACACACACTCTCCTAAATATATAAATACAACCTGAGCAGTCTGTATAATGTTACTTGTATACAAGTTTTCAGAGATGACCATTGGGTGTGCCCTTCCTTGAGGAAGACTATTTCTCCTACTCTCGGAATTCTCAGACTTCCTTGGTTGCCTGTAATTCTTTGTATGTGATTGAGGCCTTGTAGGCACTTGTTCTTTTTCTTAATAATAGCACCCTGAGTCTTGTCCTTCCTGCCCCCCCTTAGGTTTTTTTTTTGAAACAGGGTTTCTCTGTGGAACAGCCTTGGCTGTCTTAGACTCACTTACCAGACCAGGCTGCTCACAGAGATCTGCCTACCTCTGCCTACCGAGTGCTGGGATTAAAGGCATATCATTTTTAAGGTTTTCTCAGAACACAAGGGTTAACACTGTTGACTAGCATGTTCTATTTCATGAATATTTCACTCTTGTGATCTCTATCCTTGGTTGTCACTTGAATATATATTAAAATATTATATATATATATATATATATATATATGAAATCGGGAATGAGCTACAATCCAGAAATGGAAGCCACACCTGTCAGAGATATTCTCCTTGCTTTGAAATGGGTGAATCCACTTCTGGTCTGGACCTTTGAGGCTAGAAGACATACCTTTAATCTAGGCCACATCTTCTACTGGACACTGGCAACTGGAGCCTACATCTTTGGGTTCCAGCACACACACCCATCTCAATGAGCAACTACTAGATTCTTGGACTTTTTCATTCACAGCTAGCTACCATTGTATCAGTTGGACTGCAGCCTGTAAGTCATTCTAATAAAGTCCCTTTATATAGAATGCGTGATTCATCCCCTAAATTGTGTGATTCTGCAGAGCCCTGAATAACACAAATCTTTTTTAAAATTTATACTTATGTAATTTATGCAGATTATATCTCAATTATTATCCCCTCACTTGTATCTTCCCATTCCTCCTCCCTCCCTCTTTCATCCTATTCCCCTCCCCTAGGTCTGTGACAGAAGGGGACCTTGTCCACCACTATAAGATCACAGCCTATCAGGTCTCTTCCTGGTAGCCTGCTCTTCCTCTGAGTTTCACCAGATCTCCCCACCAAGGGGAAGTGGTCAAATAGGGGGCACCAGAGTTCATGTCTGAGTCAGTCCCTGCTCTCCACACAATTGTGGAGAATGTGCTGTCCATTGGCTAGATCTGGATAGGGGTTCTAGGTTTACTGCATGCATTGTCCTTTGTTGATAGAGTAGTTTGAGCTGACTTATTTCTTATTTTCTTTCCTCTGTTTTTCTTAGCTTTATTCTATTGTTCTTCCGTGACTGGTTCACTAATCATTGGCTCTCAGCGATATGAGCATGTAAAGCAACATGTTTCTCTCTGCAAGTTTCCTACATGTTTTGATATTATGTTCCAAGGATCTTCAACATATCATTATACTAATTCTATGATCTACTAATTATTTCTCATCTACTTGCAAGGTGAGCAAAGACTGAAGACCACAAGATAGCATCCCTCTATGCCTTGTTGTATGGCTACATCCCTCCCCCACCCCTTTGCTGCCCAGAAGTTAATAATATTAGCATCACTTCACTAGCTTTGTCTTAAGTTATAGTTTTTGAATCCTTTAATGGTGGAACATTTTGAAATTTTAGCAGTGCCTTTTTGAAAAATAATACTGTATCTATATGCTTTCTTTAAAAATTCAGTATGATTTTTGTTTTATTTTAACCCGTAAATCTTACCTATTACTTTATTCTCTTAATTATTTTTATTACACAATTACCTAAGGCCATTTTCATGTAAGTATATAGTGTACCTTGAGTATATCTACTCTCACTGGTGATGGTTCACACCAGCCCCCTTCCCATTAACCCTTTGTTACCCAGACAGTTTCAATCCCATTTCCTTTTTATTTTTCTGTTGTTTTTCTTTTAATAAAAATATATTCTTCTCCCATACTATACATCCAAACTACAGTTTCCACTTCCTCCACTCCTCCCTGCTCCCTCCCCCACCTCTTTTCTTCCCCAGATCCACTCCCTCACCACTCCCCTTCAGAAAAGACCATGCCCTCAAGAGACAGCCACCAAACAGGAAAAACAAGCTACAATAAGACAAGGCAAAAGCCCTCATATCAAGGTTGGATATTACAACTCAGTTGGAGGAAGAGTCCCAAGAGCAGGCAAAAGAGTCAGAGACATGCCTGCTCCCACAGTTAAGAATCCCACAAAAACACCAACCTAACAGCCATAACATATACACAAAAGATCTGGTACAGACACATGAAGGCCTCACATTTGTTGTTTCAGTGTCTACCCTGAAACAACATGGCTACCCTGCTTAGTTGACTGAGCCATGTTCTTCTGGTGTCCTTCGTCCCCTCCGACTCCTACAATCTTTCTTCTGCCCCTCCCTGGAGCTCCAAGGCAGACTTCGGAGATATGCAATTTAGACTCTTCACATTATGTCTGGTTGTGGGTCTCTACACCCACTTCCATCTGCTGCCAGAGAAAGCCTCTGTGATGATGACTGGACAAGGTCCCGATTTGGTCTTCTGACAGGATTTCAATTCTGTTTTCATGTCCTCAATAGAAGTGTGATGTCTATATCTATGACTGCTGAGACCTACAAATGATAGAAAGTACATGATACTGTCTTTCTGAGATTGACTTAGCTTAAGAGACTAACTTCATTCTTTATGACTGAAAGTATTCCATTGTGTATATAAAGCAGACTTCTGTACCCAGTCCTAAGATTCAGGAAGTGAACACAACTTTGTCTTGGAGAGCTTTAACTTACAATATTCACAAATGCCCTCCCAGGGCCACATTCTAATAGTCCAGCTACCCTCAAGCTGTGTGGGGAGCTCAAGGGTTGCAGATTTTGTTATTTTTGACCCATGCTAGAGTGGGTTTTACATGACATAGCTCCCTTTAAGTCCCCCACAATGCATAAATAAGCCAAATAGCCTCATTGCTTTTCCAAGTTAGACCCCATTAAAATTATTAATTTGGCATGTCATCAGTGGCCCATCTTGGGTGAATAGACAATTGTATTTCCTCAGGAAGTTCACACAAACATATATTTATTATTCTGCCTTATGATGACACCCATTAAGATTTACTGAAGTGTTTACCATGTTCTGTTATGATTAGGGGCTTATTTATGAGACATCCATGCCAACTGTATGTGTCTTCTTGTTTCTCATTTGTTTATTTTGCTGCGGTGGGTGGGTTGCCTGTAGTGTGGTGCATGGGTGGAAGTCAGGGGGGCAAATTGAAGCAATTCACACTGACCTCTGCCAGGCCCACATTTTGAAGTAAATTTTTAACTTAAATCGTCCAGGTAACATTTCCCAATCCATCTGAGGGCAGGCTTCTGGATGTAAAAGTGTGGAAGATGCTGCTTTCCCTCAACTACAATAGAGAATAGGTTCATAGGTAGCAAATTTCTCCACTTTTTTTCTCTAAGGGTTCCCATGAGTATAGGGCTCCAGGCCCTACACAGGTAGTATCCAACCCTACCTCTTACAATATGTGTGCCTTTGACTTTGTGATTCACCCATCATTGGAGTTGTTGGGGGGGAAATGAGCTGTAGGTACATAGGACAACCACTTGCTCCAATGGTCTTTCACCTCTTGAAATAACTGACTTCCTCTAAGGTTGTCATGACAGACTATATAACTCAACTATGCACTTAAAATCATTTCTCTTTTAACTTGCATATATTATTTCAGTCACTGTTATAGCTTATATCTATCATTTTATCATCAAACAAAACTAAATTAATGGTGTTACTTTTTCCTCTGCTTTTTGTGTAGTATCTTATTATTATTTTGTCTATTTTTCCACAGTTCACATGCAAATAAAACTTATATTCACACAGATATTTTCTCGTGGTCTTCTTCTCTCTTGCTTGTTGTTCAAAGATTCATTAACTTAAAAGAAAAAAACCTAGTTGCACATCATATTGAGTCTAGTTTCTACCTCCCTAAATTTCTTTCTCCTACAAATTTTATCTTTTTTTTTCAAATCCCCTCTATTTTCCTAGATCAATATTAGCTATAAAAATGAACAAATACTTGTATCAGTTGACAAAAATTAACCAATAATTCCCAATAAGATTTGGTAGAATTGATTTTAACCTGTCAATCCATGGGTCCCCAGATTAAGAGCTCTTCCATAAGAATCTATAACAATACATAGGTGCCTCCTACTAAGGCAGGAGTGAGGCCTTCTGTAGGCAGAAAGGACAGAACCCCTAATGCATCACCCTAATGCATCACCCTAATTCATCACCCAATATCACCCTTGAATGAATGAGCAAACTCTATGGTTGGGCTGAAGGATCGTGAGTAAAGTATACAGAGTCTTTATGGGCTCCACCTGGGACACACGCAGAAAGGACTACCTGCAATAAAATCTACCTCATCCTCCATCCCATTTCCACATAAGGTCCATACAAGCCCCCTGGGCAGGGCAGCATGAAGGTCTTCCTTCCTTGTAGTCTCCTCCCACTTTAAGCAGGTCTTTCTCGCTTTTCCTTCATAAGGCTACATTCACGGCATATTCCTTGTCTGCGTTTCCTTATTCTTCCTGGGCTTGAGAAAGCAAACTTGGAAGCCAGTGGCTTCAGTAGCTTTGGTCTTCTTCAGGTATCTGCTCCCCAAGCCAAGTCCACCAAGAGTTAAGAAGAAGGCTCCTTCCCACTCAAAGAACCCACATCACTAATGAGTCCTCAGATGCTATCAGTAGTATATCCACATGTGGAGAAGAAGCTTATAAGTGAGTATATACCATGCATGTCTTTCTGGGTCTGCATTACCTAATTCAGGATGATCATTTCTAGTTCCATCCATTTGCCTGCAAATTTCAAATTGTCCTTATTTTTAATAGCTGAGTAGTATATATGGATAAGTAAGTAACAAAGATATTACAATACAGAGTTCCAACTTGTCATGAGATAACAAAACAAGCCTCAGATTCCCACAGACTAGAAAGTCATCTTATCACATACCCACATTTCGTTACTCTTGACCATATTTCAGAACCATCTGAGTGGTACCAAGCAAAGAGAGCATCTGACATTGAACGGGAACATTTTCTTGAGAAGCCATGTCTATCATTAGGGTTACTTGGTCTCCTTCCCTACCCATTCTCTGTGTCTTCCCACCCGTGCTTGTGTGCCCATGCATAAACCTTTTGTAAGTCTTATTAACAGTGATCTAAGACCTGTTTCCTTCTCAGCATTTACTTCACTGTGCAGTATAGATTAAATAAACAACATGAATTTATATTTGCAAACACAGCTTCCATCCAGCAACTGTTGTTAAGCACATGAAGTCCAAGAGATGCTAAAACATTTATTCTCTTGACATTGTTACAGTACCTTGGGGTTTCTATCACTACAACAAAACACCATGACCAAAAAGCAAATTGGGGAGGAAAAGGGTTTATTCAGCTTACACTTCCACATTGCTGTTCATCACTGAAGGAAATCAGGACAGAAACTCAAGGAGGGCAGGAACCTGGAGGCAGGAGCTGATGCAGAGGCCATGGAGGGATGCTGCTTCCTGCCTTGCTTCCTAGGCTTCTTTCCTATAGAACCCAGGACCACCAGCCCAAGGATGTACCACTCACCATGGGCTGGGCCCTGCCCCATTGATCACTAACTGAGAAAATGCCTTACAGCTGGATCTCATGCAGACATTTCCTTGACTGAGGCTCCTCTTTGATGATTCTAGCTTGGGTCAAGTTGACAGCAAAATAAGCCAGTCCACACAGTGTTCTATAAGAGACCTGCCACAGTTGCATTGCAACCAAATTAGAGATAGAACCTGAAACTGTATCAATAATATGAGAATGAAAAGAAAAGATTTGGAATAGAATGAGGACACAGAAGCTTTACAGAGTCCTGAAGGCCACGGGAGTCATCTGATATAGGGAGGCTAAGAGAAACAGAGGCCATAAAAGAACACAGTGTACACATTCTGTACATTCAGATAGTTCTAAGGGGCTTAGGCCGATAGGAAAATGGAAGACAATCAAATAAACAGCACCTCTTGGGTTGAAGAGCTGGGTGAGTGGTTAAGAGCACACGTAAGGATCTCTCTGAATTTGGTTCCCAGCACATATATGGGGCAGTACACAACTGTCTGTAGCTCCAGTTCCAGGGAATAAGATGTATTCTAATGGCTTCCCGGGGCAGCAGGTACACACACCCTGCACACACCTACATACAAGCAAAATACTCCTACATATAAAATTAAAATTAAAAATCTAAAAGGCTTTTTTAAAGAATGACTCTCATGGGATCCTTAGAGAGAGAAGCTCATAATTTAGTTAGATGGTGAGAAAACCAATTTATCAGAAGAAGATTGTCTAGGGACATGAGTAGAGGGGAAATGTTCTAGAAAGGTAAGTGGAGACCACAGTTCCAGCTTACTGTAAAACCACAAAATCTCAGCCAGGCGTGGTAGCGCATGCCTATAAACCTAGCATTCTGGGAGGCAGAGGCTGGCAGATAGATCCCTGTAAGTTTAAGGCCAGCCTAGTCTACAAAACGAGTCCAAGGCAGCCAAGGGTACACAGAAAAAAAGGTAAGTCAGAAAACAAAAACAACTCTCCTGTTCCACAGATTTAGTATTAACTCCTATGCTTCCAAATGTGCATGGGTAAACAGGTTGGCCTGGGATCTTGTTAACACAAAGAATGACTCAGCAGGTTATAGAAAAATCATATAACAGCCATATGCACATCTTACCATAGCATCCTCAGTTGTCATCACTAGTACTTTATCCATACATGGGGAATAACTAGGTTACAGAAGAAGAAATGTGATTTTAAAGGTATGATGTTTAAGAAAATATCTACTCCATCTTGTTAATATTTTCAAATAGAATTTTATCTCTAAGTATTAAGTTAATATTCTCAAATGATATTTTATCTTAGTGTATTAGTATTATTAGATGCCTGCTTGTTTTCTAATGAGAAAGAGAAAGAGTGTAGATGCAGATGGGATAGAAAGTGGTGAGGAGACGGGAAGAGATGTGAATACATTTAAAGCCTAGAATTAGAGGAGGAGAAACCCAAACCATGCCTCTTGACTTTGAGGATTTGGATGCTTCTGGGCTGCCATGTCTTCCTTTGCTAAGTGTACTGTCTTCCCAGAAGAACATTTTTTAACCCAAACCTCTCAATTTATGAACATAGTACGCCCACCCCTAATAGTCCTCTAACAGATATGACCTACAGCCAAGTAGACTGTAAGTTACTAAAGCCTTTAACTCGATTTCAAAGAATTTTAAAACTCTTTTAGCAACTAGCTTAAGACATTATAAGAGCAAATGCTCCTATCTGTCTCTTGAGTAACGCACATCTATACCCTAAGCGATTTCAAAAGAATTTCATGACTACATGGAAATTGATTGAACACATAATCTATTTTCCTCATGCGCATGTAAATTTTGCATCTCAAAATACTGGGTTTCTTTCACTTCCAATGGGAGTTTTGCACGCAGTCTATAAATCTTGCTGTTAAGACATTTTCCTTCATTATCCTAAATTTATCTTAATTTCAATCCAATTATAAACTGTTTACTAGAGTTTTCCCCTCATATAATTGAGCACAGTATAGTTGATTTTTTAACTGTAAACATACATCTGTGAATAATTCCTAAATGCCACAGTACATAGGAGATCCTGCAGCATAATGGAAGTAATTTATTTCCAAATTGCTCCCATTTCTCTTATGCCTTGCTCACAGCGCTTTATTAAAATCAAGTCCAGCAGGTATGACAAGAGGCTGACCTTGTTTCTGTAACACTACACATACTGCCCCCGCAAGACTTCCAAGGCTCTCACGTAGCTCAGAAATTCCCAACCTCCACAGCAGAGTCATGGGGAAACAACAATGTTTAAAAGCAGGAATCTGAAGAAAGTCCATGGGGGTTCAGATTCCAGCTCTGTCAACCCCTTTGAGCAATGTTTAATCTTTCTGCTTTGGTTGCCTCATATGAAAACTGGAGGCACAGTAGCTCCTTCATACGGGCACTGTGAGGACTGAATGAGTGACAACATAAAGAATGTAACTGGCATTTTAATAGTTGCTATTAATATAATTAGCATGTGGTCACTTATTCTTGAGAAACTCGTTAGCAGACAACTTTGAGGTAGTAGATGAGGTTGACACACAACAGTTCAACACCAATGCCTGCAAAATGCTAATAGCAACCATAACCCATAAAGTGATCTGTTTATTCCTATCATCTTCATGGTCAAATGTCATTGACCAGTCAATCAAATCTATTTTCAGCAAATAACCCTTCTATTAGACCAGCCAACTGTCTCATTCTCACTCAGAAGACCTTGCTTTTCTATGCAACAAGTTGAACAACGTGTCAGTTGAGTCAGACTCATCAAAATGGTACTGAACATCTACAATGTGCAAAGCGCAAAGTCAAAATGCATGGAAGACACAAGGATGAAAGTATGTTTACTATTAAGTGGCCTCTGCTATATCAGGCACTGGACTAGGTAATAATGATATAAAAGAGAGGGAGGTGAGGATAGGTTTTATTCTTGAGGGGTTTCTAATCTCAGAATGGAAGGAGGAAGGGGAGAGCAGATTATTTATAGCAATGTCTAAGGATTGTATGAGAACATGAGAAAATTTAAAGGGAGAGAAGAACAAGGCGAGGTGAAAAGAGGAATAGACCCAGGCCAAAGTAGAATCTAAGTTGAACATAGTACCAGGACAAATTGACAAGGAGATCCAGGTGGAGTACTAGGAAGCATGGACTTTCTTCCCTGGAGAAGGTAGTAGGGACGCTGTCTGGAGTGTAGAGCATGGAGCAAGTGCAGACAGAAGGGAAAAGATGCGTACGGAGCACTGTGATCCATGCAGAGGGGCTTAGGAATGACAAGGGCCTGGAGGTTCAGGCAGGGGGGTGAGGTGAGCGGCATTGCAAAGCCCGCATTCTGGCTGCAGAGTAAGAACCAGGGAAGTTAGGAGAGGGTGGGACAAGACTTGAGTCAGGAAAAAAATAATTCAGTTAGCAAGGCCCGGACTCAAGGGAGACCATGGGGCTATAAAGAAACAATGGCTTCAAGAGATACTGGGGTCCCAATAGGAGGACAGGACATTCTCCACAGTTGAGTGGAGAGTGGAGTATGACTTTCACATGTACTCTGGTGCCCCATATTTGACCATGTCTCCTGGATGGGGAGGCCTGGTGGCACTCAGAGGAAGGATAGCAGGCTACCAAGAAGAGACTTGATACCCTATGAGCATATACAGGGGGAGGGGGTCCCCCTCAGTCACAGTCATAGGGGAGGGGAGTAAGGAGAAAATGGGAGGGAGGGAGGAATAGGAGGATACAAGGGGTGGGATAACAATTGAGATGTAATATGAATAAGTTAATAAAATTAAATTTTAAAAAAAGAGATACTATGAAGAAAGGCTCCACAACATCTGGGGATTGAGGTAAAGTCTATGCAGAAGAATGAGCCAAGGACAGCTTGAGATGATGAGGAGAGAGAGAGAGAGAGAGAGAAAGAGACAGACAGAGAGAGAGAGAGAGAGAGAGAGAGAGAGAGAGAGAGAGAGAGAGAGCATGAAGCTGCCCGGACCAGATTGTGTAGTATAGGAGGCAGGATGGAATGCTACCACTGACATAACAAACACAAAGATTCCTGGGACTACTTTAACAAGCTGAAGAGATATTTCTGTCCTTCAATGGTTCCAGGCCCGCATGGTGACCTGAGTCCAGAGGACAAAGTTGTTTGCAGGAATGGGACCTTGAATTCTAGGCTGACGGTGTCTGCTTCGGGACCCTCCTTTTACATCTGCAGGCCTCTATGGTCCTCTCTAGCTCTTGGTTGGTTTGAACATTGTTCCTCTGAAAATATTCTCAGGGAAGACCTTGTCATGATTAGATTTCTTTCTTTAAAATAAAAGTGGCACGAGCTAGGGGTACTCAGTGTGTGTGTGGCCTTGGGTTGGATCCTCAGTACTGAAAAAAAAAAAAAAAGTAGGTAAAAGACAAATGCTTACATACTGCTTCAAACCTTTCCTGTATTAGATTTCTGTCCTGGAGTAGATTTTGACATTACCATCAGACTTCAAAAAAATTAATGTTGCTTTCAGCATTTATGCCAAATGCTGGTACCTTCCACGCCAGCCCTACCAATCTCAGCCCTATGATTAGAATGCTTGGCGGTGCTGTGAAGGCACACAGTGGAGTGTTCCTGCCTTTTAAATTGCCAAGGCAGCACATGTGGGATGCATCTTTAGCCACAGAATATGTTTTCTTTAAAACCTTCCCTCAATTGTAAAACCTTAAATTTAATAAGGATTAAGGAGGCCTATAAATCAAACACAATAAAATTGTAAATCATGCACCTTGTTCTAAGCAGGCTACATATATTTTATCATCGAAAAGTATAGATCTGGGTGTTCTACAAATGCTGGTTTCTGCAGCAGTCTGGGGGACAAAGCCACATTACTTTTCAATTTACAGAACATGATGTTAGAGATTACATTAACTTAATCTAATATTATTTCCCATATTTAGAGATAGAATGAGAACCTTGTATTTCAATTGTTGTTGGCTTTAAAAACATAAATGGGAACGCATGTGCGCATGTGTATGTGTGTACGTACATAAAGAAATAAGGGCTCACTGGCCTTCCATATAATCAGCCAAGTTATTAGTACAGCTGCACAGTCTGCGTCCCAGGGGATTAGAAGCTCGGCCTGAAATCTCATTTAATTACAGAGCATTGACTACCATGGACCTCTTGCATCTGGACTCAGGATAATAGAGAGCATTTTGTCTGAGTGGTTTATAGTGTTTGGGATAGGATCGCGTGTAGTTCATTTTCTAACATTTGATTGAGAACAAAAACCAAAAATTCGCAGATGGTTAGGTCAGCCTATTAAACAATTTCACTAACGTTCCTCAACTCTCTTCTCCTACGGAGACGTCAAAAATGCAGTTCCTTTTCCTTTGGCATGTAGGCTGAAAGGGCACAAAATTATTTAGTTCATCAGTACGTGGATGTAAAAATGTTTGCCTCCGAAGTTATCATAGGCATGAAACCAGGTAATGTAAGTAAAAGGTCACAGAAAGCCAAATGGTATGTTAGTTAATTATAACAACTACTATACAACTGCCATTGCCCATTCATTCATTATTCTTTAGAAGAAAAACACCCTTTGAGCACCTACCAGGTACCAAGCTCTATTATCCATGAAGGGAGTAGAGTTAATGGTACAGTTTGGGCTGCTGCTCCATTGCATCCTGAATGTAGGCAGGGAGCTAGGTGAAGAATAAGATGCTGCAGAAAGTAATAAGCAACTGTGAGAATTCTGAAGCGAATAATGAGACAGAGACATTGGGACATTTAAGGAAAGCTCCTCATACCATTTAAGCAAGCCATTTAAGTTGGAGACTAAACAAATGATGAGAGAAAGCCAGCTACTGGAACTATGTTTCCGGATGAGGGGCAAATACAATGGTCCTGAGGCAGGCCCATGTGAGAAGAGAAACCTACAGGGTTAGCAGGGAGAGAGGGGAAAGTTATACAAGATGAGGCACAGGGAACACTAGATGAAGGAGGACCAGCTTTGTCCCTGGTGGCAAATTTGGACTTTATCTTCCCAGCTCGAGGAAGCCACTGGAAGATGTTGGGCATTGAAGAGATGTGTTCTGAGTCATGCTGTAAGGAGGCCCCACTCGAGTTGCTGTGTGGAATATGGAGTAAGGTGTGGCTGGTAGGAGGAGGAGAACAGCCAGCGCTGCACCGCAGACAACAATTCAGTAGCAATTAGGTATAAAAGAAGGGTGGCTCACTTCATACTGGTATGAAGAAGATGCTAACAGGCACCTAGAGGGAGAGGTCCATCAGGAAGCTAGATGCATAGCACTGAAGACGGAGGCCTGGGATAAAGCTAAATGCTCCACAACAGCACCAAAATCAGAATGAGAGCAGGTCAAGGCTTGGGTCTGAATTGTCCCATAGAGAGGTAATAGAAGGAAGGAAAGATGGGTAGCACCATGTTTTGGGATTTCCCTACATTCGCAACCTTGGAAGGGAAAGTCATCAAAGAAGCAATGAACAAAGCGGGGGTAGGGGGTGGGGAGGAAGGAGGGGAGGGCATAGGAATGTTTTCCAAGAGCCAAGAAAAGAAAGTATTGCGGAGGAACAAAGGGGTTGCTAGTAAGTCTCCCACAGTTGGAAGAAACTGAGGAGAACATAGAGGAACCAGTTGCATTTGGCAATGGAGACGTCATAGAAGACCTGGAAAGGAACTGCAGATGTGACTCAGAAGGGTCAGGGGTCATCCCAAGTGGGCAGTGGAATTTAGCAGTGACTTCCACATGGTGTTTAGAGTCATGTAGGATATAAGAGTAAAAGAGTCATGGAATATCCCAAAGTTCAAGTGAACAGCTGAGGCTAGGCATATGACAGGGGAGTCCTTGCCTGGAGGCCCTGAGAGACCATTGTGTGACGCTGACCAAGCGAAGCCTGAACTGTGTTGGAAACCTCAAGGTTGGAGTTTGGAAGAATCATGGGATATATAACATGGAGACCTGTGCACAGAGTGTAGAAGCCAGGAGTGGGAAAAAGAAGTAGCAGGCCACAGAGCTGGAAGGGCAGAACCATCTAAATAAGTTGATATTGGGCATGGAGCTAGGGAATTTCATATTTTCCCTGCCAGGTTTCAATCTTTCTTTGGTTGGTCCAGTATTTTCTCATCTATGTCCCCATTCCTCCTCTTTGGATTGGTAATGCATAGTCTTTGCTGTTATATGTTGAATGTGTGAAATCTACATCTACAGAGAGTTCCAATTAGGAGATTGCCAGAGTCTCAGAAGAGGCATTGGACTTTAGACTTAAAGGTGGGTATGGTGGCACATGCCTTTAATCCCAGCACTTGGGAGGTAGAGGCAGGCAGATCACTGTGAGTTCAAAGCCAGCCTGGTCTACAAAGCTACTCCAGGACAGCCAAGACTTAACACAGAGAGACCCTGTCTCGAAAAACCACCAAAAAAAAAAGAGTGTTGAGAGGCTGAGAGTCTAAGAAGGTTTCTGAAGTTGAACTATATTGTGATATGACCACAAGACTATTGTGGAGGCCAGAGAGTAGAGTGTGGTAGTCCCTATAGTTTCCAGCATTTGAATGCTTGAGTTGGTGACTCTGTCTGGGGAGACTATCAATGATGAGCTATATCTCCTGGTGAAGAAAAAAACATATCTATTTTTCAGACCATAAGATACACCCAGTTTTTAGAACAGTAAAACCTTGTGCACGTTCCTTGGCTGGCACATGGAAGACATTGGTAAGTGACCTCTTTGTTGATGCTCGACGGACAGCAATCGGACCATAAGGAGTACCAATAGTTTCCCCTTCACTTTTGGGGGGGAAAAGTGCATTTTATGGTTCAAAAAATACGGTAGGCCCCAAGAAGTTCTTTAAACCTTAAAAATAATGGTGCTAAGGCCTTTCAAAATTTCAAAACTGAGGCTTTACCTGGGCCGACTCTAAACTATCTCTCCTAAGTTAACCTGTCTACCGTGCCTCACCCAGCCAGCTGTTCTCCCAATGGCCACAAACCTGACTCTTTGCCCCTGTCTCCTGGCAAAAGGGTAATACTCTCTTTCCTTCCCAGAGTTCCTTTCTCCTTACCCGGAGATCCCACCTTCTGCCTCCTGTCCTTCTGCCCAGCTGATTGGCCAATGAGCTCTTTCAACTACTGCTATATCCACACAAAACATTCCTCCATAAGAGGCTTAAGAGATGTGGTCTTTCTTGAAGAAGTATACTGCTTGGGAAAGGATTTGAGGAAAAAAAGAGAGTCTGCTTTCTCTGCTTGTGATGTGAGCTGTCAGTGGTTCTTTCTACCACTCCCATTGCTTGTTTCAAAGCCTCCCTGCCATGTTGGACAGTCTAAAGTAAACCCTTCCTTCTATAAGTTGCTTTTGCCATGAGGTCTTATCAGCAATGGATACCCATCTAAGACAAAAGGGAACAAAAAATACTATGTGCTCAATGTTCCAACTCCTCCAACGTCTGCCTGAGACTTAGCTTCTATCTAGCTTATTTTGGAATGCGTACTTGCCATGCATGTCTAACTGCCACAAACAAATGAAAATGGAGATTACAGACTTGGCTAGCAATAGCCACAATGACCCCACCCACCAGCTCATTTAAGAGATTAGGTGAGAAATAGAAGGATCCAGAGGGTCCTAGAAACCTACAAGAAGATCATTATGCTGGGCAGATCTGGGCCCAGGGGTCCTGCTCAAACTATGGCACCAGCCAAGAACAATACGTGCAGTAAACTTCGGATCCCTACACAGATCTAGCCAATGGACATTCTCCACACCTGAGTGAAGAGTGGGGTCTAACTTTCACACGAACTCTGGTGCCCCATATTTGACCATGTCCCCTGCATGGGGAGGCCTGGTGGCACTCAAAGGAGGATAGCAGGCTACCAAGAAGAGACTTGATACCCTATGAGCATATACAGGGGAGGAGGTCCCCTTCAGTCACAGTCATAGGGGAGGGGAGTAAGGGGAAAATGGGAGAGAGGGAAGAATGGGAAGATACAAGGGATGGGATAACAATTAAGATGTAATATGAATAAATTAATAAAATATATTTTTAAAAAGAGATTGGGTGAAAAAACCCAGTTCCCAGCTTCTACCCAGGAGAGTTAAAAACATACACCATATATTCAATGGTCCAACTTATTTGGAGGCTACCTAAGGAATAGTGTCAGTCTTACTTATAAGAGCACAAATGCGAGCCGGGCATGGTGGCTCATGCCTTTAATATCAGCACTCAGGAGGCAGAGGCAGGTGGATTGTTGTGAATTGGAGGCTAGCCTGGTCTACAAAGCGAGTCCTGGACAGCCAAGGCTACACAGAGAAACCTTGTCTCAAAAAAACAGAACAGAACAAACAACAAGAGCACGGATGCGATAAAGAAACTCTAGAGGCCACTAATGACAAGTAAATTGTGTGGACTTGCATAAAGTTTTGAGAGGTTCCTCACAATCCTTCACAAGACTGATTGGTGACTGTCCTTTCCAGCACCAAGCAGTCCATGTGAACTAAGAGAAATGGCTGTTTGATGCAGAAACACAAAACAGAAAATGAAGAATCTGTCAAGAATAGTCCATAAAAAACCAAGATACATCCCTAGAAAATAACTATAATGAAATAGAAGTAAAAATTTACCTGAGGAAAAATTCAAATGCTCACAGAAATGCACTGGGGTAAGGATAGTAATTCAGAGACAAAGTGAACATTTAAGCAAAGAGATTTAAAAAAAAATTTTTTTAAGTGTTGAACAGAAATCATTTAGCCAAAGAATGCAATGACTGAAATAAGCCTACTAGAGGTGTTCAATAATAGACTAACTAGATCAAAGAGAAAAAAAGGTTCAGAGAACTGCAAGCCAGGTTATTGGTAAATATTAAGCACAAAATGGTTTAAAAGATAAAAGAAAGACTGAAACGCTTATTGGACACCATCCACTAGAACACTACATATATTTGGGATTCTGAAAGTGCAAAGAGATGGGGAGACAGACATATAAACAGACACAGAAAAACAAGCAGAGAGACAGAGGAAGACACACAGAGAGAACCATATGACTATCAACAGATTTCACAGAAGAAATCTTACAGTCTATAAGGCAATGAGATGACAGATCTTAGGAGCTCAAAAAAAGAAAACTCTGCCAACTCAACTAGTATACCCAGAAAGCTGTTCTTCAGAATGAAGGTGAGGCAAAGATTTTTCCTAGACAAATAAAAGCTGAGGGACCTCATCATGACTAAGATATATCTTACAAGAAAATGTATACCTTATGTGTAAACATGAAAAGGGAAGGTCTTCAAACTAAAAAAAAAGGACTCAAAACAGCAACCTATTAACTTAGGAAGGTCTAAAATTTGTTGATGAATGTAAATATATAGGAAAATGTAAATTATGTACTATAATAGTGGCTATCAAGTCACTGGATCCTCATATGAAAGCTAAAAAGCAAAAGTCTATAACTGGACGTGCTCTGAACACCTACAGCATGTTGGGCTATCTTTAGTTTTGGTCCTGTTGCCTTCATAAAACACTCTGGCCAAAGCACCTTGAGAAAGAAGCAGGCCCGGAACCATGGAAGAGCACTGTTTGCTGGCTCATTCTCAGTTGCTGTCTTGGGCTCATACCTAGCCAGCTAGCTTTCTTACATAGGCCCAGGTCACCTACCCAGGGATGGTGTCATCAACAATAAATAGGCTGGGCTCTCCCACATTTATTAACAATCAAGACAATCCCTTATAGACATGGCCACAGGCAAATCTGATCTGGGAAATCCCTCAATTGAAACTCCTTTAGGTGGCTCTACTCTCGGTCAAATTGACAGCTGAAGCTAACTAGGACCCATTAATAGTTAGAATATTGTGTTATCACTTAAAAGTTTCTTAGAAAGGTAGGTCTCATATTAACTTTTCTTGCCAGTATAAGATTTTTAAAAATGGATTTCTTTAAAACTAAAGCTAAAAGATCCTCAGATGACTCGTGTGTAGAATAAAGTCTGAGCAACAGCATGGTAGAATACTTCTATGCACATCCTCTATTCCAGATTCATTGTATTAGGTCTGTCACCACATACTTCAGATCATGTTTATGCATGTCATAAGGAAAGAAGCACCTCTGGTGTTGGTACATGCACATGTGTGTTCATGCAATTGTGTGCACATATATGCACATGTGAGTGGAAGCCATAGGTCAATGTTGGCTGTTTATCTCAATTATTTTCTACTTTACTTATTCATGTTTTTTTTCTTTAAAATTTTGAGAATTTTATACATGAGTACTGTATACATTATTTCTGCATGCCCAGGTTCTGTGTTTTCCCAGCTCTCTCTCTCTCTCTCTCTCTCTCTCTCTCTCTCTCTCTCTCTCTCTCTCTCTCTCTCTCTCTCTCTCAAGCCCTAGACTTCTTATATAAATATTATTGTTACTTTCCCACACACCCTATTGACTTCATTTAGTGTTTTGCCTATACATGTGTTTAAGGATGACCACTTGAAATCAGGTAACTTATCTTAGAGGCTCTTTCCTGGAGAAAACTGTCTTTCTCTCTCTCTTAGCAGCCATTGGTTATCTGTAGCTCTTTGTCAAAGGAGTGGAGCCCTTTGAAATTTTGTGCATCTATACCAGCGTGTTGACTAGGGTATCACTATTCAGAACTTGTTTGGGACCCCATGCTATTGAGATTTCTGGGGTGCAGCATTCCATGGAATACATATAAAACACTATCCTACAGTGGGTGTTCTTTTCCTCTGGTTTCTCACTGAACCTGCAGTTCATGGATTTGCCCAGACTCCTCAGCTCTCAAGCTTAAAGGATCTGCATACATGCCATAGAGTACAGAATTGTTTGCTTGTTTGTTTGTTTGTTTGTTTGTTTAGGTTTTGATTGGTTTGGGTTTTGTTGTTTTTGTTGAGGCTTTCTCTGTGTAGCCTTGGCTGTCTTGGACTCACTTTGTAAACCAAGCTGCCCTCACAGAGATCCACCTGCCTTTGCCTCCCTGAGTGCTGGGATGACAAGTGTGTGCTACAGAGCCCAGCATCCAGATTTTTAAAGGGTTTTTTTCTGTTAACTTTTTCTTTAAACCAAGCTCAGGCATTTGTGCTTATGTGACAAGCACTTTACCAACTGAGTCATCTTTCTTGCACTCTTTTCTTTTTTCATCTTATTTTGAATTTTCCAATGAACTTCATTTTGGTTATAGTTCTTCTTAAGCATTCTCCTTAGATTTGATAGGTAGATAACACAGGCAATAATTCTAGTGTGTTTGCAAAAAATAAATTCATATCAATGATGAATCTCAGAATCCTATTGGACAGAAGAAGCTATCTCTAAATGAATGCATGCTGTATGACTCCATCCACAGAAGCTCAAGATCAAACAAAATGGAGTAGGCGATGAAGGCCAAAATAATTGTAACTTTGGGGATAGGAATGTTAGAATTGACTAAGCAACTGGAAATGTCTGTTTCTTGTTTTGTGTGGTAGCTATATGGGTTTAGACACATGTGAAAACATTCAGCTGCATGCATGCTTATGTTCTTGACATTTTTACCTTGTGTGACATTTACATCAATGAAAAAAAAAATCAAAGAACAGCTTTAAAAGATGACAAATGAATTAACAGCTACAAAAACGAGAGGCAAAAAAAATCAGACCAAGAATAAGCTTGTCCTTCATAAGATTGCCAAAATTAAACTGAAAGCAGTAGAAGGCAAGTCTTAGCAAAACTCATGGTAGCTGATATAGTTAAATCATTTTAAAATGTTTGCAAGTTTTAAGTTGACCAAAATGAAGTAGTACAGATACCTACATTCCAAATAAACCGTCAGGCAATGAGCCACATTTCAGCGAAGGGACGAAATTAGCCCTACTGCCTTCCATTCTGGGACTCTAGAACATGGAAGAAGGTGAAAAAAACAGCTAAGCTTCTTCCACTCTCATCTCAGAATCTTCATCTAAAGCTTAGGCTTGACCAGGGCGCAGACAGCAAAGCAGATTTAAACAATTAAAAATGCTTGAGGTTGAGATCTACCCTGTAAGCTCCAATGACTCGGATCCATGGTATTCACTTATAACTTCCAGTAAAGAGTCTTCGTCAGGCAACCAAGAACCACTCAACAGATGTTTTGCATTTAATGATTCAAATTATTTGAGGCAAAGGGACATAGCTTAGCTGGTAGAGGACTTGCCTAGCATGCACAAAGCCCTGGGTTCAATTGCTATGACCATATAAACTAGGTGTGGTGGTGCTGGTGCACAGCTGTACTCCCAACACTTGGGAGGTGAGGCTGAAGCGTTAGGAGTTCAAGATCATCTTCAAGCTACAAGGGGGTTGGAAGCTAGCATGGGATGCGTAAGAATCTGTCTCAAAACGTTTTTACTGATTTATTAATTAATGCTAAAGCCAATGATCCATTGGAAAACACGGTTTAGCGAGCACACGCTGCTCTCTGACAGTATGCAAGCATAAAAAGGTAAAAAGTAGAGGATGGAGAGCTATGGAAGCTTCGCTGATCCTGGCATAAAAAGTTAGAACATCAATAAATGGCTCAACTTCTCAACACACTCACACTAGGACCTGAAAAAGACAAATGCTAGAGTAGTTGACCAGGCAGGTGACCACGCCCAGCAGCCTAGTCCAGCTCCCCCATGATTGAAAAGGCATCTGCTACAACACATTCTCGTTTCTGTACCAGGGGCCTACTGTCACTATTTTTCCCGGAGCTCTGTACAAATGAGATGCGGGAAGCAATTGTTGGCATTTACTGGAGCCGAGAGGCTCCTTGCGTTTCCATTCATCTCCTGCTTTCTGGGGTTCTGAATTCAGGCATGAGGAAAGAAAAGGCTGATGGATCAGCAGGGTTTGGTCTGAAATCAGTACTGGGAGTGTCAGCCCACGTTGGAAACAGATCTTTTTGTGAAGTTGAATGCGGCTGATAAAATAATAGATTATCCTGCTGTGCAGAAGCTATGGGAATGCAGCTAATGGGACTCACACAGGTTCAAGGAACCAACCTACCAGTGGCAGCAAGAACTGGTGGAAAAGCAAGGTCTCAATAAGGCAAATTAACCCAATAGGTAAATGCATGGCTGTATTTGCATGTATCTACCTGTAGCAACTGTGAGTGCGATGGGAGAAAATTTTAACCATCACACACACACACACACAGAGAGAGAGAGAGAGAGAGAGAGAGAGAGAGAGAGAGAGAGAGAGAGAGAGAGAGAGGAGGGGGGAATCCTCTGTTGTAAGTTTGAGTGCTTCCTAGTAGTACTTTTGGAGCAATATTTTAACCATATTCCTGCTGAGAAAACAGGTTTCTCAGGTTCCCCAGGATATAGGGGTGTGTATTCCATTAAAGCCAAATCAACTGAATTGTCAAGTCATACAAATATCTCCATACAATTAGTAGCATAAATATAAATTTCTAAATAATAACACATAAATAAATGTTAAAACATACTGCTGAAGTGAAAAATGTTCATTTAGAGTCCCTAAGCCTTAACTTCTCGTCATGATTCCAAGTCACTCAACATCTTAGGAGTTCAGAGCGCATATTTCAGAGCTAGAACATATAAGGCAACTTTAGCCTCTCACCTGAAGACCAAAACCATTTTTTTGCTTTTTGGCTCCCTACCTCTCGAAAGAATTCCAGGGTGTGTCTTCTATGGATTCAGAGAAGGCTGTGATGAGACGAGTTCATCTGAAAAATTTAGAGTATGTATGTTTGTGAGCAAGAGACAGAGACAGAGAAGCCAGAGGACACCTGCTTTAACAAGAAAGACCACCACATTTGCCAAGGTATAAATGAGAACTATGTCATCATAACATAGCCCAGTCTGTATGTTTTCTTTCTTTGTTAGAATTTGTGTTCACTTCCCCAAGCTGCTTTATTTTGCAGCAAATAGTCCTAAGTCAAAAAAGCTATGGTGCTGTACTATAGCATCATGGGCTTGCTGTGCTAAAGAGGAGGATGACCCTTCAGCTGACTGATGGACAGCAGGATTGCAGAGTAGCTTTTCCTACCCCTTGCAAGCATAGCCATTGACTTGACCTTAGTCCAAGGTTCCCCAGGACAGAACACATGGCCCAGCTAAACCTATATGATGTCCTCATTCTTCATAAAGAATTGCAATATTAATAAGCCACTCAATTCTTCTGCATGCCAGCACTAGGTTTTGAAAGGTCAAACACTGAAGCACTGGAAGAGACAAAAACCTTGGATGACCTAGCAGTCCCTCCTCACATGGCCCCTAGGTGACCATGTCACAATTAGCCCATAAGCCAAAGGCACTTGATTCTGTACAGACTTGAAGATAGTAGGATAGACTAGATGCTCTTGGCTTTTCAGCAAAGGCCATGTGTGGGTCCCACTCAACATCTGGCTCAGAGATAAGGGAGTGAAGAAGAACACTAACTGTCATCTGTATACTCAGAGCTTGCCCCACCCCGTGCATTCCTCTTTGGGTTGAAGAAGAATCTGAACATGAGAAGATAGTTTGTAGATTCCAACATCTTTGTAACTATGTGCTCTGTTGCTTTTAGCCTGCTCTCTACCATAGGGCTGAATCTTCAAAATGCACCATGATGGAGTTTGAATTCGACTGTGGACACTCCTAAGCTACTCTGATAGAATTTCTTTCGCACTTATTATGCTAGTCCGTAAATGCTGAATGACGACATGTTGCTTCCAATTCTTCTATGTGCCATGTCATATGTCCCGTTACGATTGTAAAAGGGGACAACATGTTATACTGCACATCCCTGACCTGTCTTCACAGAGCACCATACATAGAATCTTCAGTAAAAACATCAACTCTCCCAGCAGAGAAGCAAATATGGGCAGATCTCTGTGATCTCTCAGCAAGCCAGAGCTACAGGCTACAGTCAGACCCTATCTTTACATAAAATAATAATAATAATAATAATAATAATAATAATAATAATAATAATAA